>OX456523.1:186129847-186397229 GCA_949748255.1 Eustalomyia histrio | reverse complement strand
AATTACACTAGGTCACAAATAACAAACTTTTGTCTGTTATTTGTTTCTAGCATACTTTTTCTCATGGATTTGGACCTACTGAACACGAAAATGAATTTTAAAAATTTTTCTGTCGATTGGTTTGCGAGATACAAATTTTTTAATTTTTTTTTTTTAATTTTTGGAGGTACACTTACTATTTTGAGCATATCTTTAGTCTTCTTTGACCTATTTTATCCTACTACTACTCAAATTAAAGACAATTGAGCCGTCTACAACTTATTCTCAGAAAATTTTCAAATCGGGTTAGTAGTTTTGATGTTGGCGGCTTAAAAAGGTTAAAAAACTGCGTTTTTTTAGTAAAAATGTGGCTGAAAAATTCATATAAAAATTCATATAAAATGTAAAACGCGATGTTAACAGCGATTTTAATTTTTTTACGTATAGCTGACACTTTTCCAAAGAAAATAAGCCCTTACTTAACAAAATCTGATGACAAATGGCCGACTTATTATTTTTTTGGTAAACGACCGAAATTCCGCTATTTCACGATTTTTTGATTTTCATTATTTGCACAGCTTACCTACCCAACGCAAACGAATAAATACATTTGAACTTAATTTAAAATAAACAAAGTAGTCTTCGTATATTTTTTTTTAATTTATTTACAGCACTACATGCTCAATGTATCGCACAATTAGCTAAACTAACGAAATTAAACTAACTAATTAAATTAAGCAAATCAACGCACAAAAAAATGAGTAAAAACAAAGATATAAGTGTACATTTTATGCCATGTGGAAAAACTGCTGACTTCTTCTTTGTTTTTTGTATTCGCTGCAATCGGTCTCACGTATTAGGGTCCAAATATAGTCACCCATCATAGCCGTGTCATAGTTGCCCTGATAGCGTCGTTCCATAGCCTTCAATTCCTGATGAAAGCGCTCGCCGTGTTCGTCGCTCACGTCTCCTAAATTCTCAGGGAAAAAATCCAAATGAGAATCCAGAAAGTGTATTTTAAGTGACATGTGCACTCCCATGGCTTCATAGTTCTTTACCAGATCCTCAACTATGTCCTTATAATTCGGGCTTTTGTTGTTTCCTAAAAAGTTTTCCACAACAAGCCTGAAGGAATTCCATGCTGCGGCTTCGATGGGTGATAACAGCTTTGGGAATTTTTCATCTTTCAACATTTTTTTTATCTCGGGTCCTGCGAAGACTCCTTCTTTAATTTTTGCCAGCGAAAGGTAAGGGAAGATTGACCGTAAATAGGCAAAAGCTTCATCTTCTTTGTCTAATTTTTTGGCAAAATTTTTAATCAAACCCAATTTTATGTGCAGCGGCGGAAGTATTATATTTTCACGGTTCTCTATTAGTGGTTTGCGCTGAACATTCGCTTCTCCAACTACAGGTTTCGTTCGTACCGGCCATTTTTTTTTATATAATGCTGATCATCAGCGCGGCTATTCCAAAGGCACAGAAAACAGCAATGTCGCGTATAGCCTCCTTGGAGTCCACACAGAATGGCCACAACTTTAAGGTCGGCGCATATTTTCCAATTGTATTTCCTATACTCTATGCATTTCAGCAAAATGTCCATAGTTTCATAGTTCTCCTTTGAATGAACCGCATGAGCAATAGGAACAGATGGCTTTTCATTCCCATTATGTAAGAGAACTGCCTTCAAGCTCTCTTTGTTGCTGTCAATAAACAACCTCCATTCGTTGGGGTTGTGAATTTGGTGAAGCTCTTGGAACAAGCCTGAAATGTCGCTGCAAAAACATATTTGGTCTTTCTTTGTATAAAATTTTGCATACTCCTTGTGACGGTTTCTGTACGCTGATACTTTCACTTCTGAAGCCGCAAATCCACACTGTATCATCCGAGACGCAAAAAGTTCGGATTTCTCCTTAGTGAGACCAAAATCGCGCACCCAATCGTTTAGTTCGGCCTGTGACAGTAATTTTCGCTTTGCACCCGGCTCAAATTCGCTTGCATTTGACTCAGACTCTTCTTCTGACGATTCTGCTTTTTGAAGAGATGCACCAGGGCACACTGGATATGGCACATCATGCGAATGTGGTACTGGAAGCGCAAACGATCCCACTTGAGCGTAGTTCCATTTAAAAAATCTTCCTACCCCACTGTTTGTGGTGAGGCAAAAATAACAGTCTGTGGAATGGCATAGCGGCTTTTTCCACATCATTGGTGTATCGAATTTCATATGGCGGCTAAAATTAAAATAAATTACTATATTCGCTATGTATAATGTGTTTAAATAAAAATTCTTACCTTCCGCCAGCTGCCCAGTTGGTTAAGATTATATAGCAAAGATCACACAGCGACTTAGGTGTCCATGGTTCTGTGATATTTGGTGAAATACCAAAATAATTCAAATAGTGCAATTGTACTGCTGGAGTAAACTTGTGTGCGTGATTTTTTTTTATAAACTGGCCACAAACATTGCAGAAATTGTCTGGATCGTTCAAACACTCGAACACACGTAGTCTTTTACTCATTGTCTTCCTTGCGTTTTCTAAATATTAACTTCTTTACACTTTCACAGACAGTTTTGAAATGCAATTGATAACCGTGTCTCCTTATGTTTAAATATGTATGAGCATGTAGTGCTGTAAATAAATTAAAAAAAAATATACGAAGACTACTTTGTTTATTTTAAATTAAGTTCAAATGTATTTATTCGTTTGCGTTGGGTAGGTAAGCTGTGCAAATAATGAAAATCAAAAAATCGTGAAATAGCGGAATTTCGGTCGTTTACCAAAAAAATAATAAGTCGGCCATTTGTCATCAGATTTTGTTAAGTAAGGGCTTATTTTCTTTGGAAAAGTGTCAGCTATACGTAAAAAAATTAAAATCGCTGTTAACATCGCGTTTTACATTTTATATGAATTTTTATATGAATTTTTCAGCCACATTTTTACTAAAAAAACGCAGTTTTTTAACCTTTTTAAGCCGCCAACATCAAAACTACTAACCCGATTTGAAAATTTTCTGAGAATAAGTTGTAGACGGCTCAATTGTCTTTAATTTGAGTAGTAGTAGGATAAAATAGGTCAAAGAAGACTAAAGATATGCTCAAAATAGTAAGTGTACCTCCAAAAATTAAAAAAAAAAAATTAAAAAATTTGTATCTCGCAAACCAATCGACAGAAAAATTTTTAAAATTCATTTTCGTGTTCAGTAGGTCCAAATCCATGAGAAAAAGTATGCTAGAACCAAATAACAAAATGGCTGTTGCCTAGTGTTATGATGGGTTTATATTCGGTGGTGACCTAAATGCGAAAAGATTAAATTCGGGAGACACTGCAGATAACGCTAATGGAAAAGTTCTTCAAAGCTGGCTACAAAACAACTGTTTAGATGTAACACGCGTTTGCGATATATCTCTATCGTTCCTAACGGGTCTTCTTTTCTAGACCACTTTCTATTAAGTCCCAGCATAATCAACAGTATCCAACCTAATCATCAGATCGAAAGCTTTTCTCGGATCATTTCCCATTAGTACTGAAACTGGAAAGTGATGCAGCCTGTTTAATATTAAGAAGTAATAACTTCATACAAGAACACTAATTGGAACGCATTCTGTAGAGATTTATATGCAGCCTCAGATCCCATTTTACCTCCCAACAACTGCAATTTAAGTAATGATGAATTAGATGTGCTCATAAATACATTTAATAATACACTAACCTCAATACATGAAAGCCACTCCAACAAACTGGAAATAAATGATCAAAAACTTCAGTATCCTAATAACATCAAGACATTTATTAAAGTTAAGTATGCATGGCCGAATACCCTTAAGAAAATATATCACAGAACTGTAAATAGAATTAGCAGCGAGTACTAAATTCTCACTAAACATATACAACTATTAAAAACAATTATTAATGATCTTATAAATCTTGAAGATGCTAAAAATTTAAGACATAGACTCTCAAAAATAACACCAGGTCCTACTGCCTTTAAAGACGTATTTCGGTTCGTTGGTAAAAAGAAGTCTCCTTTTTGCCAGCAGCTCATACACAATGATACTACCACTTCCAATAGTTGTCAAATTTCAGAGAAATTTAGAACTCATTATACTGCTGTTTTTCAGGAGGTAAATCCTGAAAGACCGGTTAACAATATAGAGAATCAAATCTCATCATGTGTTGATAGACTACCGCAACATATCTATACATTTGATGACCTTTCTGGCCGATAGGAATCTTGATAATTACCATTTTACAAACGTGAATAACATTAGAATGCACATTAATAGCAAAAAGTCTTTTGGCTTTGATGGCGTTTCCAATTTTATAATTAAAAAATTTCCTGATACAACACTAAAATTATTATCTGCTATTTTTAACAATTGCATTAATAACGACTATTTCCCATCGGCTTGGAAAAGCGCAAAAATACTTCCAATTAAAAAAAAATCAGGACAGTAAAATGCCTGAGGATTTTCGCCCAATATCGGAATTTCAATTTGGATTTAGAAGATCTCATTCAACACAACATGCATTGTTGAAATTTCACAATGATGTAACTTGCAACTTAAGGGATAAAATATGCACGGTGACAATATCATTGGATATAGAAAAGGCGTTTAATTCGGTTTATCATAATGGAATCCTCTACAAACTAATAAATCTTGGCGTTGACCCATTTCTGGTAAAAATATTTTGCAGCTACTTTACAAATAGAAAGTTTGGCGTCCAAATCGACAACATTACCTCAGAGCGAGGGCATGTAAAAAGTGGGGTACCTCAGGGAAGTGTCTTGGCTCCCTTCCTGTTTAACATTTTCCTGCATGATTTTCCTCACCAAACTAGAAATTCAAAGGCTATTTTATACACGGATGATTGCCTTATTTATGCACACAATATATCACCAATACTAGCTCTGAACTCTGCTGCATTTAATATTGGAGAAATAATCGCTTATTACAAGAAATGGGGCATTTAAATCAACGCAGCCACATCTGAGGCTATCTGTATTAGGAACCCTTCGGGTAAATGTCCTAGATATGTGGTGCCGGAAAGTAAATCCCTTCAACTTATACTAGACGGCGAAAATATTCCATTTAAAAATTCAATAAAATATCTCGGAATACAAAATGCCGATGTTCTACCCTTCTGTAGGTACGCCATGTCGTTGCAAGCCAGATTTGTTGAGAAACTTGCGCTACACGATAATACGCTTGTCAGCCAAATATACGAAAGCGATCTGGATCTACATATCTTTCTCCTGTCGGTATAATCAAGGGACGCATTGACGACGATCCAGCTCCTCTGGACCTTCATTCATTCTATATGAGCCCAGCCTCCGGCAATCATAGGGGCTGATGACGATATACGTATATACTAAATTTTGCATGAACTGTAATATAAATATGTTTTGTCAATTTATGTAACAGAACTTTTGTTATTTAGTTTTAGTAATGTTATTTATTTAGTTTTAGTAATGCTATTTACAGACGTCTGCTGTGTTAGCAACTTTAAAGGCCGAAAGCAAGCCTTGTCAAACTTTTAATTTTGTTTTTTTTTACATCTTCTATCTCACTTTAGCAATGTTGCTTTTTACGTTAGCTTAGTTATTAGAGTAAGACACATATAGCTCTAAGATTGTTATTATTCTCATAGCATGTAATAGGGCTATTAGACACGCATACTTGTCTGCAGACATGTACGATGGCATACCAAAACTCACTGTCTAATAGCATGTATGTCGAGTACGTCAGACTTGTATGTTGGTTATCAAAAATTTTTGATTTTCTGATGTCTGTCGCACATCAACATACTCGTCTAAAAGCGTGTCCGTCATACTTCATATAAAAATTCAGTTCGCTTGTTGACGCTGCTGTGTGCGTATCGGAAAAAAAGTGTCGTTTGCTAATGTTATTTTCTGTGAAGAGTTCATTGAGGAATATAAAAGCTTGCCACAATTGTGGCAAATAAAATCAGATCTGTACCACAACAAACAATTGAAAATTAATGGATATAATAATGGATAGCCGCTACAACCTTCCGCTTCAAAAATTTCTGTGTACTGAAGTATGCCGTTAGCGTTCGACAGTGTAATAGCAAAACGCAATGTATGCCATCGTACATGTCTGTAGACAAGTATGCGTGTCTAATAGCCCTTTAAGACAATCAATGTAATCGAAAAAGAAGAAGACTTAATAAAATTTTTACTTACAGTTTAATTTTTTATGCCAGTTTTTGGGATTCTTAACTGTTTACCAGTTTTTTCATGAAAACAACTTTTTTCCAATTTATACATTTTTTATAGTTTTTTAATTATATGGTGCAACAATTAATAGCATATCTATTCTCTTTATTATACCATTACCCGGTTTTACGGTCGACCGGTCTACCCGGTCAGACCGGTTTTAAAACCGGTCTTTACGGTCAAACCGGTCTTTACGGTCTAGACCGGTCGACCTGGTAGACCGGTCTACCCGGTTAACCGGGTTGTAGTACTTTTGCAAATGTACGTTTTTGGTACTTTTAATCAAATAATAGAAAAATTAAAATTTCTAAAAAAGAAAAGTTTTATAAAAATCGAAAAACTTTTTAAAAATTAAAAGTTTTTTAAAATCAAAAAAAAAAATTACAAATCGAAAAGTTTTTTTAAAATCGACAATTTTAATAAAAATTGATAATTTTATAAAAATCCATAAAAAAATTTTAAAATTGAAAAATTTTAAAAAATTTCATAAATTTAGTACAAATTTAACAATCTTTTTAAAAATCCAAAATTTTTGAAAATTTATAAAAAAAAATTGATAAATTTGTTGTTGTTGACTAATGAGTATGTTGGTAAACACGTGAGTTACATATAATTCTACCAAACCTGATAAAATTGATTTATTTTTCGAAAGTGTATCAAAGTAATTTTTTGTGTTTGCAAGTGTGAGTGAACTCTATAAAATTATCTGCAGTAAAGTTCAATAAAGGAGTTTTAACAAAAAATAAAAGTACGTGTTTTTATTTCTTTTTTTTTTAACAATACACGGATAACAATAAAAGTGGTGCAGTCGGTAGGATCCTTAAGGAAATAAGGATCTAGTGATTCGGATCATACAAAAGAAAAGGAAAAAGAAAAAAAAAAATAGTGCCGGCTCGGTGTAGTGGACATTTAATATATTGATTGAATTAAAATTAATTAAAAGTGGACACCACCATTAAGAAGCAATAAAGTGATAAAAAGTCTGAGTATCCTACACCAAGAAAAGAAAAGTGGTGAACAGGACCAGAAAATATAAATTACAAAAAATTCCTCGATTGAACAAAACATCCAGGCAGAACAAAGCTCGACGCTTTGACCAATCAAGACCTAATATGGAGGAACAGGCTCAATTTGGCAGAAGAATTTGCCAGGAAAGATCAACAATTAGAACGGTTGAGAGTGGCATATTTAGAGCTACAGCAGCAGCAGCAACAATTGCAGCAACAGCAACAAGTGCAGCAGTTACAACAACAGCAACCAAACCAGATGGACAGAGTGTACAAAAATGTAGCTTATTTACCAGTGTTTACCGGTGTTGGCGATATCACTATCAATTCATTCCTGATCAGCGTGGAGTACTTGCTATCTACAATAAGAGAGGAAGAACTAAACAAGGAAGCGACAAAAGCTATTTTTTACAGAAACATACAAGGAGAAGCAAAGAACGTGGTTATAAACATACAGCAACCTGATAATTGGCAACTGATAAAGAAGACATTGAAGCTGAGGTATCGACCGAATGTAGAGCCCCACCAAATCTATAGAAGAATTAATGAACTCAAAGTAAACAATGTAAGTGAGTTAGCAATATAACTACAAAATCTTAAATATAAGAGTGACGAGCTTAGTATATATTATAGTGATGATCAATGCGTAGATTTATCCAACGTGGACAGTTTATTGACCAATATAGCAAAGGAAATGACGCAAGGAATATTATTAGATAAAATCTATGAAGAAAGGGATTTGGGGAATGTAATAGATATTATGATGAAAAGGAGATACGAGGATAGTTGTATCAGGCAGGAGTTTAGAGGAAATTTCCCAAATACCACTAAGCATACAAATAAATTTGACAATACTTACTCTAACTATAACAAGAATCAAGGTTATCAGAACAGAGGGCCAGGTAATTTCAATGTTAAATATAATAATAACCACAATAATAATTACAATCATGAGTTCAACCATAATAGGAATATAAATAATTAAGGAAGATATAGGATGCAATATAATAATAATAATATGTCAGGCAATTTTCAAAGGTTCGGACGGGCAGGAAACCCTGGGCCAAATTTCGGCCAAAATCGCTGGAATCAACCCAGGCAAGGCCAAGCTGAGCCTATGGAAATAGATAATGTACAAGTGAATCGTAATAATCGATTTAATGAAATTAACAGACATAATCAGGTATGTCAAATAAATCGTAATCATCAGGTTAATGAAGTAAATGAAAATAATGAAGTGAATTATAATGGTCAAGTAAATTGTAATAACCAAGGTGATATACAAAGCAATCAGGATGTAGTGGAGAGAAAACACAATTTTTTCAAAAACAGCCTTAGACTGTTTACCTACCAAAGCCATTACAATTAGTGGAAAGAAATACCAAGCATTGATAACCACAGTTGCAAACATTAGTTTAATTGATAGCAACATAACAGGTTACCAAAGAATTTTGCTTAAACAACCTATAGAATTTAGCACCATAACGAAAAAAGATATTATTGAATATGAAGTTATTACTGAGGCACCAATAGAATTTAATGTTCCAAATAATACAAGAATTAGGTGGAAATGAAAGAGTTGAAAGGCAGAAATTATAATTTTATAATAGGAATTGATTTGTTAAACCATTTTAATACAATGATCAATTTAATAGACGGTTACATAATACTTAATAATAAGACCACAAAATTTTTAATAAATCCTTACAAGGACTTAAAAATATACACATTAGAAGGACAAGAATGTGAGTTAGATAGAATTCAGTTAGACCATTTAAATCCTGAGGAACATAAGGAGATTAAATAAATCCTAAGAAGATTTAATAGAATATTTTTTAAGGAAGGTGACCAACTAACAAGTACCATGACTGTAAAACATGAAATAAGGACAACAACAGATGAACAGATAAATTCCAAGCTATATAGGTACCCTCCACAGCATGAAAATGAAGTGCGAAGACAAATTAAAGAAATGGAAGAACAGGGCATTATCCAAAAAAGTTGTTCAAGATATTCGAGCCCCTTGATAGTAGTTCCGAAAAAAATAGACAATTCAGGACAACGTAAATATCGACTAGTAGTGGACTACCGAAAATTGAACGAAGTGACAATTGACGAAAAATATCCTTTACCTAATATAGACGCAATTCTGGACAAATTAGGACGAGCACAATATTTCACTACAATTGACTTAGCAAAAGGATACCACGAAATTTTGATTAGAGAACAAGACAGGGAAAAAACAGCTTTTGTGACACCACATGGACTGTACGAATTTGTTAGAATGCCATTCGGTTTAAAGAACGCACCGGCAACCTTTCAAAGACTTATGAACGAGACGTTGAGGGACTTTATAAACAAAACATGTGTTGTGTATCTGGATGATATACTCATTTTTAGCACTTCCCTTAGGGAACATGTGAAAGCTATAAGAGATATATTCTCAGTTTTGGAACAAGCCAACCTGAAAGTGCAGATCGATATAAAGGAAAGGATATGTCCCCAAGACATCAAAGATGGCTCTTAAAATTAGGCGAGTACGATTTTGAAATTGAGTACATAAAGGGCAAAGAGAACAGAGTGAAATTAACTTTGAACAGGGCAGAGATGACGAATCAAAATTCAATATTATAAATAATGTGGAGGATGAAAATGTGTCTATAGCTAGAGTTCATTCAGCAGAAGAAAATCTTCAGGATCATTTCTACATTAGGGAAGAAATAGTCAACAAATACAAAACCCAGATAATATTAACAAATAATAAAGTTGAAGAAATGAAATTATTACACGGCAAAAGGATTATATTTATAGCAGAACACGATTTTAATGAGATGGGTGATATATTTAGGAGATATATTAAGAAAGGAAAAATTGGCATATATTCAGAACTTTCTGAAAGACGTTACAACGTGGTACAAGGAAAAATAATAGAGATGTTCTCAAACGATAGACAAATAGATTTCACTAAATGTACAATGAGGGCTCAAGATATAGAAACGGAAGTAGAGGCAATCAGGCAAATATCCCTATACCATGTAAGAGAAAGGGTACACTCGGGTATAAACGAAACTTATAATCAGGTTAAGAATAAAATTTATTACCCAAAACTTATGGAAATAATTCAGTTAGTAATTAATCAGTGCGAAATCTGTCAGGAGGTAAAATATGACCGAAATCCAATCAAACCAAAATTTTCAGGTACAGAAACACCAGTAACGAAAAATGAAATAATACACATAGATACGTATGTAATAAAGGGATTCCATTTTCTGACAACAATAGACAAGTTCTCTAAATTCGCTACAGCATATTCATTAAATGATAGGGACACTATAACATTTATCGAACAACTGGAGGAACATTTCGCTAAGTTCGGTAAACCGAAAAAGATCGTTGCAGACAACGAATTTATCGCTGTTAGAATAAAATAATTTTTGAATAACGAAAATATAGAATTACATCTTACTAAACCTAATAGTCATACAGGTAACGCAGACATAGAAAGGGTACATAGTACGATCGCAGAAAAATTTAGAATTATGTATAAAATGGATAAAGAAGTAGGAATAAAACAATTAATTCAGAGATCGGTTAGGAACTATAATGAACGATATCATTCAACTATCCAGGGTACCCCAAGTGAGGTTCAGCAAGGGAAAACAGATGAAAACAAAGTTGGACAGAATCTAAAAGAAAACAAAAGAAAGGTAACAGAAAAGTTAAATCGCTCTAGAGAGAATTACAGAGAAAGTAGAAGGGTTCATAAGGAACTATAAGGCAAAATATAAAAAATCAAAGCTAGAAAGAGTACGTCCTTGTAACATTAAAAGACCATATAAATTTACAGATACTGACTATTTGGCTTCTAATAATGACGCAGATGACAATAATTAAAGGAGAAATAACCACTAGGTCATTGACAGAACAAAACGGATACGTGGAGATTTATATGAAGGATCAGGAAATAGTGAAGGACTCGGACATAATACTACACATAGTAAACTTACACGAAATATAAAGCATTATAGATCAAATGGCAGAAAATATCATTTTAATGGAAACAATAAATAAACAAATACTTCAACTAGAACTACTAGATGCTAGAAATAAACTTGTAACGCTAATACCACAACAAAACAGACAACGACGCGGACTTATTAACGGTGTAGGTAGTATGTCGAAATGGTTAGGACGATGAAGACAGACAGAATATCCAACAACATCTTTTTAAGATTGATGAAATTGATTATAATAAATTAAAACATATTCAGATAGGAACAACATATTTCAATAAGTCATGTCTAGTTTTTGGTATTAAAATACCTAAAACATTTATAATAGTTAAATTAAGATATATTGTTTTACTACCTAATGTTCACAATTATGAAATAGATTCTGTAATAGAGCAAACAGTTGAGTTCGAAAATAGAACATATGAGTTCGAAGAAAATAAGCATTTAATGAATTTAAAATTTAGTAATCACTGTATAATAAAAAACAATTGTCAATTACTAAAAAATAAAAATTTGGAAATTATACAATTAGATATAGATGCAGTTATAATAAAAAATGCAATAAACATAAGTATCATACAAAACTGTAATTTGGAAAAGATCACTTTAAATGGAAATTACTTAATAAATTTTAATAATTGTTCAAATTTTAATAATTGTTCAAATATTGTTGAAAATATAAAAGAAAAAAAAATTATAGAAAGTATCAATACAAATCAAAATTTCTCGCATAAAATATCATTTCAAGAAATCGAAGTTGAACACAAAAACAATGTAAAGAATATCAAGACACTAAAATACCACACTAAGCTAACATATGGATGTAATATTATCATTGTATTTGTAATACTAATTTTAATTTTGATAATAATAATAAAACATAAACATGTAAAAATTATATTAAATAAGGGAATTCAGGAGAATTCTAATCAAAAGGGAGGAGTAGTTACATGTAATTCTACCAAACCTGATAAAATTGATTTATTTTTGGAAAGTGTATCAAAGTAATTTTTTGTGGTGGCAAGTGTGAGTGAACTCTATAAAATTGCACAACAAAAATATTATTGAAGCTAGGAAATTTTAATGTGTTGACCAATAACAATGTTTTTAATATACAAAAATGCAAGATCGACATATTCGGGTAACAAAAATTTTAACTAAATTAACCAATAAGAATACTTGCCAATACAACAAAGACTTTAAAGTTTAAGTCAAGAGAGAATAAAATAATTTTTGTAAGTTAAGTTTTAGTTCTTCCGTTCTGCAGTAAAGTTCAATAAAGGAGTTTTAACAAAAATAAAAGTACGTGTTTTTATTTCTTTTTTTTTTTAATAATACACGGATAACAATAAAAGTCGTGTGTATGTATGATATGATGTGCTGACATATGCATATTAAGGTGCCCCTTATTGTATGAGGAATGTGATATAAATTTTTTTCACATATTGCGTTACCTACAATAATAAAATTCACAGAAAAACTCTTACCTATAATTTTAATACTCTTTTCATCGTACATTAGAGGATGCCCTAATTCAGGTACGTACACCCAGAGAACATTATCGGTTGTGGCTACCGTATTTGCTGTCAATCGAATTATTGCGGTTACGGAAACTTTCTTCAAAATAAATTATATTTTTAGTAGGAAAAGGCAATATTAAGTTGTTGTTCAGTTGACATAAATGTTATGAAGTTCACAAAATTTCATTTACTGCACCACAACTAATTTAAATTTTCTTTGATATTTTTGGTACTTATACATTTGAATATTTTAATTAAAACAAATATTTTTTCTACCTACTTATAAATTTTGGTGGCTAATTTTACATCAAGTGATTTAATAAAATCAATAAGTCGATTATGTCATGAAGTTAATGATTTAAAGTCAATGATCATTATTTAACTTCAAAACAAAGTAAACAGTAATAAAAACAAAGATAACACTAGTCAAATTTTGAAATTGTTTTTTCTTACTGTGGTTACTACACATTACTGGTATGTACCATATATGACAAAGAAAGGGTCTTTTTCGGCCCCATTCACGGCGCACAGTGTTTTGACCCATAGACAAAAATCAAAAAAAAAATTGTCAACATGTGATAAAATTTATAGTGATCGATAGATAACAATACAACTGAAATAAATTTTAAGGAACTGGTATCATTTGGCTCTCCTAGACTGCACTAGAGGGCGCTAAAGTTAGTGAAATTTAAGCAAAAATTAATGAATTAAAAACTACATTTTATTGCTTCAGGAAAATAGTTCCGAAAAATTCATTTGGGTTGGTTTTCTTATCTAGAGTAATTTTTAATACCTCACAAAAAATAATTTTTTCTAAAAATTTCAAAATTTATAAAAGTTTAATGGAATATTAAAAAAAAATCCGAAAAAATCCAAATAATTTTTATATTGTTTTTAGTCAGTTTATAGTGTTTTTAAAAGATCCAAAAAAAATTTAGAGCCTATTTTTTGCCACAACTCAAAAAAAAAAGAGTTTTAAAAATGTACTAAATTCACATTTTTACTTAAAATTTTATTATCTAGTGTGGCAATGTTAAGGTAAAAAAACGACCTATATGAAATAACATAAAAATCTGAAATAAGATTAAAGAAATAGTGAGAAGTTATTAAATAAAAATCAAATGGTTGACAAAACCTAAGCCAGAGGCCGCTAAATATTATAATGTTTTAGGTAGCTCGATAGAACCAAACATTTTTATGTGGAAAATAAGAAATTAGCTGGCACATCCCTCTTAAATTTTTTAACTTTATAAACTAACAAAATTCGGTTAAAAAATTTAAATATTTCTTCATGAAATATAAAGTAAGTGATAATTTTGTATTTTAAAACAATTTTCGTCTATTTATTTTTCTACAAAATATGTCAGTCATGTTGATATTCGATCCACGATCAACAGTTTCGTAGATACATTAAACATCAGCACCTTAACGATCTCAATCACTAGCAGGTTGATCATATTGTCTGTTATTTTAAGTTTTTCCTACTTACGCTTCTTCTGAAGTGATTCTATTTATTGAACATAACAACAGAACGTATATTGTTATTGTTCTCTTTTTAAATTTTGGCGAACGTCAATATATGTAAAATAGTAAAACTAGACGAATAGTTAAAAAGAGAACAGTAACAGACATTTATATTTCGAATTAGAGATGAGAAAGTGATACATCATTTTTTAGTTTCAAATGACCGATTGCTACGTACTTTTAAATAAGTATTAAAACTTAATTGATGTTTAAAGTTTTGCGAACGTAAGTAATATATATATATATATATATATATATATTAGGGCGGGTCGATTTGTAGGGAGTGAAAAAATTCACCAATTTCCCTATGATTTCCGTATTCTATGGGTTATTCCATGAAAATTTGCCGAAGGAACCATACCTCTATCGTTAAAATCGAGTCCCCTACTTTTTGTTGGTAGATTTTTTCCCAAATTGACGTTCGTATGAAATATTACCTACACGTTAACATCCATAACTCAAAAACTATCCATCGGGTTTAATCGCCAGTACGCGCGTTGGAAAGGTGAGCTCATTTTGATAAATTTAATTTAAATCTCCAACATTGGTCCAACGGTTCAAAAGTTACGGGCATTTATGTCCAAATTTTGGAGCCTTTTTCCATTTTTTTCATGATTTTGTCCAAGAATATTACTTTCATGGCCATTTTTTTGGCTCAATCCATTATTTAATTCAATTTACAATTCAAAACGAAGAGTTTAAGCCCAAATTTATCGAATTCGGTTGATTAATTCATGCGATATTGCTAAAACAAAATAACACATAAAACCAACTTTTTGATTTTTTTTCCCTTTTTATTTTTGCTCTCTTTTTTGGGTTTGCATACGATTTATAAAGAATAATTCTTCGCTGACGTCATTTTGACAACAACAAATACACAGCAATTCTAATTGGACGAAACAATCAGCTGTAGTTGGCGGGGTGGGGATATATATATATATATATATATATATATATATATATATATATATATATATATATATATATGTGCATAGCACATGTTGCGGGGACGGGTTTTCGTTCCACAAGTTACTATGAAGACATTTTGTTACTTTGGGGACCGTCCTCAAACTTTTCATTAAGCGCATATTACAGGGACTTTTTTGACTGTATATACAGATGTCTTCAAAGTATGTGAAATGCATATTATATTATATATATATATATATATATATGTGCACGGCGCATGTTCTGGGGACGGTTTTTCGTTCCACAAGTTACTATGAAGACATTTTGTTACTTTGAAGACTGTTCCTTTTCATGATTCTACTGTTTACACTGAAGACATTTTACTGGATACAGCGAATATTATAGGGACTTTTTTGGCTGTATATACAGATGTCTTCAAAGTAAGGGCAATAAATATATATATGTATATCACATAACAATAAAAAGTGGCTACTTCAAGATCAAAAAGCTCACGGGCCCATCCCAATTAGAAATGAAAACAAATGTTTTATAAATATTAAAAAAATACTGTATATAATCTGTGATCATGGCAATTATTTTAAAAAACGCTGATGTTATTGATTGTTGGTTAACAGCATCATCGAAAAATAAAATTTCGGCGACATTTAGATATGTTAAACAAAAAATAGGCACTTCAAATTTTAAAAAGAAAAAATTAATAAAAAGAGTTTCATTTTTCAACAGTGAAATGAAAAAGTTTTGGAAAGAAAGCAAATACAATAGAAAGTTTTTTGAAAATAAGCATTCTAAATGGTTAAATTTTACATTTTTTGAGCTGGATGATGTAAGTTTTATTGTACTTTTCCATTAAAAAAAAATATTTTAAATTACCAAAATGAAAACATTAAGTTGCCCAGCACAAGCCATAAAAACGAAGATGCCGGAACCTTACAGCAAACGAAATAGATGTAGGCATATCAATGGATTAAGCATTTGGAGGAATTGACATAGAAATTGCAGCCACAGGAACCACAAAAAAGCGCGGCAGACCAACCAAAATATTTGATCAGACTTCAACGAAAACTAAAAATCGCAGAGTTGCAGACGCGCATTCTGTTACCGAAAACAAACAGTGTAATCAAAAGTGCTTGCCAATAGCAAAAGCGTTGGCACTTTATATGGATTTAGATCTGTCGGAAAGAAAATATATAGTTTTGCGTCAAGTTATCAACGAATTGCATTCTAATTGTTTGCCATCATTGTATGCGTTGCAAACCGGAAGGAAAAAGTTGCTACCATCTATAAGAGTAACTGAAATTTCAGCTGAAGTGGATTAAAAAACTTTAATGCGTAGAACAGCAGAAAGTATTTGCGAACTTTGTGATGTGCAAGATGAAGCATGTAAGCTTTCCTTGATTTGCAAGTGGGGTATGGATGGTAGCTCTGGCCATAGCCGTTATAAGCAAGCATTTAAAAATGAAAGTCACACAGATGAATTCTTGTTTTTTATCGCATTTGTGCCACTAAGGTAACTAACCATGTGTTTAATTAGTATATTTGTATAATTTTTAACATTTATTTTTCCGTTACAGACTGGTCAACTTAACATCAAAGGAAGATTTATGGGTTAACAAGAAGGTTCTACGTTATTCTGTAGGCCTATTAAATTTATTTTACAAAAGGAGAATCCAGTCCTTATTCGGAAGATTTACCGTGAGATTGGGGAAAGTATTGAGAATTTGGAGTGTGATGTTTTAGAAAGGAAAGGTGCAATTGTGGAAGTAACATACGAAATGCACTGTACAATAATTGACGGTGCAGTGGCAAATGTTTTAACTGACACAAATGCGGCAAGTATGTGTTTCATTTGCAATGCAAGTCCTACTGAAATGAATCATTTAAATTTATCAAAAATTCCAAATCCCAATTTGGGCTTTCAACCCTTCACTGCTGGATAAAATTTTTTGAGTGTTACATATTGCTTACCGATTATCTTTTAAGCTTTGGCGAGTCGGTAGAGAAAATAAAGCTGAGTTTATGGAAAGTAAAGAAAAAATTCAAAATGAATTCAAAAGAAAAACAGGTCTAATAACACTGTCCAACAAATTAAGACTTTTTGAATGGAACAGAATAGCGACCCCATAATTCTAAAAGGGTATGTTGAGTAGATCATTTTTGTAGAACAAACTTATGGTCCAGCACGTCAGAGTTTTTTTTTTACAGTGGGTCAAAGTTTTCATTTTTTGGTCGAAGGGAGCATTATACTATATGAAAAAAAGCTGTAAGTTAATGTCTGAGAGAATTCTTATGGTCAGAGTAGTATTGTGGAATTGTATGAGGATTATTTTTGTGGAAGATCTTAGCCCTCTAACTGGTCTCTTTATGGGCCAATTTGACCCTTTTTTCGAGAAAATCAAAAAATATCCTTTAAAAAAGGACATTTAAGGATTAAAATATTCTACGAAAATGTTTGCCGGAAAATTTCAGTGGGGGTCACCAAAGACACCAATGTTGTAAATAAAGCTCTTTACGCTTAATTAGTAAAACTATACACCAACGTATACAAAACAGGTAAAAACGGCGTCAAGTTCGGCCGGGCCAAACACTGAGTTCTCGCGTCTAGTCAGCTGTGACTTACAAATCAGGTGTGATATTTGTTAAAATTAATAATAAAAAATAAAAGAAAAAATTCAAGCATAATTAAGCTACTAAGCAGTACATATCGGGTGTGATTTTTACTAAAATTAATATAAAAAAAGAAAAATTAAAGCTTAAATAAGCAAGGCGGATTCTGTTTGCAAATTAAGAGATTGGTTTTGTTTTATTTGTGGACACTTTACGCACAATCAAAGCAGAAGAAAGATATTCCCTACAATTGAAGAACCATATTTTCTTTTCTTTGGAATACGATTTTTATCTGAAGCTTGGATACCAAAAACCGTATGTACTACTTGCGAAAGTGGTCTTTTGACCTGGTACAAAGGCGGTACTACGGCGCTGCCATTTTCTGCGCCTATTACATGGATTGAACCTGAAGATCACAAATCAGATACATGCTATTTCTGCGTAAATTACAAATTTGGTAGAAGCCAAAGGCACTACGCGATAATGACATACGAAGCAACAAATAATGTCATTTTACCAGAAGTGCACTGTGAAGGTGTTCCCGTGCCTCAACCAGTCGCCAATACAGAAATAACAGCGGCGGTTGAAAACATATCAGATATAAGTTACTTGCCTCTTGATGGTTTAAACATATGTCTAATTTGATAGACCAAGCTTATTTTGAAGATCTTGTAAGAGATTTAGGACTAAAAAAAGAGAAAGCTGAAATATTATGTTCCAGATTGAAAAACAGGAATTTGATAAAAGCCGATGTAAAAGTTACATTTCCAAGAAAAAGACACGCCGATCTGGAAAGTTTTAAAGCAAAAAAATAAATATGTACACCACTATTGAAACAAAATTATAATTTTTTATAGAATTGGCGTGTAATTTTGCCAATTAATCGTAAAGAGCTTTATTTACAACAATGGTGTCTTTGGTGACCCCCACTGATATTTTCCGGCAAACATTTTCGTAGAATATTTTAATCCTTAAATGTCTTTTTTTAAAGGATATTTTTTGATTTTCTCGGAAAGAGGGTCAAATTGACCCATAAAGAGACCAGTTAGAGGGTTAAGATCTTCCACAAAAATAATCCTCATACAATTCCACAATACAACTCTGACCATAAGAATTCTCTCAGACATTAACTTACAGCATTTTTTTCATATAGTATAATGCTCCCTTCGACCAAAAAATGAAAACTTTGACCCACTTTAAAAAAAAACTCAGACGTGCTGAACCATAAGTTTGTTAATGATCTACTCAACATACCCTTTGAGAATTATAGGGTCGCTATTCTGTTCCAAAAATGCTGTTGGACAGTGTAATTTACCAAGTAAAACATGGATTCGGAAACACTAATGATGGAAACACAGCTCGAAGATTTTTTTCTAACAGTGACGTTGCGGCCAAAACTCAGGCATTGATAAGGGACTTATTGCTAACTTTGGAATAATACTAAGGGTGTTATCTTGTGGATCGCCAGTAAATGTAAACAGCTTCCAGGACCTTTTAAGAGTCACCCGAAATACGTATTTAATACACTATGGGTGGTATTATATGCCACCCACTGTCCATAAAGTTCTAATTCATGGATGTGATATTATTGAGTTCTTCAATTTACCAATATGTATGCATATAAATCAATAACTTCTTTATTTTAAATTTATTTCTATTTATCTTTTTACCCAGGATGTATGTCGGAAGAAGCATTAGAAGCGAACCATAAAAATGTTAGAAAAGTGCGTTTATCTCATCATAGAGGAAGAATAGTATAGAGGATGCAACGCCGTCAGCAGCCAAATAAAATTTTATACAGAATACAAAGGTTCGGAAACTTTGAGAAAACAGGGGAAAATTGAGCAAATTTCCCTGATTTCTGCAAAAATTTGAGTAAATTTCCCTGTTTTTAAACCTTTTTTCCAAATCCAATTGGGAAAGCTGCTAAAAACTAATTTGATTTGCAAAGAAATTCAATTGGAATCGCAAAAAATCCAATTTAAAAAGATGCTGAACCTTTGAAATCTGCACATACAAAACTAAGAGAACGTTTTTTACGACGTGAGAGACATCGTCATGGTGTGCCTATATGCTATTGCATTCAGATCCCGTATTATCATCAAATAGAAACATAAAACAAAAACAGAATTTTGATTTGGCCGGTATTGAAAAATATATACACAGGGAAAACGCTGATTTGAAAGATGAAATATTTGAACAGGACGAGTACAGTTCTTCGTTGAGCGAAAATTGGTTTTGGGATGACTCTTCTAGTGATGATGCTTAATTTAAAGAAACATCATTAAAATAAATATTTTTTTGTTCATACTTAGAGTATTCAAAAACCGAAAACCGGTCAACCGGTTTCTTTATTTTTAAAAACCGATCGGTTTCGAATATTTTGTAAATTCGAAGAAAGCCGAAAACCGGTCTTTTTTGTTCGGTTAACCGGTTTTTTAATTACATCACCAACTGGGTTACTTGGTCTCTTTTATTTTTTCCGAACACTTTTATAATCGTTTGTTTGGTTATGAAGATTTAGATGTAAGTCTGATAGACTCCGATGAAGACTTAACTGTGGATATTCCAAAATTAAATAGTTTAATTTCTGATCTAAATAACACAATAAAGAGCATTCAAAATCCGCAAAAAGAGACTGTACAAAATCATTCATCATTATATGTGACCTCCGAGAAAAGGGACCTTGTGTGTGAAAGTGAAGTTTTGGGAAAAACGCATTTAAAGTTTTATAACGCATTATCACTGTGAACACACCTTCAGTTGAGAGATGCGATTTGGTATGGTTAGTTATGATTGGGTGCCGACTTTGGTGACGTCTTGCCTATGTGGTGACGTTTTAGAGTGACAATTTAAAAACAATTTAAAACCAAAAAATCAAAAGAAGTAAAATTTTAATGTTTTTTCCATTTTTATCGATTTTCCCAAGTTCGTTTTGTACGTTTTTATGGGGTAAATAAATTTTTATCAGAAATCTAACTCATTTCATCTTATTCTACACCCTTTTAGGTACCAGAATCCACTCTTAAGTCCAAACCCGTTTTTTGACACACTAGGTCTCTTTTCTCGGAGAAGGTCATATATCTTGAAATCACAATTTCAATTTTCAATTTATATAATTGTCTTATGACTATTTGTCCAACATCTACTATTAGTGAAAAAGTATTTTCCACTTCTAGCTTTATTAAATTTCTGTTTTTTAACAAATTATATAAGCTTTTTATTCAAATTAAAAAAACCGAAAAAACCGGTTGACCGGTTTTTTCTGCAAAAACCGAAACCGGTTTTTTTAAAATTCGATTTTTCGAAGAAAACCGAAACCGGTTTTTCCAAAAGGCCGGTTTTTTGAATACTCTATTCATACTGCACTTCATAGAAAATGACAAAATGTTCTTGTTCAATATGCAATTTTTACAGCCAAAAATAGTTTTGGTTTGTATGGGCAGTGTGCGATGGGCGTGGTCAATGTAAATGAAATATTTTTTTTAAAGGTGGTATATAAATATGCTCTTCAGTCAATTTTCATTAAACCTGTTCCGTAAACATATTAATAAATATTTATTTTATATTACAAAAAGTATTTATTTATAAAATCTTTTTCCATCATGCTTTTATTATTTTTTTGGTAGTAGTTAATTTAAAATTAAGAATATATGTGTGTCCTTGCGCTCTTTCTGTAAAAATTGTATACATTTTTTATTATTTTGACAAAGGAAAAAAATTGTTGCAATTTCATGATTTTCAAAACGTATACACTGTTTTTAATAAAAAGGATATATGGCAGCTTATCGAGTCATTCCTGTAATTAAAATAAAATTTGCTACAAATATTAATACCTTCATTATTATATCGAAATTTTTTTACAACATTGTAATCAGAATAGAAGCTTTTTTCAAAATTTAAGATTCAGGATGTAGTTTTTTTTAGTTTGAACTGAAGAAAAATAAAAATTTTGACAATTGGATGGTTTTCAGAGCGTATTTTGCGCTTTTAAGAAAAAAGATATATGACAGCAAAACGAGTCCTTGCAGCAATTTAACCTTTGTCCGGCGGAAAAGGTACAATTGTACCTTTTTCGTTTTTGAATTGCAATAACTTTTTTTTTGTTAATACTAGATATCTAAAATTTTCTGACATCTCTAAACTTTTATATACTTTTTAGCCACGGACCTGTTCTATCATTTGTTTATTAAATAAGAACAGAATAATTTAATTATAAAAATAGGAAAAGCCATACATATCGTGTTAAGTATATAAGGGTACAATTGTACCCATACCGCCTTTTAACGTTGTAAAATTTTTCCGCTGGACAAAGGTTAAACAAAATTTAACAGAAATTGTTATTACGTTATATCTAGAACTATAACAAGTTTCTAAGTCGTTAAAAGCCGAATTGTAGATTTTATTCAAAATTTTAAGGTCAGGATGTATGGGAGGTATGAGTGTCCTTGCACCAATTTTTTCAAAAATTCGTTTTTTTTCTAATTTTGACAAATAAAACCAGCATGCCAATTTTTATTCATATACGATAACGCCTTCTATTTTTGTCCCTTCCTTTTATGGGATCAAAGCACTGTACGGCGTTTTTATACCGTTGCTCGCAATGGGTTAAAATTTTGTAAAATCAATATAGACATAATTCTTACTTAATATCGAACAAATTAATTTAACATGTATAGGAAAAAAATTTCGAAACTGAGTTTTGAAGTCGAAAGTCCTTTACTTTTCATACATTTGTATGAAATAGCCACGGTCTTTTTCTCTCCCATGTACGGCGTTTTTATGCCGTGGATCATAATGAATTAAAATTCCTGACAAATATTTTTCAACTTGTGGAACGAAAATATTCCGAAAACGCCTCTGGAAGACAGAAAGTCTTTTACTTTGCATACATTTGTATGAAATAGCCACGGTCTTTTTCTCTCCCATGTACGGCGTTTTTATGCCGTGCATCATAAAGAATTTAAATTTTGCAGAAATGATCTAGACGTAGATCTGACTTACACCTGACAAATATTTTTTAACTTGTGGAACAAAAATATTCCGAAACCGGCTCTGGAAGACATAAAGTCCTTTACTTTGCATACATTTGTATGAAATAGCTACGGTGTTTTTCGGTCCAATGTACGGCGTTTTTATGCCGTGGATCATAATGAATTGAAATTTTTCAGATATGATTTAGACGTAGTTCTGACTTAAACCTGACAAATATTTTTCAACTTGTGGAACGAAAATATTCCGAAAACGGCTCTGGAAGACAGAAAGTCCTTTTCTTTGCATACATTTGTATGAAATAGCCACGGTCTTTTTCGGTCCCATGTACGGCGTTTTTATGCCGTGGATCATAATGAATTGAAATTTTGCAGATGTGATCTAGACGTAGATCTGACTTAAACCTGACAAATATTTTTCAACTTGTGGAACAAAAATATTCTGAAACCGGCTCTTGAAGACAGAAAGTCTTGTACTCTGCATATATTTGTATAAAATAGCCACAGTCTTTTTCGGTCCCATGTACGGTGTTTTTATGCCGTGGATCTTAATGAATTGAGATTTCGGATAAATGATCTAAACGTAGGTCTGACTTAAATCTGACAAATATTTCTCAACTTGCGAAACAAAAATATTCCGAACTGCCTCTTGAATTCAGAAAGTCCTTTACTTTTTATACATTTGTATGAAATAGTTACGGTATTTTTTTCGACCTGCTTCGTAATGAGTAGAAATTTTGTAAAAAATGATGTGCAAAATCTGAGATCAAATTGTAATTTTTTTTTTCCAACTTTGAAACAAAATTATTCTCAAAATAGCTCTTTAATTAAGCAAGCGTTTCAATTTAAATTGCATATATCTCAAGAACTGAAGAAGATATAGCAGAATGGGTGAAAATTTTGCACTGTGTGTATTAACACACATAAATCAAACTAACGTGTAAAAGAATAACAAATTGTCCTATAGGTCTGTAATCAACTAAGTGTCTATGTATATAGCTGGAAGAATACGCTTTTTCAGCTTAAACCAGACATAGGGAATACTAACTACTTTATGTATTTAATTACAGAGCAATTGTTTCTGAAATTACATATCATTGGATGTCATTGTACCTTAACTATAGACATGGTAAATGTCAGTTATTCAAAACATTGCATTATGAAAAAGTTACACAACTTAATAATTACCAAATATAATTAAAAACGTTTTGGTCTGAATTTACTTTTTTATTTTATTTTTTTAATAATATTAGAGGAATAGTTTTAGCAAACAAAATTTTTTCATGCGTTTTCTTAAAATATATAGAAAATAAAAATAGAGCAAAAATATAAAAAGTATTAAAAATAAATATATAAAATATATTACAATAACAATAATAATAAAATATAACAAATATAGAATATGTTATATAAATATATAAGTATACATAATATAAAAGGTATTCAACAATACGTGTAGTGAGCTTAAATTTTACGTTGAATTCGAACAAAATTTTGTTTTTTCTTAGTTTTTAAGTTGAAAGTGCTAAAATTTGAAAATGAATTCCAAAATTAAATATTTAGTTAATTAATTTAACAATAGTCAATTTAAATTATATATAAAGTTAATATTTTTTACTAAAAATGTTGGATTATAGATTAGAATAAATAAATAAATAAAGATATAAATAAATACGTCTTTTCGTTTCAAATTCCATACAAACTTTAATATAATAAAAAACAAGAATAAAATTAAATTAAAACTATTAAAGAATTTTTATTTTTCTGGTAAATTTTATTTTTAAAATTGACAATAGAAATTTATTTTTCTTTACTCATACAATAAAGGCCACCTTAATATTGTATTTTAACATCAACAACAACAAGTTTTATATACTGAGCATCCATGAAAATTTCCACAGCATACACACACACTCCTACCTACATACTCAATAAGAACAACAATAAAATTTTATGTAAATTTTGATATTTTTTTTATCCTTTTCTATTATATATTTTTTTGTTGTTAAATGCGACCGAAAAAGAACGTTGCTTTTTATATCCCAGCAAAACCACATATTACCAAATAATGTGGAAAGTATTGTGTAGCCATAGGGGACATTGCATTTCTTTACACCTTACTTTATTGATGAATTTTACAGGCGATGAGCCTCAAACATATGTATGTATGTATGAACCCATTAAGTTAGAGGTGATTAAGTGGTTACATATATGGTTACTAGGGTGGGAAAAGTAATCTGCTTACAAATATATTATAATAGAAAAAATAAATATTTAGAAAAAGAAATTATTACAAATATTTCAAACGTTATTACATATAATGTGGTCATCACAGGGTATACCAGTGATGTCAAAAGTGACAGCTGTCAAACAAGTGGTCCAAAACCGTATGGTGAGGGTTGTTGTTGTATTTCATGTCCTAGGCGAGAAAGAGATTTAAAAACAATGTATACAAAAAAATAATGTGTAAAAGTGAACAACTACACAGCATGTTTTAAAACATATGATCGCCAAAAATATCAAAGAGATACCAAAGAAGTGCAACATGACTGTATTTACTAAAATTGTTGTTTCTTAAACTTAGTACAAACTCACAACAAATTTTATACTTGGGTTACATATTGTAATAACAAAAACTGTTTTATGTTTTTATAGCATTTTTGCACATAATTAATGTATTTTTTTATTTTATCTCAGTATTCAAAAGAACAAAACATACAACAAAGTTTCACATTTATATGATCTGTGAAATGTATAAGCAAATAAACACACTCACAAAACACATTTAATTAATCGTCAGCTTATTATTAGTTTGCCTAAAGATTTAAAAGAAAAACAATGAAAATGGTTTTCATTCTTAATTTTATATCAAAGTTGATATTAGTTATCTCAGTTATGATGCCAGATATCGAAAAACGGGGTTCAGAATTAGAAAGAGGATATTTTTCGTTTAGCTCTTTTTAAAAAAAAAGAGCTAGGATGGCTCTTTCTGAGATTTCTTTTTGCTGCTGCTGAAAAGAGTTTTCCGTCAAATATAATAAACTTTTTAGTCAAAGAAACTCATAATTGGTTTTCAAACTCATCCATAAGACAAAAATCTTTTCACAAAATATTTAAATTAATAAATACTGATGATGATACTCCAAAAAAGATACCATGTGCGGCACCCACAAGATGTCTTTCCATAGAAAAAGCAATCAAAATTATATTAGAAATGTGGCTAGAATTAAAAACTAATTTTTTTTTAATTTATTCAAATATTCAAGAACCAAGCCCTCTGGGCCAAATATGGTTCGTATACTACTAAAATATGGTGAATGATAAATCATTTGAAACATCTTTACTTAAAGAAATGTATACCGACCAAACAAATTTTATTTATTTAACCTATTCATCTTCTGTGTTGGCTGGAGTTCAAAAAGTTAATTTAGCCTTTAAAGCTCAAAGTGCAGATCATACGAAACTTTTTAGTGATTTGTTTCATTTGCTGCAAAGCTTAAAAAATAAAATAATAATTCCAATGGATGGATTTGATTACATGGAAGGTGAAATTGAACCAGTTATAAATAAACATTGTTATTTAGGTTACGGATTTGAAAAAGCTTGTTTTGATGCCAATATTACAAAAAGTGAAAAAAAATTAATTAAAAGAAAGTTAATAGAATTCACTAAAAGTCTTGTTTATGAAATAAGAGCAAAGCTACCATTAAATTTTGAAATTTTAGAAAATATTTCTGCATTTAGCGTTGACAATATTTTTCAAATAATACAGAGATACAACAGCTGTTATAAAAAAATTTATAAACAATGATAACGAAATTGAAAACATGGAAAATTGTATAAAAAACCTGAAGTTGTATAAATGGAAACATTTGGAAAGGACAGATGCATATGGATCGAAGTTCATAACTTTAGAAATTCTTTAGATGAGAATCCATACCATAATCTTACAACGTTTGTTCTGAAACTATTAACATTCCCTTACTCTAATGCTGAAGTTGAAAGAACATTTAGCGTTATGAATTTTTTTAAAAATAAAATACGGATCCGAATGTCTTTAAACACATCAAATTGTTTAATTCACATAAAATATGGAAAAAACAGCTGTTGTTCGAATTATAAAATACCACCACACGTTTGTTCATAAATTAATTCAAATCCAACTTATAAAAAGTCGAAATATTTTATAAAAACTATTTTATGGCCCGAAGAAGAAGAGGAAAATACATTTTTATTCGAAAATTACCAATTTAATGGACTATTTTAAAAATTTCTATGTAAATATTTAAGTTTATTCTTTTATTTTTTAATTTACTTTGTTAAACTTTTGTAAAAATACAACACAAGTAAAGAAATTGATCTCAAATATGTACAATTGGGCAATTCACAGCCGGTATTGTATATTGTATGTTGTATTGAAATACATTATACAAATATTTTGTTGTGAACAGTCAGTTGTATTTTCACGTTGTAAAACGTCAAATAGTGAAGAAGAAAAATAAAAATATTTATAAATTTATAGAAACAAGAAGAAAAAATAAAAATAAAATGCAAAATAAAGGTGAAAGTAAAAAAAGTGGGCTTCACTTGAGACTGATATGTTATGATACACAATACAACATTTAATAAACACAGTAAATGAAGTTGTAAAGTTGTATCAGATTTTTAGGTGTAAATTACCAACAACAATTTTACACTATTGTAAAGTAATACACGATACAACAGATACAACGATACAATACTCGTTGTGAATTGAACAAATATAATAAATATAAATTTTAAAAATATGAGTTTTTTACATTTAGCGCTTTTTAGCTCATTTTTAGTGCTCGACCGGCGCTTTTTGCTTTTAAATAGTTGGTATCACTGCATTTAAGAAGTTAATATGCTTGGTTTAAATAAATTAAAATTTTTAATTTTGTCTTTTTACACAATTTAAATTTTTTATAGCCTTCACCGCAGGTTTGTAATTTCTACAATATTGATCTTGGACCCTATAAAGTATATATATATTCTGGTTCCTTATAAAGAGCGAAGTTGACTTAACGATGTCGGTCAGTCCGTCTGTGTGTTGAAATGGGTTTTCCGAAGACCCCAAAAATTATGAGGACTTGATTGTTATATATTTCTGCACCGATGCCAACTTAGCTTTTTTCCCGCTAGATTTAGCGCTTTCTGAGTGCTCACAGCGCGCACTTTTTTCTTTCAGCTTTTTTTTTTTTTAAAGAGCTAGGATGACTCTTTTTGAGATTTGCTTTAGCGCTTTTAGCTTTTTTTATGTGCAACACCGATTTTTTTTCAAATTAGTAAATTTTCTAATAATGTTTTTTTTTTGTCAATCACTTTAAGTTGATATCGTAATAAATACCTTTTTTACTACTCTGCATTAAAAATTAACAGCTATTTTTTCAGAAGCTTTAAATTCTTCAAGGTTAGAAAATTTTGAGTAATTGTTTGTAAATTACTTAAGTTATTTATAATTTTAAATGGATCGCTATTTGCAAAAATACCGCAAAGTTTGGGAAAAAGATCCAGCATATAAAAAATGGATAAGGCCAGCAAAAGACGAAACAAAAGCATTCTGTTGTAAATGCCAAATTATTGCTAAGCGCTGTGATCTTATACGGCACAATCAAACCAAAAAGCATCAAAAGTCCGAAAAACACCTGTTGTTCGAATTATAAAATACCACCACACACACCTTTGTTCAAAAATTAATTCAAATCCAACTTATAAAAAGTCGAAATATTTTATAAAATGGCCCGAAGAAGAAGAGGAAAATACATTTATATTCGAAAATTACCAATTTAATGGACTATTTTAAAAAGTTCTATGTAAATATTTTAGTTTATTATTTTATTTTTTTTATTTACTTTGTAAAACTTTTGTAAAAATACAACACAAGTAAAAAAATTGATCTCAAATAAGTACAATATAATAATAAATTTTAATTTTTAAAATATTAGTTTTTTTTTACATTTAGCGCTTTTTACCTCTTTTTAGCTCTTTTTTAGGAAATAATGGATATGAATAGACATAGTTGGTCAATGTGTGTACACACTTTAATACTTTTCATGTCACAATGTTATGTTTGAATTCGTAACTATATTTTATTACAATTGCAAATTTTGGTTGTGTTTAATAAAATAAAAAAAATAATCTGAAAAATCTCTAGCATCCCAAAAAACGGCAAAAAAAATAGTTAAAATTGGTTATATGGCAGCACCGCTAAACACTACTAAAGTTGCCGACCTTTGTTGCGACTCTGTTCGTGATCTAAGAAGTACTAAAAAATTCGTGAGATCGAACTATACTCTTGAGAATTAAATACTTTTTGATTTTGTATCAGGGATGGAAAACATGGTACAATTGTACTTTTTTTTGGTAAATTTTTACATTGGTTGGTACCGTGGTACTACAGCCGCTCATTTAGTACAATTTGAAATTTTTTAAAATTTTCAATTTATAACTTGATAAAACAACATAACATAAAGTCGACTTTTTTTTAAAAGCAACTTTAAATTAAAAACCTGTTTTTATTTATTCAGCTACTATAGTGAAAAATAAAGTCAGTTTTAAGTTGAACCGGTGTCACATCAAACCAAATGTTTCCATACACATTGTACTAAAATACTCGGAAGTGGCAACATTGAACAGATGATTTTAAATTACCTCTCAAACAAAAAAATAAAAAAGTGTCTATTGTTAAAAAGTTATTAAATGCCTTTAAATTTTTTAATAGCAAATCCTGAAAAGGTTAAATTGCCCTCCAAGGGAGGCGGACAACCAGAAAAAAAAGGTGTGACATAAAAATTAGAGTAAAATTTTACTAAGTTTTGTGGGAATTATACGACTACTGAGCGCCCCGGTAGGCTAGTTGGTAGCGTGCTAGCTTATCAGTGCGGGGGTGGTGGGTTCAAATCCCACCAGAGGCTCTGGTCTGTTTTCGCTACAACGAGCCGAAGGCCTTTGTTGCTAGTGCTCGGTTAGGGTATTAACATATAATTGTAATTTTATGATTAATAAATAAAATAAATAAATAATATACGACTACATAAAATTAACGATAAATTTTGTTTCACCCGGTCAATTTAATTTTTTTAAAGTCTTACAATAAAAGTCAATAAGATAAAATTGATAAAAAAAAGCGGAAAAAATTTTGGTACCGTGAGGATCGAAAAAGTACAATTTGTTTGTCTGGTTGGTACAATAACAGGAAACATATTTTCCACCCCTGTTTTGTATTGTACGAGTATATTAAAAAATACAAAAATGGAAACAATTTCAAATAAATGATAAAAAGATTTATTTTTTAAGGAATTGTTGGTAGGTAAAATTTTAACATTTATTTTAACTGATTATATCATTTGTTTCTTACGGATGTGTCAGTTGATTAATCAACATTTAAAAATAAATAACAAAAGGCATTTAATTTATATGTAAATTAAGTAGACCGATTTTTAAATGAAATATCATTTCTTGTAAATGACATTTTCTGTTATTTTAACTTACAAACTACTTTAAGTGTAAATAAAATTAAAAATGAATTCCGTACAACAATTAAAATTATTTAGTCTTTACAAAAAAATTGAATAATCAGTCATTTCATAAAAGTTAAAAATAACATTTATTGAAAAAACAAAAATAAATTATTAAATTAATAATTCAATTTAAATTGTTTTTTAAAAACTTAATATAAAAACCAAAAATACAACAGTTTAAATAAATTAGTTTTTATATAAAGAAGTTCTATTAAAGTTTTGAATATATATTCCAAATTAGTATAAAATAAAAGTTTAAAAAATAAATATTAAAAAGAAATAAAATTGTCAGAATTGAGTAAGATTAAAAGATACATTGTTTTTAACTAATTTTGGTTTCCATTCTGAAAATAAATTTCTTATCAGTCAATCGAATTTTAGATATCGAATTTAGAAATCCTTTTTTTAACACGTAAATTTTGTACATTATCCATCATAGGTCCTTGAACATTCTCAACGTCATTATATAAATTAAAGCTTAACATTCAACTTTTGATTGTGTTAAACCAAGCATTTAAGATTTTTTTTTTAAATTCTCTAAAGAAAAAGTGTAAAATAAAAAAAGTAAAATGTTCTAAATCCACAAAATGTTGACATGCTATATCTAAAAATCAGATTGGCCGATCTATTTCATTTCAAAATCGTCAATAATTATAACTACAGTGCCACCTCGCTTAACGCAACTCCCCGATTATTGCAACTCGTAAATTGTTTGCATTGTTGACTCAGTTAACGCAACTTTTCAAAAAAAAACCTCAGTTATCACAACTTTCTTCCCAAAAAAATTAGTTTGTGTTTTTTACATATATAAAACTCAATACAACAAAAAAGTGATATTCTTAATAAACTTGATATAGGCATATCTGCAAAAGTGATTTGCGATAAATATAAAGTGTACAAATCGACAATAAAAAGAATTAAAAAAAATTAAGCTGCATTGACGAGATCTAAAATGTTGACATTACTCCAGCGTTTCCTGAAATTAAGTGTCAGAATGCTATTGATTATTTTAACATTATGTTATGGTCTTGTTTACCAGTTGTCTTCAAATGCAATAAAATTTGCCATTATATTTGAAAATTACACAAAAAACAACAATAAAATTCTTTTCGTTGTTCTTTTGTGTGTAATTTTCAAATTTCATGGCATATTATATTGAATGTGATGACAACGGTTGGTTAAACTAAAGTAAAACATCTAAGCATGTATTTGAATTTAGTTTACATAATTTATTTTCATCATTTGAAAATAAAAGAAGTTTTTAGTTTTTTGAAATTGTTTTATTTAAAAATTCCAAAATTTTATTTTAAATAAAATCTCACCGATTAGTTCAAAAACATACAGAAATGTGGATATTTTTTGCCCTTATTAAACATTTTAGTATGTTTTCGTAACCAGGCTGAGAACAAGCCTTTTTTTTAATTTTCCAGAAATGTCTAATAATCTTTCTAAATTCCTATCACCAAAGAGTATCCCTATTGGGATACTTATCAAAATATTTAAAAAAAAATTTATTTCAAATAGAAAAAGATCCAAAAAGATTTTTTATTTAATTTGAGCGATAAATAAAAAAAATATAATTGTACAATATAAAATATAAGGTTAATAAATAAATATAATTGTACACTCAAAAAAAAATTAACTAGAATTTAGAAAAATTTACCCAATTTTACCAATATTTAATAAAATTTCCTTGAAATTAAGAAACAAATTTTACTTAAAATTTGGTAAAAATTTCTAAATTACAGAAAAATTTTAATACTGAGAAGTAAATTTTATTAGAAAACAGTAAAATTTCCTCCTAATTAGTTCATACATCATCTAAAATTGTACTGTTAGTTAGGAAATGTTTACTTGGTTTTAAGAAAAATTTTATTTTATTTAAGTATATTAGATAATTTTTTTACTAAAAGCTAGGACTTAACTCCCTTAAAATAAGAAAATATTTTCTAACATCAAGGTAAATAATACTCCTTTTAAGTGAAAATTATTCTTATCCTGCTTCTATGGTAAAGGTAATATTTTTTACCATTTATTTTAAAGTACTTTACACTTATTGAGTAAGTATCTTCCCACTTACGGAGGTTTTTATATATTTCCACTTTTCGGAGCTTTTTGCTATACATTTTTGTCTTAAAATTAAATTGAATTATACTAAATTCATGTATTTAAAATATAAATTAAATTTCATTAGCAAAGAGGTAAACAAATTAAAAAAATGTACTGCAGGATATCCTGAAACGTAATAAATTGTGACAAAGTCAGATCCTTTTCGTAGTTAATTGACGGTTCCGCTTGAGAGAACTACAAAAAGGAACGCCCTACGTGACACACAGCATCTATGGCTAAGGAACACTGGGGGCCCTTCGTCTTTTTAAATTAAATAATTTAAGGAAATTGTTGCAAAAATACAAAATATCACAGTTACATTTCTTGTTATTATTGGAAAATGGAAAAGTCATAAGTTTATTTTATGGGATTTTTAGCTTAAACTTTATTTGACATATACAAATTTAAACTTTTTTATTATTAAGTGAAAAAAATCGTTCGATAAATATAAAGTTTAATAAGCGCTACGTCAATTATATTGTAGTCAACAAACAAATTTATTATATAAAAGCGCAAATTCGAAATTTTTTAACCTTTGCTAACAAAATTTTAAAATATATTTTAAGATACTTTAAGTTCAATATTAAAGATTGTTAAGATTAGAGATGGGCACATGAGAGATTTTTGACTCACGCACGATCACGAACCAAAAATTATAATCATGCACGACAGTTTTTTTAAATAGTTACTTTAATTTCTTTTATTTAATAATATTTTTTCTTGAAAATTAGGAAAACTAACTGGTTTGTTTTTAATTGATTGCTTTTTGATTGTTTTAAAAATAATTTAAACGTTTTCCAACAAAAAAAAAATCCTATACCAAATTTTATTATTTTTTAAAAATTAGAAAACTTTTACTTGAAAAAAAGAATATTTTATTAAAATTTTTAAAATTTATCTGAACTAAGTTGCATGAAAATTTTCCTTAGAAATAGTTCATCAGTTTCTAAAATCAAGTAAATTTTTATTATTACATAGGAAAAAATTTATTACTTTTTGTTTTTAATTATCTGAACTAATTTTTAGGAAACAATTCTTCAAAATTAGAAAGTGGTATACTTAAAAACTGAATTTGGAAATTACTTTTTAAAATTTAGTTAATTTTACTACTCGTGAACAAAAAATGAACACACATTAAGTTCAAGTACTTTCTCGATTTAAGTTAGACACATTTTTTGAAATAAATGGGAGTAAATTATATCCTTATATTTATTTTTTTTAACTAAACTTAATTTTATTACATTTGAGTATGCAATTTTCTTAAAATTAATAAATTTTTATTTAATTGACTTGTTTTTTCCTAAAATCAAGAAATATTACTTAGGAAAAATATGAACTATTTTTAAGTATATAAACTATTTCGTTTTTTCTCAAACTTAGGAATTTTTATTTTTTTTTTACGAAAATTTTTCTAAGTTTTAATAAAATTTTACTTTAATTGAGGCCAATTTATAAACTATTTTGAAGGAAATTTTTGATTAAATCTTAGTTCATATCTTTTTTTTTTTTTGAGTGTATGTAGAGTTTTGAGGACAAAAAACCAAATTTGAATTTTAGAAAAATCTTAACAAGTTTCCATGAAATCAAGAATTGACAAAAAAATATTCCACAAAAGTACGGAGTTTTAAAGCACCTTGGTCTATAGTTGTAAAATTCTAAATACTCTATACTTGTACAACAAAATTTAACCTTTAAACCAACACATTTGGTAACTAAAAAATCTTTGTAGAATTTTAAAGATGACAGTCAGTCAGTCACGCGTTTAAAAAAAATTAAATTTTTTGTCTTCTAAATTTTTAAACCATTTTTTATTAAAGATACTTTAAAATCCTATATACCCGAGTAAACAAGTTTAGATAAAATGATATGTGGCATTATCTAATAATGTATTATCATATATAAATACATATCACAGTATGCATTAGCATATATAATTATATATATCATATTTTTTTTTTTAAATTACCTTATATTTTGTCATATACAACCATATCTATATAAATAAATAATAAATATATTAACATCTTTATAAAATTATGTAAAATTGTATATAACATTATACAGGTTGGTTGAAAAGTTCCTGCGCTCACTAAGAGATGGCACTGCTAGCTCCAAACTTTTTTTTTCTCAAGTTGGTATAACTGTCCTGAGAACACATGCAAAGTTGCAAGTCATTCTGTCAATTCTTTCTTTGTTTACAAGCCATTTGAAGTTGACGTGAAAATCGTGCAGTCATTAGATTCTTTGTTTGTAAGGGTTTAAAAGCAAAGGAAATTTATAAACAATTGTTAGAAGTGTATAAGGAGTCCTCACCTTCAAAACGCACCGTTGAATTTTGGGCTGGTGAATTTAAACGTGGTCGTACCAGCCTTAAAGACGATCCACGCTAAGGACGACCAAAAACTGCAACCACAGCAAAAATCATTGAGCAGGTACATAATATGGTTAGTGAAGATCCAAGTTTGACTAAGCGTAATGCTATAGGCATCTTAGACGAACGAGTACTCAATATTTTACATGAAGAATTAAGTATGAAAAAACTGTTTGGATCGAAAACAAATTTCTCAGCGTAATTTAGAGCGTTTTAAGACGAATAAAACCGACTTCGTGTGTCGTTTTATAACTATGGATGAGACTTGGATCTACCACCATGATCCTAAATTGAAACAAGAACGTTTACAGTGGACTGGAGCTGGTTGTTCAGCTCCAAAGCAGGTGAAGTCACAACGATCAGCAAAGAAGGTTATGGCATCAGTTTTTTGAGATGCAAAAGGAATTTTGTTGATTGATTATCTTCAGAAAGGTAAAACAATCAACTCAATTATTATTGCAGCCTCTTGTATCAGCTGGATGAACAATTTCATGAGAAAAGACCTGGTTTAAAGAAGAAAAAAATCATTTTTCATCAAGACAATGCACCTGCTCACAAAAGTGTTTTGCCGATGGCTAAATTCAAAGAATTAAAGAACGAATTGCTTGAACATCCACCGTATTCACCAGATTTGGCTCCCAGTGACTACTATCTCTTGAGAAATCTCAAAGAATTCCTTCGTGGAAAGCATTTTTCGTCGAATGAAGAGGTCATAGCAGCCGTAGACGGTTATTTTGCAGAGCTTCCCGAAAACCATTATAAGGATGGGATAAAATTATTGGAAGATCATTGGAACAAGTGTATTGAGCTTCTAGGAGATTGTATTGAATAAAAAAATATATTTCGTAACAAAAACAGTATTCTTTAATTTCGAGCGCAGGAACGTTTCAACCAACCTGTATATAATTATATATGGGTTACACGGGACTTGTATATATTTATATATGGCTTGTACACAACCATATATACTTATTTATGGATTATACAGAACCATTAATAATTATATATGCTATCTAATATTTGAGATATAATAATATATGGGCCATTATCAAAAATAATGTAATTTTTGATTTAATATATGTTCTAATATAAGAAATATTTTTTGATATGGTATAAGATATAATTATATATGATACAACATGTAGAAACGAATTTGAGATATTGTTATATATAGTTCCATATCAAGAGTATTGTTAATATGGTAAAAGATATAATTTTATATAATTATATGTAGCCCCATATCAATGGTTTTGAATCCCAGCCAGTGAGATCAATTTTTTTGTGCTTTTAGTTTTTTTTTTATTTCTTTATTTATATTTTTTTACAAAACTTTCAAATTTTAAATCATTTCGGGATAACAAGAACTAGAAATTTTTGATAGGGTACAAGTAGTGAAAATATTTTTCGCTTTAAATATAATTATTTTACCATGTCCCAGATCAAAATTCTAAGATGTACCTCAATAATGAGTTAGCCCATACTCCAGGTAACACATATTTCAAATTTTAGGTTTCTAGCTAAATCGGTGTGGGCAGCTCGTTAAGGGGGGGACTGTTCACCTTTTTGCCCCTCTTAGTAGACATTTACAAAAATCCTACCCAGGTGAGAATTTTTTCCTTTTCAGCCCCTCCCCGTTGGATTTCAACTTTCTAGGTCTATCAATCCATCAAACCATCAATCTATCAAACCATTAATCCATAAAACCATTAAACAATCAATCAAATTTGCACATTTATATTGGATGAGCAATCTATTTACCAAATTTTAACTTCGCAGCTCCAGCGGTTTTGGTTGGCTGTCAAGGGGGAGAATTTTCCATTTTTTGACACTCCTCTTTGAATTTTCCAAAAGTCACGCCATAGCTGTTATCTACACTGGAGAAGGAACCTGCATACCAAATTTCATCTTTTGAGTTTCAGCATTTGAAAATACAAAAATTATTAAAATACAAGACAATAACGAAATCAAATATAACAACTCCAAAACGTAGGGTGTACTGTTTTTTTTTATTTCTGAAATACAATTGACTATTTCTGAAATACAATTGACTATTCCTGAAATACAATTGACTATTTATGAAATACAGTTGACTATTTCTGAAATAAAATTGACAATTTCTGAAATACAATTGACAATTTCTGAAATACAATTGACTATTTCTGAAATACAATTGACTATTTCTGAAATACAATTGACTATTTCTGAAATACAATTGACTATTCTGAAATACAATTGATTATTTCTAAATTCAATTGACTACTCGGAAATACAACTGACTATTTCTGAAATACAAATGACTATTTCTGAAATACAATTGGAAAAGGTGTAGTTTTTGTGTATATTATATTGTTGGATCTAATCTGATACAATCCGATCTGAATTTTTTCGGAAAAATTTGGATATAACTTTATCCCTAAATATATTGTTGGGTTTAATTTGATCTGCGATTTTTCGGATCAATTCAGATCCTTTTAAATCCCCAAATATATTTTCCTGATCTAGTTTCATCTGCCATTTTTCGGATCAAATAAAAAATTAAGGAATATAAAATTGGATATGATTAAATATTGTGCCAGATTAATTTTTTTTACTCAGGCATACTTACTTGTTGCAAAGTAATTTTAAACCATCCTTGGTTCAATATGTAAAAATGTTTGTGTTAGTTGTAGATATTTTTGCAAGGGGCCGCTATGAAGTAACAAGGTTCAAAAATATATTCTCTGTACATACATATATCTATCTTCCAAAAGTTTGATCATGATGGGGTTAAATATATCGGTGTGTATTCAAACTAGCGTTATCATTAAAATACCGATACTGCAATAACAAAAATAACGTTACCCTTAAAATATCGTTACCAAAATAATAAATAAAACACAGTCAAAAATTTCCAATTTTTTTATATATATTTTCACCATTAAGTTTACAAATTCAATTTATTTATGTTATTTTTAATAAAATCAATAACTTTATTTTAAAAATAAATGATTTAAAAAAAGAGACTCGGTTATCGCAACAACCTCAATTTTCGCAACTGCCAAAATTTCTATTAGTTGCGTTAAGCGAGGTTGCAAAATTTTAACCTTTTGCGCTGCAAAACCCATTAACAGATTTTTAAACTTATATTTTTAACTGATTTGGAATTTTTTCAAAATTTTTTCCGCAATAGAAAATGTGTTCAAAACAAAATTTTATATTAAATAAATAATTTAAATTCAATTTGTTTAAATTAAAAAATTAGTATACAAAAACAAAAACTCAACAAATATTAAGTCAATTTCATACAGAAAATTAAGTAAGCTTATCTTTAAATAAAAATATGTTACATATCGATTGCTTAATATAGAAAAGACGTATCTCGATTGTTCAATACTTAACAGGACACGGAAAAATCTAAATAAAATTAAAAAACTTTGATAAAAAAACCGTTTTAATGCAATTTTTATTCAAAACAAGAACCAAATTTATTATTTCTACTTGCAAAATTTGTTGAGGCAGATGTGTTTTAGAGTGTCTACAAGAAAAATTTAACAACACGATATTTGCTGTCAAATATTTGGAATATATTATTTATAGAAATGTTAAGGAATTTTTTAGTAGTTGCAAAACGTAAGTCACTTATTTTTCTGTGATTTGTAACCGAGTTGGGGGGGATATATCGGAAATCATAATTTAAATGCATTTTTTATTCTAATTTTCAGTTGGGCTTTGCAAAATTTTTTAAGGAACTTTTTACATTTGTTTTAAGAATTCTTTATTACATTTGGTCTTTTCTAAATTATAATTGAGCTTTCCTTAATTTCAATTGGAATTTTCAATTACAACTTGCATTTTCTAAAATTCAATTGGAAATGGAACAGTATTCACTGAAACACCTATTATCATTTTCATGAAGCTTCTTCATTTCGCGGTAAATATAATGTATAATTACATTTTTTATCGGTTTGGCGTTATCGGCCTTTTTTTAATATTTCGGTAAAACTCCATCTTTAAGCATTTTAGGAAAAGTATTATAAACCATCTGATCTCCTCGAAATTGAGGTATTATTTGCAAATTGTTACATTTTAACAGCACATAAATAGTTTTTAGAAATTATTTGAAGAACATAAACACATACATATATGTATAATATTGGTTTTATTAATTTTAAAAAAGTCCGGAACAAAACCACCTGTGTGTAGTTTTTGTTTACTGACCACCAGTTGTGGGTCATATTTTCGTGGAACAATTCCACAACAAGCTGATACCATACTAATGTTATATACATAAATGTTAGCAAGGGGACTGGCTACCAGTTCCTGATTCTAGAATTCTGAAAAAAGTTATTTCTGTTCAATGTGGAGCAATTCCACAAAAAACTGGTACCATACTAATGTTAAATACATAAATATTGGCAAGGGGACTGGCTACCAGTTCCTGTTTATGAAATTCTGAAAAAGTTATTGCTGTTCCACAAAACTAGTTTTTGTTTACTGACCACCAGTTGTGGGTCATATTTTCGTGTAGCAATTCCACAAAAAACTGATACCATACTAATGTTATATACAGAAATGTTAGCAAGGGAACTGGCTACCAGTTCCTGTTTATGAAATTCTAAAAAAAGTTGTTGGTGTTCCACAAAACTAGTTTTTGTTTACTGACCACCAGTTGTGGGTCATATTTTCGTGGAGCAATTCCACAAAAAACTGGTACTATACTAATGTTATATACATAAATATTGGCAAGGGGACGGGCTACCAGTTCCTGTTTATGAAATTTTGAAAAAAGTTGTTGGTGTTCCACCAAACCAGTTTTTGTTTACTGACCACCAGTTGTGGGTCATATTTTCGTGGAACAATTCCACAAAAAACTAATACCATACTACTGTTATATACAGAAATGTTGGCAAGGGGACTGGCTACCAGTTCCTGTTTTTAGAATTCTGAAAAAAGATATTGCTGTTCCACAAAACTAGTTTTTGTTTACTGACCACCACTTGTGGGTCATATTTTCGTGGAACAATTCCACAAAAAACTGATACCATACTAATGTTATATACAGAAATGCTGGCAAGGGGACTGGCTACCAGTTCCTGTTTTTAGAATTCTGAAAAAAGTTATTGCTGTTCTACAAAACTAGTTTTTGTTTACTGACCACCAGTTGTGGGTCATATTTTCGTGGAACAATTCCACAAAAAACTGATACAATACTAATGTTATATACAGAAATGTTGGCAAGAGGACTGGCTACCAGTTCCTGTTTTTAGAATTCTGAAAAAAGTTATTGCTGTTCCACAAAACTAGTTTTTGTTTACTGACCACCAGTTGTGGGTCATATTTTCGTATAGCAATTCCACAAAAATCTGATACCATACTAATGTTATATACAGAAATGTTGGCAAGGGGACTGGCTACCAGTTCCTGTTTATGAAATTCTGAAAAAAGTTGTTGGTGTTCCACAAAACTAGTTTTTGTTTACTGACCACCAGTTGTGGGTCATATTTTCGTGAAGCAATTCCACAAAAAAACTGGTACAATACTAATGTTATACACATAAATATTGGCAAGGGGACTGGCTGCCAGTTCCTGTTTATGAAATTTTGAAAAAAATTGTTGGTGTTCCACAAAAGCAGTTTTTGTTTACTGACCACCAGTTGTGGGTCATATTTTCGTGTAGCAATTCCACAAAAAACTGATACCATACTAATGTTATATACAGAAATGTTGGCAAGGGGACGTGAAGCAATTCCACAAAAAAACTGGTACAATACTAATGTTATACACATAAATATTGGCAAGGGGACTGGCTGCCAGTTCCTGTTTATGAAATTTTGAAAAAAGTTGTTGGTGTTCCACAAAACCAGTTTTTGTTTACTGACCACCAGTTGTGGGTCATATTTTCGTGTAGCAATTCCACAAAAAACTGATACCATACTAATGTTATATACAGAAATGTTGGCAAGGGGACTGGCTACCAGCTCCTGTTTGTGAAATTCTGAAAAAAGTTATTGCTGTTCCACAAAACTAGTTTTTGTTTACTGACCACCAGTTGTGGGTTATATTTTCGTGGAGCAATTCCACAAAAAACTGGTACCATACTAATGTTATATACATAAATATTGGCAAGGGGCCTGTCTACCAGTTCCTGTTTATGAAATTTTGAAAAAAGTTGTTGGTGTTCCACAAAACCAGTTTTTGTTTACTGACCACCAGTTGTGGGTCATATTTTCGTGGAACAATTCCACAAAGAACTGATACCATACTACTGTTATATACAGAAATGTTGGCAAGGGGACTGGCTACCAGTTCCTGTTTTTAGAATTCTGAAAAAAGATACTGCTGTTCCACAAAACTAGTTTTTGTTTACTGACCACCAGTTGTGGGTCATATTTTCGTATAGCAATTCCACAAAAAACTGGTACCATACTAATGTTATACACATAAATATTGGCAAGGGGACTGGCTACCAGTTGCTGTTTATGAAATTTTGAAAAAAGTTGTTGGTGTTCCACAAAACCAGTTTTTGTTTACTGACCACCAGTTATGGTTCATATTTTCGTGTAGCAATTCCACAAAAAACTGATACCATACTAATGTTATAAACAGAAATGTTGGCAAGGGGACTGGCTACCAGTTCCTGTTTGTGAAATTCTGAAAAAAGTTATTGCTGTTCCACAAAACTAGTTTTTGTTTACTGACCACCAGTTGTGGGTTATATTTTCGTGGAGCAATTCTACAAAAAACTGGTACCATACTAATGTTATATACATAAATATTGGCAAGGGGACTGGCTACCAGTTCCTGTTTATGAAATTTTGAAAAAAGTTGTTGGTGTTCCACAAAACCAGTTTTTGTTTACTGACCACCAGTTGTGGGTCATATTTTCGTGGAACAATTCCACAAAAAACTGATACCATACTACTGTTATATACAGAAATGTTGGCAAGGGGACTGGCTACCAGTTCCTGTTTTTAGAATTCTGAAAAAAGATACTGCTGTTCCACAAAACTAGTTTTTGTTTACTGACCACCAGTTGTGGGTCATATTTTCGTGGAACAATTCCACAAAAAACTGATACCATACTAATGTTATATACAGAAATGCTGGCAAGGGGACTGGCTACCAGTTCCTGTTTTTAGAATTCTGAAAAAAGTTATTGCTGTTCTGCAAAACTAGTTTTTGTTTACTGACCACCAGTTGTGGGTCATATTTTCGTGGAACAATTCCACAAAAAACTGATATCATATTAATGTTATATACAGAAAAGTTGGCAAGAGGACTGGCTACCAGTTTCTGTTTTTAGAATTCTGAAAAAATTATTGCTGTTCCACAAAATTAGTTTTTGTTTACTGACCACCAGTTGTGGGTCATATTTTCGTATAGCAATTCCACAAAAAACTGACACCATACTAATGTTATATACAGAAATGTTGGCAAGGGGACTGGTTACCAGCTCCTGTTTGTGAAATTCTGAAAAAAGTTATTGCTGTTCCACAAAACTAGTTTTTGTTTACTGACCACCAGTTGTGGGTTATATTTTCGTGGAGCAATTCCACAAAAAACTGGTACCATACTAATGTTATATACATAAATATTGGCAAGGGGACTGGCTACCAGTTCCTGTTTATGAAATTTTGAAAAAAGTTGTTGGTGTTCCACAAAACCAGTTTTTGTTTACTGACCACCAGTTGTGGGTCATATTTTCGTGGAACAATTCCACAAAAAACTGATACCATACTACTGTTATATACAGAAATGTTGGCAAGGGGACTGGCTACCAGTTCCTGTTTTTAGAATTCTGAAAAAAGATACTGCTGTTCCACAAAACTAGTTTTTGTTTACTGACCACCAGTTGTGGTCATATTTTCGTGGAACAATTCCACAAAAAACTGATACCATACTAATGTTATATACAGAAATGCTGGCAAGGGGACTGGCTACCAGTTCCTGTTTTAAGAATTCTGAAAAAAGTTATTGCTGTTCTACAAAACTAGTTTTTGTTTACTGACCACCAGTTGTGGGTCATATTTTTGTGGAACAATTCCACAAAAAACTGATATCATATTAATGTTATATACAGAAATGTTGGCAAGAGGACTGGCTACCAGTTTCTGTTTTTAGAATTCTGAAAAAGTTATTGCTGTTCCACAAAACTAGTTTTTGTTTACTGACCACCAGTTGTGGGTCATATTTTCGTATAGCAATTCCACAAAAAACTGACACCATACTAATGTTATATACAGAAATGTTGGCAAGGGGACTGGCTACCAGTTCCTGTTTATGAAATTTTGAAAAAAGTTGTTGGTGTTCCACAAAACCAGTTTTTGTTTACTGACCACCAGTTGTGGGTCATATTTTCGTGTAGCAATTCCACAAAAAACTTATACCATACTAATGTTAAATACAGAAATGTTGGCAAGGGGACTGGCTACCAGTTCCTGTTTTTAGAATTCTGAAAAACTTTATTGCTGTTCCACAAAACTAGTTTTTGTTTACTGACCACCAGTTGTGGGTCATATTTTCGTATAGCAATTCCACAAAAAACTGATACCATACTAATGTTATATACATAAATATTGGGAAGGGGTTTGAATTCCAGTTCCTGTTTATGAAATTCTGAAAAAAGTTATTGCTGTTCCACAAAACTAGTTTTTGTTTACTGACCACCAGTTGTGGGTCATATTTTCGTGGAGCAATTCCACAAAAAACTGGTCCATACTAATGTTATATACATAAATAGTGGCAAGGGACCATACTAATATTATATACATAAATATTGGCAAGGGGACCGGCTACCAGTTCCTGTTTATGAAATTGTGAAAAAAGTTGTTGGTGTTCCACAAAACTAGTTTTTGTTTACTGACCACCAGTTGTGGGTCATATTTTCGTGGAACAATTCCACAAAAATCTGATACCATACTAATGTTATATACAGAAATGTTGGCAAGGGGACTGGCTACCAGTTCCTGTTTATGAAATTCTGAAAAAAGTTGTTGGTGTTCCACAAAACTAGTTTTTGTTTACTGACCACCAGATGTGGGTCATATTTTCGTGAAGCAATTCCACAAAAAAACTGGTACAATACTAATGTTATACACATAAATATTGGCAAGGGGACATGGGTGCCAGTTCCTGTTTATGAAATTTTGAAAAAAGTTGTTGGTGTTCCACAAAACCAGTTTTTGTTTACTGACCACCAGTTGTGGGTCATATTTTCGTGGAACAATTCCACAAAAAACTGATACCATACTAATGTTATATACAGAAATGTTGGCAAGGGGACTGGCTACCAGTTCCTGTTTTTAGAATTCTGAAAAACTTTATTGCTGTTCCACAAAACTAGTTTTTGTTTACTGACCACCAGTTGTGGGTCATATTTTCGTGTAGCAATTCCACAAAAAACTGATACCATACTAATGTTATATACATAAATATTGGGAAGGGGTTTGAATTCCAGTTCCTGCTTATGAAATTCTGAAAAAAGTTATTGCTGTTCCACAAAACTAGTTTTTGTTTACTGACCACCAGTTGTGGGTCATATTTTCGTGGAGCAATTCCACAAAATAAATGGTCCATACTAATGTTATATACATAAATAGTGGCAAGGGGACCATACTAATGTTATATACATAAATATTGGCAAGGGGACCGGCTACCAGTTCCTGTTTATGAAATTGTGAAAAAAGTTGTTGGTGTTCCACAAAACCAGTTTTTGTTTACTGACCACCAATTGTGGGTCATATTTTCGTGGAACAAATCCAAAAAAAACTGATAACATACTAATGTTATAAACAGAAATGTTGGCAAGGGCTACCAGTTCCTGTTTTTAGAATTCTGAAAAAAGTTATTGCTGTTCCACAAAACTAGTTTTTGTTTACTGACCACCAGTTGTGGGTCATATTTTCGTGGAGCAATTCCACAAAATAAATGGTCCATACTAATGTTATATACATAAATAGTGGCAAGGGGACCATACTAATGTTATATACATAAATATTGGCAAGGGGACCGGCTACCAGTTCCTGTTTATGAAATTGTGAAAAAAGTTGTTGGTGTTCCACAAAACCAGTTTTTGTTTACTGACCACCAATTGTGGGTCATATTTTCGTGGAACAAATCCAAAAAAAACTGATAACATACTAATGTTATAAACAGAAATGTTGGCAAGGGCTACCAGTTCCTGTTTTTAGAATTCTGAAAAAAGTTATTGCTGTTCCACAAAACTAGTTTTTGTTTACTGACCACCAGTTGTGGGTCATATTTTCGTGGAACAATTCCACAAAAAACTGATACCATACTAATGTTATATTCAGAAATGTTGGCAAGGGGACTGGCTACCAGTTCCTGTTTGTGAAATTCTGAAAAAAGTTATTGCTGTTCCACAAAACTAGTTTTTGTTTACTGACCACCAGTTGTGGGTCATACTTTTGTGGAACAATTCCACAAAAAACTGATACCATACTAATGTTATATACAGAAATGTTGGCAAGGGGACTGGCTACCAGTTCCTGTTTATGAAATTCTGAAAGAAGTTGTTGGTGTTCCACAAAACCAGTTTTTGTTTACTGACCACCAGTTGTGGGTCATATTTTCGTGGAACAATTCTACAAAAAACTGATACCATACTAATGTTATATACAGAAATGTTGGCAAGGGGACTGGCTACCAGTTCCTGTTTTTAGAATTCTGAAAGAAGTTATTGCTGTTCCACAAAACTAGTTTTTGTTTACTGACCACCAGTTGTGGGTCATATTTTCGTGTAGCAATTCCACAAAAAACTGATACCATACTAATGTTATATACAGAAATGTTGGCAAGGGGACTGGCTACCAGCTCCTGTTTCTGAAATTCTGAAAAAAGTTATTGCTGTTCCACAAAACTAGTTTTTGTTTACTGACCACCAGTTGTGGGTCATATTTTCGTGGAACAATTCCACAAAAAACTGATACCATAAAATTGCTATACACCAAAACGTTACTAAAGAATCTACCTATCAGTTTCTGGTTTCAAAAGTCTGGCGACGGGTCTAGGTGCTCCATAGATAAGGTTTTTTGGGAACTCCAAATCATATTTAAGTTATTCAATTTGGTAAAAAAGTTAGCGACGTAAAGTATTGCAGTTGTTAAAAACAGTACTACATGATTGAAAAAGCTAACGACGTCGCTATAGTTGAAAAAAATAGTATTGAATGCAATAATTTTGTTCTTGGAGTTACCCTGTTATTTACGAAAAAAATTAAAAAAAAAGTTTGCGACGTCGCTAACTTCACGGAGGTTATTGAATGCAATGATTTTGTTCTTGTAGTCACCCTGTTATTTACGAAAAAAATTAAAAAAAAAAAAAAAAAGTTAGCGACGTCGCTAACTTCACGGAGGTTTTATATTGAGTGTTAGGAAACAAATTAACAAACTTGTAAACAACAACACAATTAGACTAACATCAACGAAATTTAACAATTTATATTTATCCTCTTTATGGCAACAATTTATATTTATCCTTTTTTATAGCAACCCAATCCCACGTTTAAGGGTTAAAAGACGGGTCTCCAAAATATATAATTGTTGTGTGAGAGCATGTCTTAAATTTATGAAAATCAAATTTATTTCTATGCAGCGTGAAAGTAGAAACAATTTGGTACCAATATCACCTACACCCAATTCACACGACGACGTTCCACCATGTTTGAAAATCATGATTGAGTTTGTTGGCGAACGGTGTAGAAAAGCAATCAGGGTAGAGAAAAAATTACGTTTTGTGTTCTGGGTGATTGTTTACATATTTTTCTCTTTCAATGTGTCAACACTCTACAATAGGGATGGAAAATTGAATTTTTTTCTGTATCAAAAAAAATTCAAAAGTACTATTTTGACGCTCAAAGTACTAATTTTTTTTAACAAAAAAATTACATAAAATTAATATAGATACAAATAAAAATGAACACAAAACGTATATAAAATTCGTTTTTACATAAAATTAACATACGGTAAAAATATATATTTTTTTATATTAAACAAATAATTTTGCTAATTTCAGGTGCTCATTTCTTATGAAATTGCCTTACGAATTCGAATATACAAATTTATATTTTTTATATTTTGTATCAACTTTTTCATCCCTGCTCTACAATACAAAAGCACTGTGTTATTACGTACACACATCAGGTTGTAAAGAAGAAAATAAAGAAGAATAAGCGATTAAATCAACCCTAAAATCATCTGAACAAAATCATTGTATGGAAGCGTTAAGTTTTTGGAAGTTACTTTAAAGGAGAGTAAAAAAAGTCGTGATTTCAAAATCGTGTGAATTGGGTGCTATATTTGGACCCAGGGTGGATGAAAAAAGCTATTTGGGGAAAGTTTAATTAAAACCATACCATTTCAAATATCAAAAACCCTCAGTCACCCCTGTGTTTAAATTAAATAAACTTCAATATATGTATGAGCTTAAACTAACTGCAATTCCCATACAAAAGTAACGAAACAGTTTTTTTGACTAACAACAAATATTATACATTTTTGACCACGATTTAAACGCAGTTAGATGCGCCTTCAAAATACACTCACAATATTATTTCGTTAAAAACATATTAAAATACATATTAAATTAATCGAAAATACAGTCAAAAAGAGGACTACTGAGTTTTCATTATATTCAATCCATTATGTTGTTTATTTTCAGTCATTGTTTAATAATCGAAATGAATACAATATATCGTGATACGCAAAATTGTTCCAAATTTGTGAACCAGTGTAATAAATGTAAAAGAAAAGAAAAATTACAAACGGAATGACAAACTTATATATACCCTTCCACCTATGGTGAAGGGTATAAAAAATAAATATATTGTTACGATTTTACCCTATATAGAAATTTCTTGTAACAATATTATAAATATAAAGTTGATCACAAAAATAAGTATACACTAGATGGCGATTAATTTCTTAATTTCATTTAATTTATTTAAAAAAAAAGATTTATTTTATACACCCTGTTTGTTGCTTAACATCTGTTCTTTAATTAAGAATTAAAAAATAACGGTACTTTTGCCTTAGCAGTTGGCTGCACTTTTTATAACAACAATCATATTAACGTCACAAAAGTAAGTATGCAACTGTCGAAATTTCAAAGTTTCGGTTAACCAGTATTTAAAGCACGTGTTTAATTTTTGTGCATTTAATAACAAAGACATAAAAAACTATCGCTTAAAAAATAAACATACAACAAAAATAACACCAAGATATGAAAGACTTGATCATTAGCACTTTACAGAAAATAAATCAATCCGAGTAATTGCGAAAACTGTGAACGAGGGCCCTGCAACAATACAAAAAGTCATTCAGAAATACAAAGCTAAGCGTAATACAAAAAACTAGGGATCTGGATGCCCGCGTAAGTTTACGGAACAGGAAAACCGTTTAATCATACGAAAAATCAAGAAAAATACGAAATTAAGTGCTCCAAAAATACAGACTGAAATCGCAATCGAGACCGGTAAGACATACAATGCCCAGACCATCCGGCGTGTGTTATATAATGCTGGATATCACACCAAAATATTAGAAAAAACCGTATATAAAAAAGACTAATCGCCAAAAGCGCTTAAATTTTGCAAACGAGCATGGAAAATATAGTGAAACTTTCAGGAAAACTGTAATTTTTTTCCGATGAAAATAAGTTCAACATTCATGGGTCAGATGGACGTGAAAAGGTTTGGAGAAAACCAAATACAGAGCCCAATCCTATAAACATGTCAGGCACAGTAAAGCACGGTGGTGGGTCTGTGATGGTCTGGGGGTGTATGTCCGCGTATGGCGTGGGAAATTTGGTATTCATCGATACTATAATGGACCGATATGTGTATCTGGATATTTTGAAAAACAATTTAAGTGATAGTGCACAGAAAATGGGTCTTGAAAAATCATATATCTTCCAACAAGACAACGACACAAAACACACCGCACTTATTGTGAAGGAGTGGTTTTTATATAATGTCAAAAACCAGCTCAAATCACCACCACAATCGCCGGACATGAATCCGATTGAGCTTCTGTGGGAGCATTTGGATCATCAAACAAGAAAATATGAAATACGTACCAAGCAAGACTTAAAACGTGTACTTCAGGAAGAGTGGTATAAAATCGACCAACAGGTGACCCGAAACTTGGTCAATTCAGTGCCATCAAGAATGCGTTCTGTATTAAAAGCAACTAAATATTAATATTAAAAAAATACCAGCTCAAACATTCATAATTTTTCGTATTATGTATACTTACTTTTGCTATATAAATTTATCCACTGATTTCATTAATGTAGAATATATTCATTAAGGTAAATATTTTTGTTTTTTTTTTTAAATATTAATATATTTAAAAAAAAAACATTTTTTTCTGTAGTTTTTTAAGGAATAAAATTCATTTTAGCTTGTATACTTACTTTTGTGATTAACTGTATACTTGTTTTCACATTGGTGAATTGAATGAGCTAAATGATTCAAGTCAATAATGAGTATCAGATCAAAAGCTTATCAGCTTTCTCGAATCATTTCCCATTAGTACTGAAACTGGAAAGTGATGCAGCCTGTTTAACACTAAGAAGTCCCCTGGTAATAACTTCATACAAGAACACTAATTGGAACACATTCAGTGGAGATTTAGTTCAGCCTCTGATGCCATTTTACCTCCCAACAACTGGAATTTAAATAATGATGAATTATAAGTGCTTATAAATACATTTAATAATACACTTACCTCAATACATGACAGCCACTCCAACAAACTTGAAATAAACGAACAAAAACGTCAGCACCCTAATAGCAACAAGAAATTTTTTAAGAAGAATCTAAAGAAAATATATCACAGATCTGTATATAGAATTAGCAGCGAGTACTAAATTCTCAAATACAACTATTAAAAACAATTATTAATGATCTTATAAATCCTGAAGATGCTAAAATTTGAGATATAGACTCAAAAATAACACCAGGTTCTACTGCCTTTAAAGACGTATTTCGGTTCCTTGGTAAAAAGAAGTCTCCATTTTGCCAGCAGCTCATACACAATGATACTATCACTTCCAATAGTTGTCAAATTTCAGAGATATTTAGAACTCATTGTACTGCTGTTTTTCAAGAGGTAAATCTTGAAAGACCGGTCAACAATCTCATCATTCGTCGATAGATTATCGCAACATATTTATACATTTGATGACACGTTTCTGGCCGATGGGAATCTTGATAATTACCATTTTACAAACGTGAATAATATCAGAATGCACATAAACAACATTAATAGCAAAAAGTCTTTTGGCTTTGATAGCGTTTCCAACTTTATAATTAAAAAATTTCCTGATACAACACTAAAAGTATTAGCTGCTACTTTTAACAATTTCATTAATAATGGCTACTTGCCTTTGGCTTGGAAAAGGTCGAAAATACTTCCAATTAAAAAAGCAGGACAGTAAAAAACCTGAGGATTTTCGCCCAATATCCCTTTTATCCAACATTGGTAAATTATTTAAACACGTAATTAAGCAAAAACTAGAAAATGAGTTCATTGTGGAACCAATATCGGAATTTCAATTTGTATTTAGAAGATCTCACTCAACACAACATGCATTGTTGAAATTTCACAATGATGTAACTTGCAACTTAAGGGATAAAATATGCACGGTGGCAATATCATTGGATATAGAAAAGGCGTTTGATTTAGTTTATCACAATGGAATTCTCTACAAACTAATAAATCTTGGCGTTGACCCGTTCCTGGAAAAAATATTTTGCAGCTACTTTACTAATAGAAAATTTGGCGTCCAAATCAACAACATAATCTCAGAACTAGGACATGTGAAAAGTCGGGTACCTCAGGGAGGTGTCTTGGCTTCCTTCCAATTCAACATTATCCTGCATGATTTTCCTCACCAATCTGGAAATTTAAAGGAATACAGCTGCATTTCATCTTGAAGAAATAAGAGCCTATTACAAGAAATGGGGCATTAAAATCAACGTAGCTAAATCTGAGGCTATCTGCATTAGGAACCCTTCGCGTAAATGTTCTAGACATGTGGTGGCGGAAAGTAAATTCCTTCGACTTATAATAGACGGCGCAAATATTCCATTTAAAAATTCCATAAAATATCTCGGAATACATTTTGATAAATTATTGAAATTAAACGCCCACGCTAGAAGTCTCTTGGAAAAGACGAAAAAGATTTCTGTAATGTTTGCATCACTAATGAACAACACATACCTACCTAAGAACACCAAGCTTTTAAGCCACAAGCTTGCCATAAGATCGGTTATGTCCCATGGTTCCAATCTGGTTTACTGTAAGTAGCCAAAGAATTGGAGATATTTGAACGGAAAATCTTGAGAATATGCATCGATAAAAATTATAGAAATTTCATGAAACGATTTTCAAATAGTTATGTGTATAAAAGTGCCGATGTGCTACCCTTTTGTAGGTACGCCATGTTGCATGCTTGTCAGTCAAATATACGAAAGTGAGAAAAACACCATCTGGGCTGGATCTACATATCTTTCTCCTGTTGGTATAATCAATGGACGTATTGCTGACGATCGAACTCCTCTCATTCTATATGAGCCCAGCCTCCGGCAACCATAGGGGCTGAAGGTGAAATATATGTACTAAATTTAATTTTGCAGAAATTTTACATCTTATTACCTACGCGAGTTTAACTTTATTCTGCACCGGGACAAGTTATGTTTTTTTGTTCTTTAAATTCAATGAATCCGTTTATAGCATTTGAGGCAGAAACTGAAAGTTGCTGCGATCCTTGATTGCCGGACCGAAAAAGTTTCCATTTGTCCTACAAGCCTCCAATAAAAAATTTGGGGCCGATCGGATAACGCTAAGGTCTGGCCAAAGTTCATTGAAAAATGAAAACACACAAAGTTTTTTCGTTTGTTTACTTTGTAATTGTCAAACCATATGACACGTTTCCGTAATTTGAGTAAGTTCTTATACAAAAGTTCCCCGTTTACGAAGCGTTACGTTTACGATCAAGTAATGAAGCCTTAACACTTACACACACAAAGCTATGTATACGTATACATTTTATGCCAGATGAATATCATTCTCGTGTGTTACGAGAAGAACAAAAATTATGCGCTTAAATATTAGTCTGGTGTGTGTTGGCTGATAGTATGTAAGACAATCAATGTTAACAAAAAGAAGAAAACTTGATAAAAATTTTATTTACTTAAGCATAGTTTTCACTATGTCATTTTTAATGTCAATCTGTCCAAATTGTTGGCAATTGTTGGCAATTGTATGAAAACGGGTTGTGATATGGTGTCATCTCACTTTGCAGTCAGTTATGCACACTAACTGCCGTCTAAAATGACAGACAATTTTTCTTGCCGCTTCAGTTTGTCAGCAGATATGGCAGCATTTTTATCTAAAATAAATAACAACAAGTTGTCAATTTTTTTTGTTTGGCGACCGCAAAGCTGTTATTTTTGTTTTGCTGGAAAAATAAATTTCAATGCTTCCTTTTATTTTCCCAAGCCCTTTGTGTTTTAATAACTCAAAGCGCCGCACTAGCTACAGCCATTTGTTTTTTTTTTTTATTATTTTTAAATTTTTTCCACTTTTTATTTAACTCAAATCAATATTTTCTAATCAGCTGTTAACTCGCCATATTTGACCTTTGTAATAAAAACGGCGTGTCAGTCAACTCACACCAAAAATTGACATAAGATTTTGACACACTCTGCTTTGTCGATTTATTGTCAGTTTTTAAGATGTAATGAAAACGCATTTGACACAAAATAACGAGAATTCATTTGAGTCAGTTTTTGTTGTCAGTTCATATGACATAATGAAAACCAGGCATTAATGTATATGCACTCAACTAAACAATAGTTCGAATTGGAATTCTTGTTGCGGGAAAATTTTTCCAATGTTTTATAACAAGGGATTATTATTAATATTATTTTTATAAATTAAGTTTACTTCTAAAACGCATTTACAATTTCTGTAGTTTTTATAAACTTCACGTCAAAAGGTTTTTCTAACAAATCCCGCAAATGTGATCCAGAGACCGAAAGGTGACGGCCAAAATGGGTGAAAAAGTTTTTGTTTGGGAAACTTTTTAAAAAAACAATAAGCCAGAATTTCACTAATTCTCCGACCTTTTAACTATTGATTAACGTCAAAACTTTTTTCTACTAAATTTCGCAAATGTGATCCACAGACCAAAAGGTGACTTGATTAAAATGGTTGAAAAAGTTTATGTCTGGGAAACACTGACAGCACTATGTTGAGATAAGCTTTATTAAAATACCTCTCGATTGAAAATTTAATAAAACTGTTTATTTAATGCAAAAATTAGTAAACTTTACTCTTACATAATTAAAATATTAACGTCTTCATCAAAGTTATGAAATTTTGGTGAAATAATTAAATTTAACTTGTTTAAAAGACACAATAACTGTACCTTCAATTTTCAGCAACGTTAACTGTTTCCACAAACTTGAAGTTTATATGTAGTAGTTTATCTTTATTTTAAATAAAAGTTCAACTTAAGCAAATCCGCAATTATGGTTTTAAAAAATGGTTGAAGAAACTTAAGTGAAACGTGGACTTTTGATGGAAAAGCTATTGATGTTGTTTCTAGATTTTGTTATTTAGGAATGACACTAATCCCAAAAATGATTTTTTCGACGCATGTGGAACAAAGAAACAAGCTGGCAAAATTTAGTATAAACACCATATGGAACAGCTTCTTATCCAAAAGGAATATTTCAACCGGGTCTAAGTGGAAACTTTTTTAAGCGGTATGTAAAGCTGTACAAACCTATGAAGCACAAATTTGTGGCTTCTCGCATTTCGAAGAAGTAGAAAAGCTGCATAGATACTTCGCCAAAAAGATTTTGAGCTTGCCCACATTTACGCCAACGTATATTTTGATGTTAGAAACACATATGGAAAAAGGACATCTGTATACCCTAGATTTACATATGAGATATGTTGGTAAAACCATTTTCGAATATGGCACAAACCGGCTTCCGCATCAGTTAACCCTTAAACTAACACAGCAAACCCTGTTATGGGTAGAAAAAATAAGAAATCTCGGTGAACCATTTGAAATAAGTTTTGATTTCCAAAATTTAATATACATGGATTGGCACAACAAAAGAATACAATTACTTGAAAAACTAAGAATATCGTATAAACGACAAAACATCCAGAACGCTATGACTATCAATAGATTTTACAAAAATTTAGACATCGCAAAAGCGCAATACTATATGGTTGATAGATACAATCAACAACAAATAATGTGGATTTTCAAAATAAGGTGTGACCTGATTGAACTGAATGGTACACGATTCACATCAGGCAGAGCTAATATATACTTGTTATGTAACCGTAATGAGGTAGAACACTTACAACATTTTATAGGTCGGTGCCCAGTATTAAAAGAATATAGACTACGATATTTTGGGTATATTATAGAAATTCTAAATGGCCGATACTCAGGATGGATTGATGTTATCAATTATCAATGCTTTAAAGTATAGGAAATTGTTAATGAGTTTAATTGTTTAATTATTAAGTTTATATGTATAATTATACATATATATATATTATACATATATATATATGTTTTCGGATTGAAGAGGCATGATAGAGTTTCTCAGTTTTCCAAAAAATATTTAATGTATCATTTGAGAATCTTTTAAAGTGCCGGAGTCTCATGTTCTTGCAGAAAATAGTGTAAACAGGTCAACCAAACTACTTATTCGAAAAACTTATCTTTGCGAGGTCTAATAGAGGTAAAGTTTTGATTCATATTCGGCATCGTTATCTAACTTCTGAACGTCAATTTTTTATTTTTGCCATGTGTCTCTGGAACCAACTTCCTTATAACATCCAAAACACAAGCAACGCAATTTTGTTTAAAAAAAAAGCAATTTTTAATTATTTTGAAAATCAATAATTTTAATTGTACAAATACTTAAATTCTAACTCTTTTATTTAATTTTTTTTTATTCAATCAATGTTTATATATTTTTATGTTTATCCATATTACTGATTTTGTTTTTTTTTTTTTAATTGTAATTCATTAATTATTATTAAATTATAATTTTATTTCTTGTTCATCAATTCTAATGTGCCATTATAAGTCCAGTGCTAAATCTAAAAGATATTATATCTTACTGCACTGGTAGACAATATTTTTTATAAATACATAAATACATGGTATTAAATATATGAAACTGCCATATTTTAAGATTTTATGTATTTAGAGTTTGTGATTTGTAGAAGTTGTGATACATGGTTTCATGCTGATTGTGAGGTTGCCTCTAAGGATCTGTTTGCAACTTTGGATAAAAACCATAATTTAGCTTATACTTGTAAGAAATGCATTGAAAGCCCACCTGATAAATCTGATATTTCCTTTAAAAATGAAATACGAAAGGAAGTTCTACTCTTAAAAGTTCTTTTCAGGCACACTCTGATGACATGAAGAATGAACAGACTGAAATAAAAGCAAAATTTGAGTCCATTGTTGCTGAAATCCGTAAGGAACTAACAAACAGATTAATGGAGATCAAAGATGAAGTTGCAAACTGTAAAAGCATGGTTGATTCAAGGACTGTTGAATGAAAGGATGTACAAAATGCATAAAATACATAGCAAAAGATTTTGTCGAGTTAAGAAGTTCCATCTCACATTAATGTAAGATAATATAAAATGTACAAATGTCTATTCAATGACTGTTGATACGAAGAAATGTTACTGTTAGGTAAAAAATGCATAGACATTTCTCAACTGCAAATATTGTCAAGGAAAAAGATTATTTCGAGTTAAGAATGCTCATTATGACGTTCGTTGCGATTGGTAACAAAAAATTGATATAAAAATATTTTTTACTCTAAAATAAGTACAATTTAATAAAATAAACACTATTATTAATTTTTTTTTAATTTTGTATGTTTTTTCTTTATATTAAATAATTTAAAAAATATTAATAATAAAATTTTTGAATCAATTACATTAAAAAATTACTATTTTGTATTTAAAAAAAATATAAAAAGTTTTTTATTGTATTTTAATACATTTTTTCTATCATCTATCTATTTAAAAACAAAAAATATCAACATATAAAGTGTGTTTAATTCCTAATTTTGTTATACAAAATCCTTATTATACACGTTGTGGCATTTTAATGTGCCGATGAGGGCTCTGCACTTTAGTGAAAAGACTTTTATGCATTGCATTTTATTCGTTAAAGTCGTTCTATTCGTCGTTTTAGTTCAATTCGTTGTTTTAGTTGTATCTATTCGTCGTTTTTGTTTTATTAGTTGTTTTCTTTCTTAACTCGCTAACATAATTGTTCAAGATTGACAGAACATGTTTATTTTATTTTATTTTTAACATATTTTATATTGTTCTTTGAAAAAGAGATCTAAGAAATTCCCACAATTAGATAATGTTATTTTTATCTGTGTGTTTAGGATTTCACATCTGGCTCGCACATGTGTGAAATACTGATAACATATCCTATCTCTTAGAATAAAGGTTTTATGGTTGCATGCTTATCATGCACATTAAAGATTTATGTTCCCCTGCAACGATAGTTGCAGATATAGTTTTTAAGAATTTTGTTAGTATATAAGAATGAGTTTTTTAAATAAAGAATCAGTGTCTTACAAACATTCGCCGTTTATAATTGAAATACTTAAAATTATAAACATTTGGTCCTTCGAAGTAAAAATTGAAAAAACCAGAAAAAACTTTAAAGTGTAAATCACGGCTAACAGTGATTTGGTTACCCAGCAAAATAAAATGGATGTTATTCTTTACGAATCTCTTTTTCAGAACATCCAAAGAAGTTGATAGTGCAATTTTTTCGATTTGTAAGAAGTCATTTTAAACAACTTCCAAAATGTTGATATTAACCCCCACTAGTAAAAAAAAAATTATTTAGTTGGTCCATAAATGGTTAATTCCTGCAGTGATTAAATGCCTTATTGGAAACATATTTTGCATACCAGTGTTATTCACTTTGTCCTGTCGCAATAATAATTCTTGGCGTGTTCAAAATCACATTTTTAACTCATAAAAAAGCCACTCCCTATATTTATTTTGTAGTCCCTATATTTAACAACTTCCGTAAACTAATGAAAAAGTCCATCTGCTTATCGACTTTTCATAGCACCGAAACAAACTACTTCCTCCCAATGACACGCCAATGTTAAAATCATTAATGATTCACCGAAATTTTCACAACTTCGTGTTCAGTAGATGTAGTGTTTAACTACTTCTTCCTCAGCTCTTATTTTGCTGGGTAGCCATACAAATTTTAAGATAAAAATATTACTGAAAACAGAAATATAAAATATCTAAAAGTCAAAAACAGAGTGGAAATTATTTAAAAATAAATATATTGAGCTACGCAAAATAAATATAAAGACGGAAAATGTCGAAAAAATTATTTGCACGCCAAAACACACTGGGACAGGAGGCAAAAAACTTAAGGAACTCCCTCAGCAAAGAAGATGTTCGCTTGAAAAAACTTCCTGAATATGAAAGACGGCTCGCTAGGATTGAGATCGAGTTTACCAAGAACCAGGATAAGATGATGGAATCAAGTGACAGATCTAATGATTACTTTGTTCTAAAATACTTTGAATCAATTACAAATATTTTTAAGGAAATTCGAGGCAGAATAGCAGCGCTGTATGCGCAAACAGAGCTAAAGGTGTCTGAAATTGAGGAAGAACAAGAAGAAAAACCATAGGAAGAAGAAGAAGTTGACTTGCACGAAGTCCAATTTGAAAAAACAACACAACAATTGCATAAATTGCAGATTAAGGAAAAGGTGGGCACTACACCGCCAAGTATTGATGATAATGAAGATCTAAATGGAAAATTATTTTTTCTTCAGTCAAGGTCAATGTACAAGGACTTGATCCAAACACAAGAACGCCTTGCTACACACAGCAATGACCAATTAGATGATGAACTAAAAATAATTGATGGAGAATTCGAAACACTTGAAGAAATCTTCCATCAAGTTGATAGAAAAAATAAAAATTATATAGAAATTTTCCAGGAAAGGAAAACAGTTAAAGCTCTAAAGGAGGAGATAATACGAAACATAAAAACAAGAAAACAAAAGAAAGAAGAGCCAGAAGCCACGAAATCGAAATTAATGGATATAAAAACTCCAGTATTCGACGGGACAGTGAGTGAGTGGAACCAATTCCACGATTTATTTATGAGTGTCGTGCATAGTAAAAAAATGCCAAATGTGGATAAGCTGTACTATCTAAAATAAAGTGTAAAAGGAGATGCAGCCAATCTGATTTAGCATCTGAAGATAACAAACGACAACTATGAAGCAGCTTGGGATATTCTAAAGCAAAGGTACGATAATGGTAGACTTATGTTTACAATATTAGTCGATAAATTGATTGATCAACCTCAGGTAAACACCGAATCGGCAGAAAGTGTTAAAAAATTACTTGACACAACAAACAATTGTATCCATGGACTAAAAAGTATGGGTATAAAATTTAATAACGAAGAAATCTTAATAGCAAGAATCATCATAAGGAAGTTGGATTCAAATGGCCTTCGCTTATACGAGCAAAATGTGAAGAAAACTAAGGAGATACAAAGGTTAGAAGATGTTATGGAATTTCTAGAGCAGCAGTTTCATTCATTGGAAGCTGTTTCAAAACAACAAACAAACAACGAATTTCCCAAGAAGAGATATTCGGATCATCAAGCAATATTAGTTACTACAAAACAAATGTGCTTGTATTGCAAGAAAAATCATTCAACAACATCCTGCTTTAATTTTTTAAAACTATCTAAAATGGATAGACTCGCTATGGTAAGAAAAAATAATTGGTGTCAAAAATGCATAAACCATATAAATAACCAGAGTTGCCAAAGCAATCATAAATGTAGAAGAATTCAAAAGAAACAACGATGTAAAGCCGAGTTCATCAATATCAGTGGTTACAAAAGAAAACAATTCAACATACTTCTTGCCTACAGCCCTAGTAAAAGTACGAGCATCTACTGGGGAACTTGTTACTCTAAGAGCAGTGATAGATCAGGCATCACAAATATCAAGTGTATCTGAAGAAGCGGCTCAAATATTACGATTGACTCGAGTGAAAGCCAGCAAAAACATAAACGGACTAGGTTGTACAAATGTTGGTACTCCTAATTCAAAAATCAAATTAACTATCAAACCCCGTTTTAAAAGTGACCAGGAGATTGAAGCCGACGCTTGGGTCTTTCTATCAGTAGTAGATCCTCAGCCAGGAGTTTCATTTAAAATTGATGCCAGCCAATGGAAAAACTATGTTCTGGCAGATCCGACGTTCAACAAGTCTGAAAGAATAGACTTATTACTGGGTGGAAAAGTGTTCCTCAACATTATGGAAAAAGATGCACCTCATATAAAAGGTGATTATTTGGCCCAATCAACTAAGTTAGGTTGGATTGTGTGCGGACTTACAGGCGACAACCAAAAGTCGTCTAGATTGGTATCAACAATTACCAATTTGGAACGATTTTGGGAGCTAGAAGAACTCCCTTCAACTGCTGAGGGAGCTACAGAAGACCAAAAGTGCATTGATAACTATGAGAAGACAACCTATGTTGATGCTGAAGGAAAAATTGTAGTCAACCTGCCTTTACAAGAAGATTGCGAATTAGGTGACTCTAGAAAACAAGCCATGGCCAGATTTCTGTCTCTGGAAAGAAAACTTGAATCCAATAAAAAATTGAAGGATGACTATGTGAAATTTATGCGTGAATATTTAGAACTTGGTCACATGGTAGAAGTCAAGAAAAATCATACCGGAAAATACTATCTACCTCATCAACCAATAATAAGAGAAAGCAGTTTAACAATAAAATTACGTGTTGTTTTTGATGCATCCGCAAAAACAACTAACGGAAGAAGTCTGAACGATGTAATGCTAATTGGTCCCAAACTTCAAAGAGATTTGTTTGATATAATTCTAAACTGGAGAGTTTGGAGATATGCACTTACAGCTGATGTAGAAAAAATGTACCAACAAGTAAAAGTAATGGAGGATGATCAACTATACCAATATATTCTATGGAGGGAAAATAAAAATAACCTCATAAAGGAATACAAGTTAACAACTGTAACATATGGTACGGCATCAGCACCCTTTCTTGCAATAAAATCGCTATTTCATATAGCTGATAGCTGCTCTGAAGAAAATACATACATCAAAGATGTCATCAAAAGCGATTTTTATATGGACGACCTGATGACGGGAGCAGACACCATTTCGCACTGCAAGAAGATACAACATGATCTGGCGGAGCAACTAATAAAGTTTGGTTTTCATTTACGAAAATGGCTGTCAAATGAAAAAGAAGTAACCAGTAACGTGGATGAATCAGATGAAAATGAGCTTATAGTAATTAAAGATGACGAATCCGTGAAAATCCTAGGACTTCAATGGGATCCAAAAAGTGATGGTTTTGGATTTAACATAAACTTTAATTCAAATTCGTTTGTAACAAAAAGACAAGCGCTTTCAGAAGTTGCCAGAATTTTTGATCCGTTAGGGTGGTTATCGCCAGTTACTGTAGTGGCAAAGTTATTCATACAGAAGCTTTGGCTACTACAATCAGCATGGGACGAAGTATTATCTAAAGAACTCAATAAAGAGTGGTCCGAGTTTACGAAGCATTTGCCGGAACTTCAACAAATGAAAGTGCCGAGATGGATTGGAACAACAAGTAATTCAAAATTTGAATTACATGGGTTTGCTGATGCATCGGAGAAAGCGTATGCAGCGGTAATTTATGCAAGGACAGAACATTCCGCTATTTTGATTACATCTAAAACGAAGGTAAATCCCATAAAAAATAGAAAAACTCTCCCAAAACTCGAGTTGTGCGCGCACACTTATTAGCTAAACTGCTTCAAAAAGTAGCCAGCATCGTTAAAAATCAACAATCCATATATGCCTGGAGTTTTTCAACTATTACGTTAAGTTGGATTAACAACAAAACTAACAAAGATAAATTTGTTAGAAATAAAGTTAACGACATCAGAAATCTTGTTCCCGAAGCTATATGGAATCATGTCAGCAGTAAAGATAATCCAGCAGACGTTGCATCACGAGGAATTTGTGCTCAAAAGTTTAAAAATCATACGTTATGGTGGAATGGTCCAGAACGGCTTTCAAAACCCGCTCACTTATGGCATAAAAAAGAAGAAAACTTTACTACAGCAAATGCCACAACTGTGATAACTTCAGCCCAACAACCTAATTTTTTGGACGAGTTGATCAGTAAACATTCAAATTATAAAAAACTACAAAGAGTGTTGGCTTATGTCCTACGATTTATAAATAAAAGTAGAGGTCAACCAAAAGTTAGTCAATATATTTCAGTCTCGGAACTTAGAAAGATGTATCATAATTCGTCATCAAGAAAAAGAATTCCATCGCGAGCTTACGGAACTAAGGCGGAATGGACAGGTTAACAAAAGCAGCAAAATTGCAAATTTATGTCCATTTATAGATAAAGATGGCATTCTTCGGGTTGGTGGTCGAGTAGAATATTCCAATCTACCATACAACCAAAAGCATCCAATGATTTTAATGAAATCACACCTGGCGTCAATAATTATTCATGATACGAACATTTTTACATTACACGGTGGCAATAAATTAGTCGAATCAACATTAAGACGAAGATATTGGATTTTAAATATGAAGAACTCAGTTAAAAAATGCATTCGAAGCTGCCCTAAATGCATCAGGTATCGTCAAGAGGCATCAAAGCAACTAATGGGGAATCTTTCGATTTCCAGAGTAACGGAGTCTTACCCGTTTTTACACACGGGTGTAGACTACGCTGGGCCTATTCACATAAGATGTTCCAAAGGTAGAGGCGTAAAAACCTATAAGGGGTATGTTGCTGTATTCGTATGCATGGCAACAAAAGCTGTTCACTTGGAAGCAGTAAGTGATCTGACAACAGAGGCGTTTATGGCAGCATTAAAAAGATTTTTTGCCCGAAGAGGTACCAGTTCTCACATATATTCAGACAATGGTACGAATTTCGTCGGTGCTGATAGAAAGTTAGATGCCGATTACAAGGCCGCTGTTAAAAACAATCAGACGGTAATTCCAATTTTAGCTGAACAAAAAATACAGTGGCATTTTATTCCCCCGGCAGCCCCTCACTTTGGAGGGATTTGGGAAGCTGGTGTAAAGTCAATGAAATATCACCTAAAACGCATAATTGGTGAAACTAAGTTGACTTATGAAGAAATGAGTACCTTATTGGCCCAAATAGAATCCGTTCTGAACTCAAGACCATTGGTCGATATCAGCAACGAAAACATTGATGCCCCAGACGTGTTGACTCCAGGTCATTTTTTAATTGGCAGACCTGTCATTGATTGCCCTTAACACATCGAGGACTCAAAAATTAGTTCTTTGAACAGATGGAAGCTAATTCAAAAACTGAGGAAAGATTTTTGGAATCGTTGGAAAAACGAGTACCTAATTACATTACAACGGAGAACTAAATGGAATCAAATAGCTCCGGATTTAAAAAATGGAACAATAGTTTTGGTGAAAGACGAAGCAACAATGCCTGCAAAGTGGCCTTTAAGAAGAATTATTGAAACGCATAAAGGTAAAGATGATAAAGTAAGAGTGGTGACACTTAAGCTTCAGAACAGTATTCTTAAACGACCTATACACAAAGTATGTGCCTTGGCAATGCCTGATGAACCCGAAAATGAAGATAAAGGAGACTCATCTGTCACTAGTGGTTGTACTACAATTAAGCAACCAAACAAGAACACATGGAGTTGCTGGATCCTGTTATTGATGATGATGGCAAGCCAAGCTAAAGCAGCAACATCCTAATTTCAAATTTCGCCTACAATTGCAAACATAGCTACGAATACTGCACTATATCTAGATAATGTAGGACAAATGAACGTCATAAATTCCAAGTGGAATTTAATTATTTACTATGGCCTAAACAAATTTCAACAAGAGAGGGAGCAAATACAAGTACTGATAAGAAAACTAGAACATGAGTGTCCGATGCTTCAAAATTATAAGGAGTCATGCGACATGGTTATATCAACAATGAATCAACGCTACAACAACATAGAACAAAATAATGAGCTTTTAACAGAAAAAGGAAGAAAGAAAAGAGCTCCTTTTGAATTTGTGGGCTCGATATATCACATTCTTTTCGGTATGATGGACGCTGATGATCGCAAGCTGATGGAAGACAATATGCGAAACTTGTTTCAAAATCAAGAAGACTTAATGAAGCTCGCTAAAGAACAAACATCGATAGTGGATTCAACTAATAACATTCTGAGAAAGACGACGGAAGAAGTTAACAACAACTTTAACAAAATGTTTACACAGCTGAAGTTATTTTATGCACAAATTGAAGGAAACACAAATACTGAGCGCTTAATATCGTACTTCAACGTAATGACCATACAGCTGAATTTAATGCTGGAGGAATGTGAAAAAGTTCAAAGCTCTATTATAAGCATTTTAATTGACATCAACCATGGGCATATAAACCCAAATCTGTTGACGGTTAAGCAGTTGCAAAACGAAATATTGAATATTAAAAAATTATTGCCAGACAATCTGATGTTGCCTGGCAGGAATACAGATACCGAACTAAAAGCAGTATACAACTCCATGACTGCTAAAGGAATAATGTTGGATAATCGTTTAGTTATACAAGCAGATATTCCATTAGTCAACGTTCACAATTCTGAAGTTTTTAGAATTATTCCGCTCCCCGTACAAGGAAACAACAGCACAATGATGCCGAGAGTTGATGGTGACTACATAATATAAAATTTTGCAACCAACCTCTACTTTTTAATGACACAGGCACAAATCAATACATGTTCCAAGAATCTACAAGGAGAATTCGACTGTGGTGGGAATATTGCATGGAAACCAGCTATTGAGAGGTCCTGCGAAGTTTCTGCATTGAAACAATCCAGACATGCCGAGTGTAACTTTGAGGAAGTAACTAGGAAAAGTGTTTGGAAAGCACTTTCCACCGAAAACAAATGGATTTTTGCGATATTTGACCAATTTATCCTTGGTTTTGATTGTGGCCTTGGGATTCGTAGCTGGGTAACGCTGCCGCCAAAAGGTATTTTAAGCTTGCCACCAGGTTGTTCTGCCATGTACGAAGGAGTAACTATTACAGCATCATTAATATTAACAACAAAAAGAAGTTCCTCAATTCAAGCATCTTCCTGGGGCTTGGATATTGACAAAATGGAGTCTATGCTAGTAAAGCCATTTGATGTGACCATTGTAAGCAACACTAAAGATATTGAAAATTTGATGAAAAAAGTGAACAAGTTGGAGGCCACCGATACAGAGCTGAAAACATTGCAATTTCATCATCTGAGTGGACACATATCATTAACTCTAGTAATTATTATTTTCTTAATCACAGTTTGTATTTATATCAAACACAAATGCTGCAGTTCCCGTAAATCGGTTATAAAGTTGGACTTTTCGCCGCCTGTTGCATATGCGCCCCGGCAGAATGTTCAAGATTGACAGAACATGTTTATTTTATTTTTAACATATTTTATATTGTTCTTTGAAAAAGGGATCTAAGAAATTCCCACAATTAGATAATGTTATTTTTATTTGTGTGTTTAGGATTTCACATCTGGCTCGAACATGTGTGAAATACTGATAACATATCCTATCTCTTAGAATAAAGGTTTTATGGTTGCATGCTTTTCATGCACATTAAAGATTTATGTTCCCCTGCAACGATAGTTGCAGATATAGTTTTTAAGAATTTTGTTAGTATATAAGAATGAGTTTTTTAAACAAAGAATCAGTGTCTTACAAACATTCGCCGATTATAATTGAAATACTTAAAATTATAAACAATAGTAGTATTATTTATTTTTAATTTCTTGAGCATAAGGTTGGTATGTCATACGCTGTATTAAAGTATAACACAGCTGCGCAAAAAATAATTGATTCTTTTTTTGAGGTGTCTCGGGTTCAAGTCCTGATCTTGATGGGGTGTTAAAGTTTTTTTTGGGTTTAAAAGCTTTTTTCATAAAGCATTTGAAAAACAAATATCTGCAAGTTTATAAATTTAAAAATTTTAGAAAATTCAAAAAATTGCGATGTTGCTTATTTTTATTTGCAAACAAAATTCATTTTATAAGATTTTGCTTTTACGATGTTGTCAATTTTTATTTTCTAACGAAAAATTATTGTCTAAAAAAGTTTTTCAAGAAATCTTAATTTACAAAATTTGAACAAAAAAAATTAAGCAAGAAAAATTAATTTTGTGATAAAATATTTTAAAAGATAATATGAAAATTAGCCAGTGTTGGGATTTAAAAAATTTAATTTATTAAAATTCGTTATTTTTTATTTAAACTATACTAAAAAAGTTTGTAGTTTAAATTAACTTAAAATGTAGTATAAAATAAATGAAAAATTACATATAAACCGGTCTAAACTAACTGTTCATTCAATGCAGGTTAAACTAAGAAAAATTATGAATAACAACACCAAAAACAACATAAAAAATGTGTTCTCCTGATTTATTTTTATATCTATGCATCTGCGCATTTTATCACATGCATTATTTTATATATTTTTATAAAAAAAAAAAACAACAACAAGGAAATGTCTACCTGCTATGCAATTTTGTTTTTAAAACGTATTAGTTCGATGTATATTTTTCATTAATATTAATATTTAGCTATAATGATAGACGGTATTGCACGAAAATAAACTTGGGAATTTTTCCTTACCATTGCAATTTCATTACGCTAAGTTGACACTAATGCAAATGAAAAAATTTTATTATTAATGGTAATGAAATAGCACAAATGCATAAAAATAAATAATTTTAATTCATTCAAAAATCATTGCTTACGAAAAAAAATTATTCTATTTGAAAATTATGAAAGTAGTGTTATACAGAAAATAATAAAACAAAATATACTCGCATAAATAAATATGATCATTTTAGAGCTAATGAAGTGGGAAAGAAAAAAATATTAAGGGGAGTAATATAAATCAAAATAATTTGTTGTAAAAACAAATTAGCAGAACAGGTAGCCATTTCCTTGTTGTTTTTTTTATGAAAAAATATAACATAAAATGGCGCTCGTGATAAAATGCGCGGATGCATAGATAACATATATAAATAAATGGGGAGAACGCATTTTTTTTCTTATTGAGCCTTTACACAGGAGAACAATGGTGTTAGCATTAAATGAAAGCTTGTTTTTTAAAAAACGCTAAACGTCAAATGAATAAAAAAAAAACTAACACCCACATGTCAGATGAATACCCAATAGACCAAAAAATAAGTAAAATATAACAGTTCTTTATAATAAGCTTTTTTAACTCTTTAACCACTGAAGTCGAAATACGAGGTATTTTCTTATGAAATTTTGGTTCTAGTATCATTTTGGACTAAAAAGCACGAATGTGAAGTCCGTTTGTCAAAAAAATGTAACCTGAAAGCGCCAGGTGGAAAAAACTAATGATCACCTGAAGACAAAAAGCTTGATTCAAACAAATTTGTTTCACAAATCAAACACGCAACAAATGATCAAAATACAACTTGAAGCTACTTACCAAAATAAGTTCCGAGTCGATTGAGCTGTTGGAAAGTATGTTTTTTTTTTAATTTTAATTTTGCACCAAAATCATAAATAATTTTCGTGTCTGTTTTGACAAAAATCTTGACAGATATGGGTGTATCTATCAAACTATTCAACTGAGTGCGTTCAAACCTGCACTGTTCGATAGGTAAATTCAAACCTACAAAAATGTCGCTGGCGATTAGTGCACCAAAAATATTGCTTTGGATATAATTGAACTTTAGTGATGACCTTCTGTAGACGGTCTTAGTGGTTAAAGGGTTAAATTACAAAAGTATTTTTAATCATTTTTGAAAAACTATTCTCCTTCACTATATGTTTTTAAAAAGTTTAATAATTGCAAACATTTTGAGAAACTATCCTCCTTCTTAATATTTTTTTTAACATACTTGTAAAAAGATTACTATTAGCAAAAATCATAATAGTTTCTCAAGTATGTTTGATAAACTATTCTCCTTCACAATATTTTTTCAAACTTTATATCATAATTTTGTTTCAAGTCTCATGTTTGTTAATATTTCTTCGCCACTTCTCCGTTTTGCTTTCATTTATATTTAAAAAACTATTATTCACTATAAATATATATTAAACATACTTGTCATATTTTGCATTTTCTTAACAGCATTGTAAGTATGATTATAAAAGCAAATAATAATTTCTAAACTCTTTGAAGTGTTGTTCCAGTAAAGTCCCGTTAATGTTACCGTAAGTTCATCGTTGAATATTTTGTATCGCGTGCATTGTCATTTCATTGTCATTCTTTATTTTGCTTTAAGAGAGTGCATATATGTTTTTGATGTTTTTTTTTCAGTTTTGTATTTTTTATATTTTTTTAATTTAATGTTTATTTTTGATTTTTTCAATAAAAGTTAATTAAAAAAAATACAATAAAATGTGAATTACTTATTTACAAGCATAAGCTAATTCTACAATTGCAGGTAAAAGCTTATTAAACTATTATTTCAGTAATATTTTCACGAGGATTCCTTTTTGATTTTTCTACAATAATTTTAAAGCTTTTTTTAATAGTTTCTCAAGTAATTTTTAAGCTTAAGGCTTATTTTCGCAAGCTTGTTATAAATTATTTCTAAAGGGTTTTGGGTTATTGGGTATCATACCGTCTGTTACGAAAATATCAAAATTTATGCTCTTAAATATTAGTCTGGTGTGTGATTAAGATTGCTTTAGTTGTATTTTAAATTACTATTTATATTATTTAAGCTCAATTTTTAATATTAGCTAGTACATACAGTATGTGGAAAAAGTAAGTTTCCAATGTTATATATATTAGAACTTATTATGAAAATCATCTGTGAGAAATTTAAGTGTTTTTGCTGTTTAATGGAAATAACGGTAAATTAAAATAAATAAAATCAAATAATACTCTCTTGAAAAAGTAAGTTTCCAAAAAAACATGTGGTGAATGTTTTCATTGTAACAATAGTTCCTTAAAAATTTTCAATAAATTTACATATTAGTGTTTACAAGTAAAAAGTTGAAGGTAAATATTTTCGTAAAATCATTAATATCTTAACTGAATAATAACCAATTCAGTAATTAATTTATGTATTTACTAGAAAATATAAAAAACAAATTGCACTAAAAATGGGAAAATTCAAACAATTCTTAACTGAAGAACGTAAAGTAGTTATTAACCTTTATAAAGATGGCCGTGCCTTACGATATATGGGCCAAAAATCTCATAGAGCAGTGCGTAAAGTAGTAGTTGCTTGCTTGTAAGAATGATCAACGGGTTTGTGCTAAACAAAGATCAGGGCGTCCTAAAATTACTTCTGAAAGAGTTGACAGAAGAATTCTCAACATATCGGAGGCGAGCCTACTACTATCTGTACCGAAAATTCGTTCCCGGTTGCTAAGCGAAGGCAAAACTGCTCCGTCAACACACACTATTCGCAACAGGCTCAGAGCTAGGGTCAGGCATGGGCGTGTAGCTCGAAAAATTTCTTACGTAATCAAAATAAATAAAACAAAACATATGCAGTTTTATGAGGCACACGTTTTAAGGCCAATAGAATTTTGGTACAACATTTTATGGACAGACGAATCTATGATAAGTACTCTCATGGTATGGTTCACGTTTGGCGTAAAGCAGGTGACGTATTATGTTATAAGTGTACCTTGCCAACTGTAAAAGCAGTAGATAAAGGTTGAATGGTTTGGGGGTGCCTCTCAGCCTGAGGCACTGGTAAAATCATCGAATTAGAAGGAAAAGTAAATGCTGCGGTATACTTAAAAATTTTAGAAGAAACTGCAATACCAAAGGGAAATCGCCTAATAAGTGAAAATTTTATATTCCAACAGGATAAAAAGGTTGTTGACTACCTTGCTGAGCTAAATTTTTCTCTTTTGAAGTGGCCACCTCAAAGCCCCGACCTTTCTCCTATAGAGAATGCTTGGGCCATGCTTAAAATTCGCATAACGGAGCAGAGTAACCTCAAAATTTGGACCAACTCAAAAATTGGATAATTTCTAATTGGAAAAAATAGTCCAGATGATTGTCTGAATTTAGTAGATACTATGCAGGACCGACTTGCAAAAATGTCTCTCCGAGATGGTGGATACTAAGTAAGATGGAAACATAATTTTTCCCCCTTTTTATTTGAACCACCTTAAGTTTTTTTTATATAATAACAGTGAATTGTATTTTTGTTAACTATTTATTATTTGTTAGTTTTATTCTAGGCAAATGTCTATATATAAAATAAAAAAAGTTATACAGGCTCCTTTTTTTATTATGCTTTGGAAACTTACTTTTTCCACATACTGTATGTGACAACATATATAAAAATATATGGTCCAAACATACTAGAAAAGTTAGTCTAGACCGGTTTATATGTAATTTTTCATTTATTTTATACTACATATTAAGTTAATTAAAACTACAAACTTTTTTGAGCGTACATAGTTAAAATAAACAAGTAAGAGCGGCTAAATTCGGCTATGCCGAATCTTATATACCCTTCACCATGGTTGGAAAAAAACTGAAGTTTATATATGGACATATATGGAATGGACAGATTTATATACGGACGCCTTTAAGAGGAAATTAACCATTTAGTTTGGAGATAAAACTTGGACTCGGGAATATAGGTACTTTAAAAAAATTTATGTTTTGGGCATAACTTTTTTGTATCTGAACCGATATTTCCGAGTTTTTCAGCAAATATGTTATACTAAAGATTTTTGATCTTTTGCTACATAAGACGTATCCATAGGTCATAATACAGCTCTAGAATAGTGTTTGTTGTTTGTGTATAAAAGGTGAAGAGGTGAAAGAAAAGAATTTCAACAAATCGTTAAAAGAAATCACTACAACTGCATGTGTTTTATTTCTACAAAATAGTTTGATTTAGCTGGCAAATTTACATTTGGGATTTTATTTCGCTTTTTTATTAGAAATATTTGTAATTTCTTTAGCTTAATTTTAAAAATTTGAAGGAAAATAGTTTATAATTTTTTTTATAAATTATTATAAGTTATGACCTAAAATAGTTGCACTCAAAGGTAAATTATGTATAAAATTTTCTTAATATGTGAGAAATAAAATGGTTTAAAAATGTTTTTATAAATTCTTTTAAATCGGAGCAAAAAAAAGAAATAAAACCGTTTGTATTTTGTTTGTATCAGAGGGTTTTTATAAAAATTTTGATGTTTTTAGCCTATTTATGGATTATTTAATTATTAATATAAAATTTTATTTAAATTAATTATTAAATGTAAAAAAAAAACAAAAAATAAACAAAAAAAAATCTTAAGAAAATAAAAAAAAAATGTACAAAAAAAAGTGAATTGACCTGACCGAGATTCGAACCCGCGGCCTTAGAGAAAAAAGTATTTGTGACATAGCGTCAAGACAACTGAGCTATTGAGCTCACACAAAATCATCGTCAATAGAGGTACATATATAAAAGTCTTCGTTCATTAGAGATTTGTTTAGTTTTTATTTAAATGACAAATCTTTGTATGTGTGTTGTTTGTGTATAAAAGGTGGAGATGAAAGAAAAGAATTTTAATTATTAATATAAAATTTTATATAAATTAATTATTAAATGTTAAAAAAAAAACCAAAAATAAGCAAAAAAAAATCTTAAGAAAATAATAAAAAAAAAATGTACAAAAAAAAAGTGAATTGACCTGACCGAGATTTGAACCTCGAACCCCGCGGGCTTAGAGAAAAAAAGTATTTGTGACATAGCGTCTAGACAACTGAGCTATTGAAGCTCACACAAAATCATCGCCAATAGATGTACATATATAAAAGTCTTCGTTCATTAGGGATTTGTTTAGTTTTTATTTAATTGAAAGAAAAGAATTTTAACACATGGATGTGTTGTTATGCTCAAAATTCTACATACATATTAAACAAAGGGATTTTACTGGAAAAATTAGAGGTAGTCCTGGTTTTTTGCTAATATCTCAGCCATTTATTAACCGATCTGTCTGATTTTTAATAGCAAACAGAAATGGATCACATGTAACAGAAATAAAAAACAATCAAGTCCTCATTATGTCTGGGTTCTTCGGAAAACCCATTTCAACACACAGACGGACAGACGGACATCGTTAAATCAACTTCGCTCTTCATAAGGACCCAGAATATATATACTTTATAGGGTCTAAGATCAATATCGTAGATATTACAAACGGAATGACAAACTTATATATACCCTTCCACCTGTGGTGAAGGGTATAAAAATATTATATTAAAAAATATTAAAACCAATAAATTAAATGTTGAAATGAAATACAATAAAAAAATATTATAAAATTTTTTTTTTTTCATATTCATTTTTTTTTATTACTTTATTTATTAAATTTCTTTTTTTTGTTTGTAATTAAAACAACGAATTTTATAAGCTTTTTATTCAAATTAAAAAAAAAACGAAAAAAACCGGTTGACCGGTTTTTTCTGCAAAAACCGAAACCGAAACCGGTTTTTTTATAATTAGATTTTTCGAAGAAAACCGAAACCGGTTTTTCCAAAAGGCCGGTTTTTTGAATACTCTATTTCCAGTCTAAGAAATAGCTTGCTACCTACTTAAGTATGATATTTATCTCATGTATTTTTGTACCTTATTTTATATATTTTTATTTTATTATATACTTTTAATGTACAACTGAATTTTCTGTACAGTTTTTTTTTTTTTTGTTAAAAAAATTCTATTTTTGTTGTTTGTGTATCAAAGGTGAAGAGGTGAAAGAAAAGAAGTTCAGCAAATCGTTAAAAGAAATCACTAGAACTGCATGTGTTTAATTTCTACAAAAAAGTTTGATTTAGCTGGCAAACTTGTATTTGGGATTTTATTTCGCTTTTTTATTACAACATATTTTTAATTTATTTAGCTTAATTTTAAAAATTTGAAGGCAAATAGTTTATAAATTTTGTTTTTATAAATTATTATAAGTTATGACCTAAAATAGTTGCACTCAAAGGGAAATTATGTATAAAATTTTCTTAATATATGAGAAATAAAATGGTTTAAAAATCTTTTTATAAATTCTTTTAAATCGGAGCAAAAAATAGAAATAAAACGTATTTAACTTGTGTGAAACAAACTTACCTTTTTCTACTGCTCCACCGATTTGGCGCTTCCGCCCATGGCGTTTAATTTTTGAGATAGAAATTCCACTGCTCTTTGCAGTGGATATTACTGTTTATACCACCAAATTGCCCTCTGGCAAATTTCAAATTGGAGCCCATGTGGTCCACTAATTTTACCTTTTGCTCCTTAGAAATTCGTTCCGTTTTCTAAAAAAAATAAATAAAATAAAAAATATTTAACAGAAATACCTTTTTTAAGGTGTTTTTTTATACAGAAGAAATGGTACAATTGAGTTCAAAAAGTACAATTTGATAATGACTTTTGTACGAAATTGAAATTCTTATTTCGCAACCCTGCTGCAATATTTTGATTGTGTTACTGATGGTGGTTTGTCTTCGTTCATTAGAGATTTGTTTAGTTTTTATTTAAATGACAAATCTTTGTATGTGTGTTATTTGTGTATAAAAGGTGGAGATGAAAGAAAAGAATTTTAATTATTAATATAAAATTTTATATAAATTAATTATTAAATGTTAAAAAATAAGCAAAAAAAAAATATTAAGAAAATAATAAAAAAAAATGTAGAAAAAAAAAGTGAATTGACCTGACCGAGATTTGAACCTCTAACTCCGCGGGCTTAGAGAAAAAAAGTATTTGTGACATGGCGTCTAGACAACTGAGCTATTGAAGCTCACACAAAATCATCGTCAATAGATGTACATATATAAAAGTCTTCGTTCATTAGGGATTTGTTTAGTTTTTATTTAAATGACAAATCTTTGTATGTGTGTTGTTTGTGTATAAAAGGTGGAGATGAAAGAAAAGAATTTTAATTATTAATATAAAATTTTATATAAATTAATTATTAAATGTTAAAAAAAAAAAACCAAAAATAAGCAAAAAAAAAATATTAAGAAAATAATAAAAAAAATGTACAAAAAAAAGTGAATTGACCTGACCAAGATTTGAACCTCGAACTCCGCGGGCTTAGAGAAAAAAAGTATTTGTGACATAGCGTCTAGACAACTGAGCTATTGAAGCTCACACAAAATCATCGTCAATAGATGTACATATATAAAAGTCTTCGTTCATTAGGGAATTGTTTAGTTTTTATTTAAATGACAAATCTTTGTATGTGTGTTGTTTGTGTATAAATGGTGGAGATGAAAGAAAAGAATTTTAACACATGGATGTGTTGTTATGCTCAAAATTCTACATACATATTAAACAAAGGGACATATTAGTCCTGGTTTTTTGCTAATATCTCAGCCATTTATTAACCGATCTGTCTGATTTTTAATAGCAAACAGAAATGGATCACATGTAACAGAAATAAAAAAGAATCAAGTCCTCATCACGTCTGGGTTCTTCGGAAAACCCATTTCAACACACAGACGGACAGACGGACATCGTTAAATCAACTTCGCTCTTCATAAGGACCCAGACTATATATACTTTATAGGGTCTAAGATCAATATTGTAGAAATTACAAACGGAATGACAAACTTATATATACCCTTCCACCTGTGGTGAAGGGTATAAATATATGTATAAGAAATTTTAATAAATGAAATTTTTTTAATCCCAAAACCTCCATAATTTTCTTATTATCTTTGAAAATATTTTATCACAAATTTAATTCTTCTAACTTTTTCTTGTTTCATTTTTTTTTTGTTGAAATGTTGTAAATTAAGTTTTTTTGAAAAACTTTTTAGACAATAAATTTTCGTTAGCTAATGAAAATTGACAACATCGTAAATGCAAAACCGTATTTAATGAATTTTTTTTTTGCAAATGAAAATAGGCAACATCGCAATTTTTTGAAATTTCTAAAATTTATCAACTTGCAAATATTTGTTTTTAAAATGATTTATGAAAAAAACTTTAACACCCCCATCAGATCAAAAAAAAAAACAGTTTCATGGTAAATAACATTTAACAGTTGGACTGTTATGTAAAATGTAAAAAAAAAATAAACTACACAAATGGTCTGAAAATATGATTTGCCAATATATAACACACATCCTATAAGTATAGGGTTTTAAAATCATCCAGTTTCCACTTTTAAATAAAGCCCTTTAAAAAATTGTATACTAATTGGAAGATATGGGAGAATGAGTATATCGATGGCTTAATATAAAAAGGCCTTAACTCGATTTTTTGTTACTTGACAGGAGAAGGAAAAAACTTAATAAAATACGTAAAATTTTAGATACAAAAAAAAGTTTAAATGCAATTTTTAATAAAAAGAGGCAACACATTTTTGGAAATTGCATTAAAACTTTTTTTTGTATATAAAATTATACGGATTTTATTAAGTTTTTTCCTTCTCCTATCAAGTAACAAAAAATCGAGTTAGGGCCTTTTTATATTAAGCCATCGATATATATATATATGACTTAAAATTATGTTGTTATCAAATAAGTATTTCCTGACATTACAATTGCATTAAGTGACTTAATCTTTGTTTTGGTATGAAACAAAATTTTAGAGAAACAAAAAAAATTTAATTTCGTTTCATACCGATACCTTTTTATAGTTGGGCCTTAAGGCTGATTCGCACGTAAACCATCCCTGACCATTCATATATTTTATACTGGGGATATTATTGTAAAATTTTTGTAAATACTTTCTTAAAAATTAATTTTTTTGTCCTTAGACTGGAAATAATAAACAGATATGATCAACGTGTGTGGGCTATACACGTAGTATTCATATTTAAGAAATATAAAAGTAAAAAGTTTTCTGTGTCTCTAATTAAAAACAAGGTATAGGAATTTTAGGCACGTTAATTACCTTATTCTTTAAAATAAATTGTTTTAAAAATTCATAGTACGTATTGAAAAGAAATGTCTGCTGAATCTGTTCACAACATAAAAACTTTCAATGAAAGATAAATATAGATACTAATGCCGTTTTCTTTTCTCAAAAAAATTTTGCACATTTCTGCCCTTTTTTTACAAAATCTCTTTTTGAACATAATAATAAAAGGTAATATAATATAAATTTGGTATCAAATTAAAGGTATTTTATTGATCTACTTGAATATGTTTAAAGTTCGTGGAAACAGCTTCTAATTATTTTAAAAAAAATCAAAATATCAAAATTTTGAAAAATTACACATCAATTAAGACATACTTGGATATGTTGTATACACAGTTTGATAGATCTATAAAATACTTTTAATTTGATACCTAATTTGTATATATTTACTTTTTATTTATAAAACCCTTTACATTTAACGCCTTCAGACCACGTGTAGGTAAAATGCTCATGTAATTCGTTTTAAGATTTCTTCAATTCCACAAATCTTTTGCAATATTAATTCATTTTGAACTCGCAACTTCTCGATTTCATTTATTACAACAGACTGCATTTTTCTGGCCTCATTCAATGCTTCGCTGTATTTAGAGGCAGTGGTTGTTGATGATGTGTTGGAAGTTTTTTTATCTTTTCTGATTTCATTTTGTTTGTTGCTGATGGTTTTATTTTGTTATCATAATCTTCTTCTAAAAATTCAACCGAACACATAGAAACCTATAAAAAAGATGAGCAATTAATAAAATTATAATACAAATATTAAAATAGGCTTACATCAAATAATTCTTGAATAACAATAGATTCATGCACCCCAGATTCTGGGGTACATGAATCACCATCAACAGCATCAACGGTAATAATTTGAAGTATTTGTTCCTCTAGTGGAGTTAAGTCACGAGGCATTTCCATGTAACTGCCACCACCTGTTTTATTCATAGCAGATCTTCTAAATCGACCCAACACTAAACAAGTAAGAGCGGCTAAATTCTCGGCTATGCCGAATCTTATATACCCTTCACCATGGTTGGGAAAATAGTGAAGTTTATATATGGACATATATGGAATGGACAGATTTATATACGGACATCTTTAAGTGGAAATTTACCATTTAGTTTAGTGATAAAACTTGGACTCTGAAAGATTTATGGTTCCCGAAAATAGGTATTTTTTAGGTTTTGGTCATAACTACTTTCAGCAAATATGTTCTACTGAAGATTTTCGATCTTTGGATATATAAGACGTATCCATAGGTCATATTACATTTTAGTTTTTATAAAAATTTTGATGTTTTTAGCCCATTTATGGAGTATTTAATTACGGTCTTACCGTTCTTAAGATATAAATTAATCTATTTTGTGCCACCCCCAATTCAAGGATCCCGCCCACATTTGGTCAGATGTTGTGTATTGATAACCAAGATGCTTGTACCTTATTTGGAAACTTTTCCTCTTTCCGTTCTCCAATTATACAGAGAAGCTGACCAACATCGTTAAGACAACTGTGCTGGATGCATTTGTTTTGTTTAAAAAAAAAATAAAAAAAAGTCTTAAGAAAATAAAAAAAGTGTTAAAAAAATAAAAAAAGTTGAATAGACGGGGCTCGATCGCGCGACTAAAAGGAAAAAAGTATTTGTGACAAAGCGCTTAGACCACTGAGCCATTGAAGGACATAAGCAAACGTCGTTAATAGAAGTAAATAAAGAGTTTTCGTTTAAAACAGATTTGTTTAGGTTTTACTTAAATGACAAACCTTTGTATGGATTTGTTGTTTGTGGGTATAAGGTGAGGAGGTGAGAGACAAAAAGTTCAACAAATAAAATAAAAACAACAACAATCACGATCATAATGCCAATCAGTGTTGTCATATTTTTTTTCAAAAATCTTTTTAGTTCTAAAAAAAGCTTTTTTCGACCAAAAAAATATTTTTTTACAAATCGTTAAAAGAAATCACTAGAACTGCATGTGTTTTATTTCTACAAAAAAGTTTGATTTAGCTGGCAAACTTGTATTTGGGATTTTATTTCGCTTTTTTATTACAAAATATTTTTAATATATATTTAGCTTAATTTTAAAAATTTGAAGGAAAATAGTTTATAATTTTTTTTTTTTATAAATTATTATAAGTTATGACCTAAAATAGTTGCACTCAAAGGGAAATTATGTATAAAATTTTCTTAATATACGAGAAAATGGTCTAAAAATCTGTTTATAAATTCTTTTAAATCGGAGCAAAAAATAGAAATAAAACCGTTTGTATTTTGTTTGTATCAGAGGGTTTTTATAGAAATTTTGATGTTTTTAACCTATTTATGGATTATTTAATTATTAATATAAAATTTTATTTAATGTTAAAAAAAAAAAAAAAAATAAAAAAGTCATAAGAAAATAAAAAAAAAATGTACAAAAAAAAAGTTGAATTGTGTGTGTGTCTTCAGTAGGATTTGAACTCGCGTTATTAGAGACAAAAAGTATTTGTGACAAGCGTTTAGACGACTTCGGCTATGAAGGCTATATGGAATCATAGTTTATAGAGTTAAATGAACAGTTTTCGTTCAATAGGGATTTGTTTGGTTTTTATTTAAATGAGAAATCTTTGTATGTGTTTGTTGTTTGTGTATCAAAGGTGAAGAGGTGAAAGAAAAGAAGTTCAGCAAATCGTTAAAAGAAATCACTAGAACTGCATGTGTTTAATTTCTACAAAAAAGTTTGATTTAGCTGGCAAACTTGTATTTGGGATTTTATTTCGCTTTTTTATTACAACATATTTTTAATTTATTTAGCTTAATTTTAAAAATTTGAAGGCAAATAGTTTATAAATTTTGTTTTTATAAATTATTATAAGTTATGACCTAAAATAGTTGCACTCAAAGGGAAATTATGTATAAAATTTTCTTAATATATGAGAAATAAAATGGTTTAAAAATCTTTTTATAAATTCTTTTAAATCGGAGCAAAAAATAGAAATAAAACGTATTTAACTTGTGTGAAACAAACTTACCTTTTTCTACTGCTCCACCGATTTGGCGCTTCCGCCCATGGCGTTTAATTTTTGAGATAGAAATTCCACTGCTCTTTGCAGTGGATATTACTGTTTATACCACCAAATTGCCCTCTGGCAAATTTCAAATTGGAGCCCATGTGGTCCACTAATTTTACCTTTTGCTCCTTAGAAATTCGTTCCGTTTTCTAAAAAAAATAAATAAAATAAAAAATATTTAACAGAAATACCTTTTTTTGTCTTACTTACCTTCTTACTCTCCATTTTATTTAACAATTGTTTTAATGTTTTGGTTTTAATATATTCTACGCAATGACTAGTTCATTAAAACAATTTACTGAATTAATCTATATCAAGTAGTTCATCGTTCCTTGAAACAAGTATATTTTAGAGACACCTACCCAATTCCTCTCCGAACGCTCCCAGATATTAGATTTTGGAAAAAATGTCCGCGAAAAGACACATGCCGGGAGTCACTTCGGTACAAAGTTAGAAAATGGACTTGGCTATATCTTCGTCATTTATGATCAGAATGGAGCAATATATACATCATAGGAAAGATAATAAAAACATCTTTTGACTTTTTTCTTTTTTAACCCATTACAGTCCGGTGAGGGAACTTTTATTTTTCTGTTTAGTTTTTAAAAAGGGATTTTGCAAGGGGAAAATTCAAGACTTTGGGCTTTATTTAGTTCTAGGTAAAAATTTCATTTATTGGGAAATAACATTTTAGAACTTCTAAAGATTGCAAATTTCTCTTTGTAATGGGTTAAAAAATAAAAATATCTAAAAGATTTTCAAACTAATTATATTAATTAATTTTCAAACAACCTTTTTGTTGATGTACATGTTGTTTCAATCCGACCATCAATGACGAAGATAACCAAGTAAATTTTTGAACTGTGCTCCAAAATAAATGCCGATACACATCTTCCCCGAAAAAATTAAAACCCATGGACTCAATCGGTGACATGATCTTAAATTCTACATGAAACAATTTTATTTTTAATAAGATGTAGTTTTTCACATCAACATGAACGATAATGGCAAATTCAACTAAAATACAGAAAATTCGCACCGTTTCAAATTGTGAGTAAATTTGACAGTTGAAATGAAAAACTTTTCGCCTTAAATGTTTACAGAAACACTTTTTCTCACATTTTTCCAATAATGGTGGAAAAAACCTTACGTGACAGAAAGTTTTCACAAAAAAAAGTTATAGAAACGATCGTGTGAGAAATATGACATTTTGTGTCAATTCATATCATTTTTGTTTCAATCCATGCGTTTCATGCGAAAACTTTCTCGATTCGAAAGTTACAGGAATTGCCTACAGAATTCGAACCCGAGCTTCACGCAGCCACGCATGAGTTGTGTGAAGCTGTGTTATACTTGAATACAGCATATAACATGCCACCCTTAAGCTCAAAGAATCAAAAATAATACTAATAATAATACTATTATGTTAGCGAGTTAAGAAATAAAACAACTAATAAAATAAAAACGACGAATAGAACTAAAACGACGAATAGAACGACTTTAAGGAATAAAATGCAATGCATAAAAGTCTGCACTTTTTGCATAGACAATTCAACAAAGTGAATGCATAAAGTGCAGAGCCCTCATCGGCACATTAAAATGCCACAAAGTGTATAATAAGGATTTTGAATAACAAAATTAGGAATCAAACACACTTTATATGTTGATATTTTTTTGTTTTTAAATAGATAGATGATAGAAAAAATGTATTAAAAATACAATAAAAAACTTTTTATATTTTTTTTTAAATACAAAATAGTAATTTTTTAATGTAATTGATTCAAAAATTTTATTATTAATATTTTTTAATTAATTTAATATAAAGAAAAAACATAAAAAATTAAAAACAAATGAATAATAGTGTTTATTTTATTAAATTGTACTTATTTTAGAGTAAAAAATATTTTTATATCAATTTTTTGTTACCAATCGCAACGAACGTCATAATGAGCATTCTTAACTCGAAATAATCTTTTCCTTGACAATATTTGCAGTTGAGAAATGTCTATGCATTTTTTACCTCACAGTAACATTTCTTCGTATCAACAGTCATTGAATAGACATTTGTACATTTTATATTATCTTACATTAATGTGAGATGGAACTTCTTAACTCGACAAAATCTTTTGCTATGTATTTTATGCATTTTGTACATCCTTTCATTCAACAGTCCTTCGTAATGCCATTCTTGTAAAATTTGATGGTATTAACATTCGTGATACACTAATGTCTGCATATCTAAAAAATAAATTCCTTAAATTAGCTGATGTCGTTGGTAGTATTGGAGTTAACCGTGATTATTTGAATAACAACTATTCATCTCTTGCTAATAAACTTCTACGGATATGCTGGAAGTTAAAAAAAGATCAAAAATCAATGGTTATTTCATCACATATCGATATGTTTTAATGGCTAAGATTACTATGCTGAATGATGATGTCAAGATCGTTACCCTACAGAAATGTATCAACTCATTTAACTTAGGTGTTTAAGTGCTTTAACTAACAGTTTTGTTTATTGTGAAAACATAATTAATTAAAATATAAAATAAATTTGTCCCCTGTTTTTGTTGGACGAACGGGATGATTTCCAAAGGAATTGTTTGTTATTAGTTTTATCAACACTATGCACACGGGTGTTAATAAAATTTGCTTTTGATTTGTTTTTCACGATAAATACAGCTGGCTGTTAATAATCCAATTCTTTGTTAATTTTTATAATTATCTTTTCTCTTTTCCAATTTTTTGATGTTTAACTAAATTGATCTTTATTCCTTAAAATTTTATGACCCATAATTACAATCTTGGTCCTATAGCCACAGATAACTCTATTTTGAAAACGTCTCTTTCTCCTTTTTCTGGAAATTTTAATATTGGCTAAAAGTTTATCCCCTTCTAATTCCAATGCTAAACTTGATGAATTCAAGAGCATTTTTCATGACTCCTGCCTAGATTCTGAATCATTAAACCTTAAACGCTATAAACTGGTTAGAAATGATCGACCTAGGGTGCATACTAAGGCAGGTGGCGTCTGTTTATATATTTCGGCTAAATTACGATATAAGATTATTTTTGTAAGTAAACAGTATGGAATCTGTGAGTCTTTAATTGTTAAAATTTTTGGTAATGGTGTCTCCACAGTTGTGGGGGTTAATCTACCAAAATTTTTTATACTTTTTCTACACGATTCTGCGTTTTTTACTACTAACAGAAAAACTACTTTTTACAACTGTCTTTGCTTTTTTGACAAGTGAATTCTATAAAATATTCTATAAAAAAAGTTAATTTGATTTTAATTAAATAAAATTTAGTAAAAATTTCTCATGGGTGAATTGAAGTAAATAAAAAAGAGGTATGTTAAACTTAATATATTGTACAAGTAATGAAAATAATTCCATATTATTTTTAGTTTTTAGAAAGCTTCCAAAAAAAGGGTACTATGGAATAGTGACCAGAGGGTCAATTCTGGTTTTGTGATAATGTGAAGTGAAAAAAAAAACTTTTCATTTTCGTTTTCATAAGCACTTTTCAGTCGAACTTTTCACAAATACATAAATTGCGATTCTCGTATGTATTATGAAAAAAATGTTTCATTCGCACTGTACCCATGAAAATTGTGTAACTGTGTTATCCAAAATTTAAAGCAAATGTCAAAACAGAGAAAAACTTAAACAAAAGTGAATAAAGTTCGTAAAATTTATTTTAAATAATTATATAAAAATATCTGGATTAATTGTATTATTGGATATTACTCAAAGAATTCCGGATGAACAAAGGTAAGACAATGATGTTACAAGCATTTCATTGCAGTAAATAATTTTTAAGAATTTTTTGAGAGTGCTGAGACGCATACTTCGTGCTGACCACAATCCATTCGAGATGACAACCGACATGCACTTCATGGATTTATATCGACTTACTTTAAGTGAACTATATTTGGTGCGCGTATGAAGTCTAATATTACTTAAAGAAAAAAAATTTCTTAAAGAATATAAATAAACTGTAAATAAATATGCCATACTTTTGCCATTTTTCACTGTCCTTTTAGGTCCCACTAAAACTGTTAAGGCTCGCCGCTAATTCGTTACACTTTTCGTCTCTAAATTTGCACCATCTGCAGTTACATCTGTAAATATAGGATTAATAAAAGTGTGATTATGGTTATTAAGCTACTTACTTATCGTTTGCAATGTTCACATGCTTTTCTTAATAATTAATTAAATACTCCTTTTGGCTTTCGCTGGCACGCTTTTCTCTTACAATCTTCTCCATGTTTATTTCACTTATAAATAGTCTGTGTAAACAATTTTTTCATATAAAAATATTTTGACAGTTGTTTGCACTGTTACACAAAACAAGAATCGCCAGTGCTGTGCAATCGTAAAAAAATCTTGTTTTGTTCCACATTTCTTTCATATCAAAACGTTTTAATGTTTCTTTACATTTTTTCACAGAACGCGAATCAAAAGTACTATGAAAACGTGAAAAAACTTTTCATTTCACCCTTTCACAGAACGAGAATTGACCCTCAGGAGTCTACTTGTATCAATATGAAATGATTTTATAATTTAAAAATGAAAATTGTGATTTTATTATTGTTGTAAGAGAACAGCTGTTTAAAATGGTAAATTTAATCTAGTCAGGTTGGTGTAAACGACCTAGATTAAATGTGTAGATTAACTTTAATCGGATGGATTAACTTTTTGGTATAAACGCACTATTGCCTGCATTCATAACTGCTTGCCTACTCACCTTTCAAAAGTATTAGAGAAAGTTTTACATGGACAAATAAATTCATTTGTTAATGAAAATTCTTTGTTAACTAATATGCAATCGGGGTTACGATCTGACCACAGTTGTGTGTCTGCCTAGTAAAAGTTTCTGAAAATATTCGACGTGAACTTGATAATGGTAGAATAAACTTTTTGGTGCTGCTTGATCATTTAAAGGCCTTTGATACTGTAGATCAAAACATGCTCTACCTGAAATTACGACATTTTTTTTTAATTTCTCTCCAACATCAACGAATCTTTTATCTTCGTATCTAACCGATCGTACGCAAGCTGGTCTAACTCTCTAAACGTTTCTAGAGGAGTGCCTCAAGGGTCTATTCTTAGTCCACTGATATTTTAAATATATTCTAATGATTTACCAACTTTCCAACTGTAAAATCCATATGTACGCAGATGATGTCCAACTTTATTTGAGAAGCCCATTTCACTCTATTGCTAGTAATATTGCTTTACTTAATGAAGATTTACGTAAAATATATGCCTGGGCAACTGCAAATGGCCTCTGCCTTAATCCTCAAAAGTCAAAGTTTATGATAATTCATAAAAGAACTGTCGATCCCGTTTTATATGATGATGTTGTAATAAATGGTGAAAAAATTAAGATCGTTAATGAGCAAAAAATCTTGGACTTATTTTTAATAGCAATTTAACATTGACTAATCATGTCAATACACTGGTTGGTCAAACTAAGAGTACTTCATGCTAAATGTTACTTAATTGCTGGTCTAAATTATGGATGTGAGTTATTTGCCAATTGTGATTCTATTAGCAAATGTAGACTTAACGTCTTGTACAACAACATTATCAGTTATGAATATGGAATAAGAAAGTATGACGAAGTTTCACATATTTCAAGTAATCTTTATGGAGTATATTTTTCATCCTTGCTAAAAATTCGTGTTCTTATTTTTATGCATAAGGTAATCTACACACAAAAGCCTCAATATTGTTACGACTTTACTCTTTATAAAATCGTTGATTTATTTACTTTTTAAATTAATCGAGTTTTTTCTATATTGCAAATAATAAACACTGTTTAAAACTATTTGTAGCTTTATTTATTTATAACAGTCACTAAAAATTACAGAAAAACACTTTAATAGCACACTTTATTTGCACAATGTAGATAGACTAAACGTTAGCCACACTTTAGTTCTTCACACTCTGCGTTTTACTTATAAACTGAACTGCTGCGTCACCGAGTACCAGTATTTATATGAGTAGTCAGTTATTCTAGTTATTTCCAGTTTATTACGACACTAGGTTTTTCAAGCTGTCAAAGGGTTTGTGATGAAATTTCTATTGTTTAGAAATTTCAGTAACACTGCCGCCCACTTAAGCCTGTTCGTCCTGAACAGACATAGCTATTCCTTTTCCATAGCTGGCTAGTCGCTCTAGATGCACAACCTTCATTTTGGACCTTGGGCTCTGATCTTTCTGTATTCTGTACACCACAACATTCAACCTTTTAATTACTTTATAGGGTCCTTCCCAATGCGTTTGTAGTTTGGGAGATAAATCATTCTTTCATTGCGGGTTAAACAGCAGAACCAACTCGCCCTCATTAAATCCTTCAGAATTCGATGCTCGATCGTACCTCGCCTTCATCTTATCGCACATCATTTTGATTCGATTGCGGACGAACTTTTGACGTTTGTTGTGGTCTTCTTGTTCCCAGGAAGCGTTGTCTTTATCTACAGCGGCAGGCTTAACACCAAGTTCCAAATCGCCCGGCAATTTGAGTTCCGTTCCAAAGATTGTTCTTGCAAGTGTCCGGGAGGTGCAGTCGTGAGCGGTCGATTTGCACTCCTGAAGTTGTCCATGACTTCTTCTTACTGCCCCTTTGGCTGCGATGCATTGCGCGCTATTTGCTATCCAATCGCTTACAGCTTGTTGACAGCCGACCCAGTAAAACAGTTGTTTTAACTTCTCTATGGTTTTTGTGACACCAAGATGACCACCACTGTGACCGTCATGGAACTCCTTCAATACCTCGTTTATTCTAGATGCCGGCACCACAATTAAATTGGCGACATTTTTGCCGTCGGCACTCTGCCATGTACGGTATAAGCAACCATATAACACCTGTAGGGCTATGCCACTGGGCCCAATATGCCTTCATCAGCGGACTTTTAGCTGATATCTGCTCGCGGGTAGGCCTCCTGTTTTCTTCTTTGGCTGATATAATCTTCGCTAACATGGGGTCACTCCGTTGCGCCACTGACCAGGCATCACTTGATATGCGTTTGTCGAATGTCCAAGACCGTAGTATTTTCCTTCAGCCTTTGAACTGTGCTTGCCATGTTTCCTACCCTTGCTGTGCTCAATGATAACCGGTTTTCTTACTTGAGCCGTGCGCTCATATCCAACATCAAGGGGTATTTCAACATTCCGAAATCATAACTTTTTGCCCCATATGCAGATTGATGCCGTGACTAATCATGAAATCTGCACCAATTATTACATTCACTTTACCATTAGACCATAGACAGTACCAGTCTCCCCAGTAGCTGTGCGCAGTCTCACCCCATATAATGGCTCAATTGCCTCTTAACTAAATCGGGTCTGATGACAGACTGTGATGCTCCTGTGTCTATAGTGCAAATGCGCTTTCTGCCGTTGATATATCCGCAAGCAGTAAGATTGCTTTTCCCTGCTGTATCACTGATATGGAGATTGTGGGGCCCTCGTTTGCACAAGCTGGATCGTGCCTCGCAGTGCAAGCTCTCTTTAGTTTTAACGGTGACTCCTGTGCTAATTGATTAACCGGCCGGAAGCTTTTTCTTGGTGCTCGGCAGTTCCGCTGTAAATGTCCCACTCTTCCGCAGTTATAGCATTCGGCTTTAATTTGCTTTCTCCCTAATGCCTGCATAACTGCCTCTTTAACTGCTTCTATAAACTTGGCGCTAATATCTTCCTCTTTTTCAAGTTACTTTGAGGTTTCGCACAATAAATATTTGAGGCTTAGCAATTATTTTCGAAGTCTCCTGTGACAGCGCAAATAAAACGATTTCGGCAAAAGATGATTTTCGTCTAGCACACACCGCGTGCCTGTAAGGCATTCAGGATCACGAATTCCACTCACAAACGCTTCAATTTTGAATTCATCTAATAATGGATGATTTTCGCCGGGATATGACAGCTGCACCAATCGCTCAATCTCTGTCGCAAAATCTTGCAATGACTCATTTGCTTTCTGCAGTCTACCTCTTAGTTCCATTCGGTATATTTCTTTCTTGTGTTCACCACCATACTTTCGCTGCAGTGCCACTGTAGAGTGGTAATAGCTCCCAGAGTTTAGAAAATTAAAATTCAGGTTAGGTTATACTTGAAATTTACAAAGAGTTTATTGTCTGCTTCTTGCAGTTTCGGTGTTCTAAACGCAACAACTTAACAAAAAGAAACAAAAAATTCAATATGGTTTCCTTTAAACTAGATAACACAAAAAAAGCATATAAGATAAAAAGTACATAGAAAAAAAAGTTTATAAAAAAAAAAGGTTAGCTAGCGCATTTTTGATAATCATCTCATAGAGACTTTAAGTAAATTTTAAACCCTCTCCTTGAGGGAGATAAAGAGAAAAAAATAAAAATTAAGAGTTATACCCATCAAAAATATACGTTTACACTAGTAAACAAAATTAATAAATAGGCTGCAATATATATAGTTGAACACGGTTCAACATCCTTCCGGGCCAAGTTATTTTCCGCATTGGCATCCGTTCCAATAGCCGTGAATGATCCATCCAAGGGTAGAGTTTTGGGCTCGAGGTACGTCAGAAAATGGTTGGGCGAATTCTCTTTTGAGTATTTTCCCCAGAATGTCGGTACCTATTACTCCGTCAGCTTCATGGGAAGTAACAAAATCAGGATGTGCCAGCGGCCGAACCGTATCATAATGCTTCCATAGCTGTGGGTCATCAATAGGATCTGGTAAGGTGAAGACCACGTCATTTCTTATTTTGAGCTGCCAAACGTCAGTGACTGTGTTGCCTCCATCAGAATGATTGACTTCGACACCAAACTTAAGGATCTTTGTGCGGTATCCCTTCTCTTGACGTTGCGAATTTTTCTACTGATTTGCGTAGTAGAAATGAGGTATCTGACTTAGGATCCAAGAGCAACGTAAAATGATGAAGGTTACCTCCCAGTCGCAGCCCAACTTTAATTAACGGAGGTATGGGTGACTTCACCAACTAACTAGGATCTGGAACGTCAGTGGCTATAATATACGTGACATTTTGATCTTGTACATCTTGTGCGCGGTGGATGTGATCTGATGAGGCTGCTCTAGCAACTACCGCCTCGTCTTCAAAGCTTGAGGAAGATCGGTTGATCATGGCATGGGCATTGTGAAGCATGCTGTGGTGCCAAACAGTTTTTACAATAATCCATCCGGGACACAAAGTTTCGACGTCTCTCCACATTCATTGCCACAAACACCCGGCAATATTTTAACGGGTGTTTGCCCAAGCCCAAATGGTATCTGGGCTTATTGAGCATGTTGATTCTAAGGAAGAAAAGAAGAACATATATACTGTGCAATTAGAATTTTTGTATAGCGACCTATTTCTTGGTTGTATGGCTTTGTTTGTAAATCTGGTGGATTAATCGGAAGGATTTGGGAGAATGGGATCTGGTGGTGAGTTCGAAAGCGGTAAGACGCAAAGTTTTACAATTGAGCGCATTATTGTGCCATTTTGAGTTTTTATCTCTGCCACACGAACTTTACCATCTTTTCCATAAATAACATTTGTAACACGTCCGAGGCGCCAATCGGTGGGTGGTAGGAGATCATCTTTTACAATAACAAAATCGTTCACCTTCAGGTTGTGTTGCTTGGTCTTCCATTTAAATCTCCGTTGGAGCTCTGTGATATATTCGTTTTTCCAGCGACGCGCAAAGATGTGTTGAAGAGCTTTCAAGCGATCCCAGCGTTTTATAAAACTTAAGTTTTTCAAGAGCTTCAGGAGGAGCAATTAGGGGTGCACCTCTAAGAAGATGACCTGGTGTCAAGGGCAATAGTTCGGATGGGTTTTCGGTCAATGGTGACATTGGACGCGAGTTTAATACCGCCTCAATTCTAATGAGCAAAGTACTGAATTCTTCAAACGTAAACGTGAGGCTATTTGCAACTTTCTTTAAATGCGATTATATACTTTTAACAGCGGCCTCCCAGAGGCCGCCCATATGGGGTGCATACGGTGGAATGAAGAAAATTTCGACCATTGTCTGAGAACACGGTCTTTGGGAGCCTTCTGCGGCCGGTGAATCTAGAAAAGCAGGCTAGAAAAGCAGCAGTAGAGAGATCTGAGCAGACTTCCAAGTGAACAGCTCGTGTTGAGAAACATACAAATACTGCTGCATATCCTTTTACATGTTTGGCGTTTCGTAAATGGGACGCTTTCATGGTGAAAGGACCGGCGAAATCAACACCGGTATATGTGAATGGCAATGAAAAGTTGACTCGTTCGGGGGGGGGAGTGCCGCAATTACTTGATGTTGTAGTTTATGTTTATAGATGGTACAGGCTTTGCAATTACGAATACATTGGCGGATTAAGCTTTTGACTCGAGGGATATAAAACCCTTGCCTTATAGCTCGAAGCATAATATGATGTTCCGAATGAAGTAATACTTTATGGGTATATTCAACAAAGAGTGCGGCAAAATGAGATTTTTCGGGAATTATTATCGGATGTCGCTCTTCAAAACTTAACCCTGAATAATGAAGTCTGCCACCAACACGTAAAAGTCCATCATTGTCAATGTATGGATTTAAAGATAAGATTCTGCTTTTTTTATTCAGCGATCGTTTTTCGTGAAGACATTGATACTCTTTATAGAAGTGAGTTTTCTGAGCTATCGATATAAGACGTTTCTGTGCAAAGCAGATTTCTTCTGTAGTGATGAATGGCTCTGTTTGAAATGGGCGTTTCAAAGCGCGGTTGATAAACCGAAATTGGTAGCTAATGACTCTTAAAGCTCGTGCAAAGGATGAAAAATTTCCCAAAAGGTCTTCTGCCGTTGTTTCCTTTGGAGAACTCGAGTTCTTTTTATCTTCGTCGTCGATCTTTGTAGCTGTCAGATGAAAGTTTGCGCTTTTTTTTGTTTCCAAATCAGTTGGGTCAAAGGCACGTGGTTTTGGCCAACTTTCAGCCGGCTTTGCAAGTCAGGTGGGCCCATGCCACCATAAATTACTCTCGATAAGTTCTCGAGGGGAGCAGCCACGGGATCCCAGATCGGCTGGGTTGTCCTCAGTCTTTACATGTTTCCAGTGGTTGTGGCCGGCAATACTGGTTATTTCCGTTACACGATTGGCCACGAAAGTTTTTAAGGTTTGTGGTTCCTTTTGCAACCATCCAAGGACTATAGAGGAATCTGTCCACAAAAAAAGTTCATAAGGAAGTTTCAAATTCGGCACTAAGTGCTTTATCAGTCTCGCAAGTAATAAGGCCCCACACAATTCAAGTTTAGGTATGGTTGTCCGTTTTATTGGTGCTACTTTGATTTTTGCCACAAGCAAATGACTGTTTATTTCTCCATTTGAAGACATGGTTCGCATGTAGACCGTGCCGCAATACGCCTTTTCCGATGAGTCACAGAATCCGTGTAGCTGTATCTGACAGGCTGGTGTGAAATGTATCCACCTAGGAATTCTCAATGTAGAAATATGCGGTAAATTTTTGAGAAATGCGTTCCATTTTATCCAAATAATCGTTGGGACATTTTCATCCCAGTCTAACTTTTTTTCCCACAACTCTTGCATCAAAAGTTTGGCAACCACGACAATTGGACCTAACCACCCCAGAGGATCAAACAATTTAGCTGTGACAGATAAAATTTGTCTCTTCGTAACGGAGGGTAAAATTTCTGTCGGTTCCACAACGTAATAAAATGAGTCTGACATCGCATTCCAGCGAATCCCCAAGTTTTAATTGTGCTGGAGTCATCAAACTTTAAAAAATCTTCATCCAGAAGATCTTCCCGGGCCAAGTGTTCCAATAAAAAATGATCGTTGGCAGTAATCTTCTTTATGGGGAAGCCAGCTGAGTTTAAATCTTTGCTGAGTTGACTTTGTTTCCGTTTCGCCTCTTCAAGGGTATGTCCCTCTGACAAAATGTCGTCTACGTAAATTTCGTTTTTCAAAATCGTGGACGCTTCTGGGTATAAAATTTTGCATTCCTCACTTAATCTGAAAAGCGTTCGAATCGCTAAAAACGGCGCACAACTTACTCCAAAGGTGACAGTTTTTAATTGAAACGATTTGACGTAACTGTCCGCTTTATCTCTAAACAAAATACTTTGGTATGGACGGTCTGCTTCATGAACTAAAATTTGGCGGTACATTTTTTGAATATCGCCTGTAAATACATATTTATAATCCCGCCAGTTGAGTACTACTTGCATTAAATCTGTCTGCAGAGTTGGGCCCTGATGAAGCGCGTCATTTAAGGAGAAACCACTATTAGTTTTCTTCGATGCGTTAAAAACCACTCTAACTTTTGTTGATTTACTTTCGGGTCGAATAACCGCATGATGGGGTAGAAAAAATGAAAAATATTTTTCAGCATTTAATTCGTTGTGTAAAACTGGTTCCATATGATCTAAGTCAATGTATTCCTGGAGTACCTGTTGATATTTTTCCTTCAAGTCTGGCACTTTGTCTAGAGTCTTCTCCATTCGATGATACTGCGCTAGAGCCATGTTCCTTGAGGGACCTAAAAAAATATCACTAGGAAATTCTTCTTTGAAGGGAAGTCGCACAATATAACTCCATCTGATTGTCTAATAGTTGACGTTTGGAAAAAATGTTCACAATATTTATCGGCTTCGGTTACGGGAATATTTCTATCTACCTCTTCAATTTCCCAGAACCTTTTTATCTGTTCGTGAAGAAGTAAATCATCTGAAGTCAAAACTGACGTCGAAATACATTTATATTACTAGTGGGCTCTGGGCCCAATAAGTACCATCCAAAATGAGACTCTCTGGGTAGATAATTACTTCCAATAATCATGTCGATTCCGGCTGGTTTGTAGAAATACGGATCGGCAAGAGTTAAATCCTTGATTTGTTCTACATTTCTAAACTTAAAAGGTCGGGAGGGCAAAAGATCTGATAAAGTTGGAACCACTATGGCACTGATTATAATTTTAAAATCTGAAATTCTAGATTTTATTGTAACATAACACCTTCCTTTTGATTTGCCTACTACCGCCCCACCTAATCCAGATATTTTTAAGTTCTTGCTCTCAATTGGTATAGAAAATTTTTGTTGCATGCGTGTAGTTATGAAACATTTTTCTGACCCGGTATCAATTAGAGCACGGATTGTGAATAATTCCCCTGCAATTTCTATTTGGGCAATAACGGTGGGCAAAACTATGGTGCTCTCGGTCTGAAGAAAATTAGCTTGTACCTCATTTGGGTAGTAAAAGTTTTCGCTTGAGACTGAACTGCTGAGGATGAAGGTTTTTCCCTATCCTGTGAATCTGTATGTGATTGATATTTGGAGTAATTAAAGTTTCCCAAATTATCTCGATTTTCTAGGTGTAACATTGTATGATGCTTTCGATTGCATATACTGCAAGCATGTACTTGGACATTTGGCCTTAAAGTGTGAATGCGATAGACAGTTGACGCAATATTTATTGGCAAAAACAAATTTTAACCGATCATTTGAGGACAGCGATTTAAATTGCCTACAGATTCTAAGGGGATGATTTTGTTTGCACTTTTTGCAGCTATACTCCTGTTTATTCAAATCGGCCTGCGCATGAAAGGATTGCGATCGTGTAGTTTGATTTTCCCTGCCTAAGGGCTTTCTTACTTCGGTCATTGTTTCCAAAAGTTCTATTCTAGATGAAAGAAATTCGCTAAGCCTACACCATGAAGGTAACTCCCTATGATTTTCAATTGTAGCTTCCCAGGCTCTTAAAGTTTCTTCAGGAAGTTTTGTAGTTATTAGATGAAGTAAAAATGGATCATCATCCGCTACTTCCACCTTGAAGGTTTTTAAAACCGATAAGTAATCGGTTACTGTATTCTTAACAAACCTTATAGATTTAAGAGATTCTGTCTGCGACGCCTGTATTGCGTGTACTTTTTTCATTTGATCGTTTACCAAGTCTTTTATTTTCAAACCTGTTTTTTAAGGCCTCCCAGGCTAAGTTAAAATTGTCATCTACAGAGTCATAATCTTTTATGACGTTAAAAGCCTCCCCTCTTAACTTAGTTTTTAAATAAGTAAGTTTCTGTGCTGGTACTAGAGTTGTTTCCCTTAAAATAACGGCCTGAAACATGTCTCTAAAGGACGGCCATTTTGCGTAACCCCCTTTAAAGGACTGTATGTCACAAGCTGGAAGCTTGAAAGACGATCTATGAACAACTGGTTCGTTCGTCTTAGGTTTAACTTCTTCTAAATTGTCCAAAATTTTCGCCTTCAATGCCTGGTATACTTCACTGGCCTCTTCATAACGTGGATACAATTCATCCTTAAAATCTTCAGCCTTTTCCTCTCCTAATACGTATTCTTCGTATGATTCAACTAGTCTGAGCCATCTTCTCTCTAATTCATCGCGTTTTACATTAAGAAACGCAGGTGTACAATCTCCTGGGATCATCTTTTCAAAGTTCGTGCAGAACACAGTTAGCTGTTGCAAGTCGAACTTACATCTCCTTTTGGATGCTGTCTATTTTGTACCTACCGAGACCGAAAAACAACCCTATTCACCAAATCAAATCCTGAGGAACTTTTTTTTTTTTTTTTTATACAGAATTATTTAAATTTTTTTTTATTCCGCTCCACCCTAGTGTGTGAAATTTTTCCAGAGAAAAATAAATTTAAGTTAAACTTTTAAGAAAAAAGTTTGGTAACTTTTATTTTCTGCTGTATTTTATCACTCTACTGAAATATTGTTACGATATTAATATCTTCTGTTAAACTGACAACTCGAATTAGATTTCATCCGGAAATTTATAAAATTCCATAAATCGCCCCACTCTAATTAAATTTGTATAATTTTTTCCAAGACTTCCTTTTTTACAAAACCCGATCCACTCTAATTTGCAAAATGTGTTCTACAAGAATTTTTTGATACTCGTAAAATCGCCCCACTCTAATTTGTGGAATGAAAAAAATCTCCAATAATTTTTAAATTTTGTTGAATTTTATCACCATTGTTGAATTTCATCAAGAAATTTTAAATTTTGTTGAGTTTAACACTATAATTAAATTTCATCAGAAAATTTTAAATTTTCATAAATCGCACCACTCTAGAAATTTTTCTCCAAGAAAATTTTTTCAATAATCATCCACCAGATTTTTATTATATTATGTAAATATTTAATTAACTAATTAAATTTACTCACCACTACTACACAATTTTCCCCGGTCTCTTATTGTTTGGCCGGTTGGGATACCCTTACTTTTTTGTGTGTGTTTAAAATGACGTCACACTACAATATTAGTTATTTTCTTCAGCCAACGGCACCTTCTTGTTGTTGTTTTGTATGAGACACTCGATTTAACTTTGTTGCACTCTTGTGGATTTATATTCTTGGTGAATTTGCTGTTGATTTTTTTGTTTAAATAAATGGGTAATCTTTTAGCTGAAAAGTACACTTTTTATTGTTGTCTTCACATAAACGTTAATTTGTTTCCACAACACTTTGAACAATTAGAATGATTGTTTCAATAATTTTTTTTATTTTAATTATTATTATTATTTTTTTTAATTCACTTTGCGTCTATGCCGTTCACTTGTTAACACCAGAATATTCTTTTTCTTTTTTGCTTTGTGTGACGTCGTATGTATTTTCCATTAGTTTTAAGGGGAACTAATGGAATTTAAACAAAGTGGTGTGTATAAGTATGTTGCGATTGACAGTTAGAATTATTTGTTGTTGCGCTCGCGTGAGTTATTTCTGTTATCTTCGTTTTTCTTTTCTTGTAGATTTATTACTTATGACAACTTTTTGTTTTTGGGATGCAACTTTAGTGGTTTTTTTTTTTTTTTTTTTTGATTGGGATGGCACCATTAGTGGTATTTTTAATTGCGATTATAACTTCCATGTATTCTGTCTACGATGTCACTTTTTCGATGTTTTTAAACTAATTTTTTGTGAGGTTAAAGTTAATTTGCCCCCATTTTTTTTTTTTTTTTTTGTTTTTATAGTTGAATTTTGTATATTATAATTAAATGTACTTCTTTTAATTTTTCTTCTTGAGAAATAATATAAATGTCGCACAAAAATCCTAATATAACACAATACATACCAATCTTTTCACTTTTTAAATTCTTGGTTGCTTTTCTTCCTTCATGGATTGTTTGCCTTGTATGCTCCGTTGAAAACCTCTTGTTTTACGTATATTTGCACACCAAATGCACTCTTCTTGGACTGGTTTCGATGACTACTTCACTTTTGCTGACATGCACGATGAAGTTCTGTTGTAATAAATACCTCTTATCTTGTTGTAGATGGAGTTGCTATTAGGGAAGACAACTGCCAATCTTGTAGAAAATTAGTGGACCTCTATGTCACTAATCCGTTCCAATCCTAGCCTATTCTAGGACCAGTTCGAAGGACCAAATTGTAGAGTGGTAATAGCTCCCAGAGCTTAGAAAATTAAAATTCAGGTTAGGTTATACTTGAAATTTACAAAGAGTTTATTGTCTGCTTCTTGCAGTTTCGGTGTTCTAAACGCAACAACTTAACAAAATGAAACAAAAAATTCAATATGGTTTCCTTCAAACTAGATAACACAAAAAAAGCATATAAGATAAAAAGTATATAGAAAAAAAGTTTATAAAAAAAAGGTTAGCTAGCGCATTTTTGATAATCATCTCATAGAGACTTTAAGTAAATTTTAAACCCTCTCCTTGAGGGAGATAAAGAGAAGAAAATAAAAATTAAGATAAATTAAGAGTTATACCCATCAAAAATATACGTTTACACTAGTAAACAAAATTAATAAATAGGCTGCAATATATATAGTTGAACACGGTTCAACAGCCACCATTATGTCATAATCATTTCTGCAGGTAATTGGCACACTTTCTAGAATTTCTGCAGCGTTTCCTTTTAAGGCCAGAATCAACTCTATAGCGTTTTCTTCGATGTTCCACATATTTCTGAAGGCAACTGTCTCGAACTGGAACTTAAAAATATTAAACGGTAAGCTGCCATCAAAATTAGGGGTCTTTGCTCTACCAGAACTTTCCTGAATAATTCGTACCCTCTTGACATTGGAGATTATTTACTTTATTTTCCAGAACATCTAGTTTTTTCGCAACGTCATGCTCTAAGTCAGAAACTCGTTTTTCAACCAAAGAAATTTTTTCATTAGTAGCTTTAGAAGTTTTCTGAAGTTTTTCTTCCATCTTAGCAAACATTTTCTCGTTATCTGCCCTCGAAGTTTCTATCTTAGTTAACAGTTTCTCATTATCTGCTCTAGAAACTTCTAATAGCTTCTGGTTGTCCGCTCTAGATGTTTCCTGAAGTTTAGACAACATTTTTTCGTTGTCTGCTTTAGAGGTTTCTAGCTTTTCCATCATAGCGGTCAACATTGCGCTTAACTCCATGTTACCTTCTGTTTTACGGATACTAACCTCCATTTCTTTTTTTTCATCAAATTCGTAAGTTGCAATGTCAATGTTACGCCGCTCAAATTCCTCTATGAGCCTCTTTTGCGATTCGACTTTATTTCCTGCTGTCGGTAGCGCCAATTTGCTCAATTCCTCCTTGAGCTGTTCCATCTTAAGCTCCTTCAATTTCACGACTGCTTATTATTTTGCAATCCCACTTCTGACACCAATTGTTACGATTTTACCCTTTTTAAAATCGTTGATTTATATACCTTTTAAATAAATCGAGTTCTTTCTATATTGCAAATAATAAACACTGTTTGAAATTATTTATAGCTTTATTAATTTATAACCGTTACTAAAAATTACAGAAATACACTTTAATAGCACACTTTATTTACACGATTTAGATAGACTAAACGTTAGCCACACTTTAGTTCTTCACACTCTGCGTTTTACTTATAAGCTGAAACTACTGCGTCACCGAGTACCAGTATTTATATGAGTAGTCAGGTATTCTAGTTATTTCCAGTTTATTACGACACTAGATTTTTCCAGCTGTCAAAGGCTTTGTGATGAAATTTCTAGTGTTTAGAAATTTCTGTAACAACATCTTTATGCCAAAATTAGGTTTGCCACATCCCGAAGGGGTAAAAAAATCATAATTCCTCGTCATAGCTCCCTCGTATCAGAGGGGCAATTTTATATAAATGCCTCAAGTCTTTGGAATATTCTTCCACACAACCAGCAACACAAATAGCTTTAAACAAATTTTATAAAATTTTTTCCTTAATTGTTCAAATGTGTATTTTTTCATGTATTGTATTCTATTAAACTTAATTGATATTTTAATGTTTTTGTATGTATTTATAATTATTTAAAAAATTCTGTAAACTATACTATAAGAAAAATGTGTTCCTGTGCTTTAACTATAAGATTTATTCATGTTGTACAGGAAATGGAAAATAAATAAATCTGCACTCAAATTTGGTAAAAATGAGATTTCGGCACAAATCTGGACGAGATTTTTGGAAAATCTAATGAAAAACCCACTAACACTGCGTTTGGGACAATCTGACATATTTTTTTTTTTTTTTTTTTGTGACACTATTTGACGTTTCAAGCGCCATTTTTAGAAAAGAACAACACAAAACCACATGAAAAAAATATTTAAACTTTATTTTATTAGAACTTTCCCAACAAACAATACGTTCCGTTTACGTACCGTTTTCGGTACCTCATAAACGGAATCCAACTCCATTTTCATGCCGTTTTCGTATACGGACCAGAAAACGGATTTTAAGGAACATCGAAACTAATTCGAATCCGCTTAAAAACCGTCAATGACGGACCGGATATATCGGATGAAAAACGGAGTTGTCCGTTGAAAGTCAATGACGGACTGTTTACGGATCCGTATTCCTACCGGTTTTTCAACAAAAAACGGATTTATGTAAATGCCTAAATTTTTTAATTTTGAATAACAAATTATAGTTTTTTAAAAATCGTTTCACTTTATTAATTCGGCTTGAGGTCTCTTTTATTAAAAATATAAAAACTCTTGTTTGTTATAAAAAAAGACCTCAAGCCGAATTAATAAAGTGAAACGATTTTTAACTGTTAATGCTAAAAGTTCTACGCTGTCCTTTTGCATTATCCCCGTTACGAAAACCCTAACAGTCTATAGTCGTTGCGTTACCAATGGTAAAAAAGATACAAAGTTATCGATCCTTTTAGCTTTTTATAACATTGGTAACTACTTTAATACTCTTACTAAAAAAAACATTACTAATAAGAAATGTCAAAACAGTAAAAATGTCGCAGATGCTGTTTCCGTAGAAATATGCTAGAATTGCTTCCTTGTCAAGCCGTTGTTCATACTGGTAAGATTGTACTCCTGAATTTGTTCAAATAAAATATTCCAATTTTTTTCCTAATTTCCTTTGTTTTATTTCTTTCATATTGGCATATTTTATTCTATTTTCCTGAGAAACAAATTCAACTGGTGACTTTGTTTCTCTGCTCAGAGTGTAATTCCTAGATTCCATCCCCCACCACTTGCTGCGATTCAACATATTTATTGGTCCCATCGAACCAGATAACCTAGTGGGGAAAAACTGAAGAACAAAAAATTGAAGAAATTTCATCAACAGCATCTGCATTGAACATAACAACAACGTTTAAACAGGTTCGTTTGTTTTTGCTTTTTTTCCTATACCATTGCGTTTGATAGTGCACATTAGTTAGTTTTTTTTACTTTTGTTAATTTCTCTTCGCTTGATGGCACAGCGCGGGTAGCTACCATAAAAAATTAGTTAAAATAATAAAGAAAAAAAAATTAAAATACATATTCCAAACATTAAATTAATCATCTAAATATCGGAAATTAAATTAAGTTTAATTAAAAGTTAAATAAAGAAATTAAATTAATTTTTTTTTAAGATACATAACTAAAAGTGATATACGAAAATTAGAACTCGGGAAAAATTAACCAAAAAATAATACACATAAGAACAAATTTCAACAACAACAGAAAAAATATAATAAAAAATTGAGCCGAGAAATTCAAGCCAGGAAAAGAGGAAGGTTCCATCATCCTTAACTAAGGAAACCTATAATTCCTTGGAGGGTGAGAAAATTAAGTGCTAGCTGCTTAATTTTCCATACAAATTGGTGAGTTCCTTGAGATTTTCACGTAAAGTGCGTAAGAAGGATCCATTAGAAAAATAAAATAAAATAAAAGTACATGAGGTGTTTCTGGTTTTATTCATATACAACAAACAAAATTGTTGGATACTTTTCACACCTAGTGTACATATGATAAATTCCAAAAGTTAACATCCATTTTTATTTTTCTTATTTTGGCGCGCTTTTTCTTCCAGGTCATGTTATGATCATTTAATGTATGTAACATCATTTTCCCCTCCTTTTACAGCTCTAGTTACATTTAACATTACAAAATACTTCTTCCCCACATTCCCCATCTGCAGAAGTCTTACATATTTAAACACATTTACATTTTGTTTAAAGGTTAAAAGAGTAAACTCTTCTGGTGTCGTTTAATTTCAGTGGAAATACTCTCTTAATGAATATTTCCCCTTTTCGATCATTACTCTTTTAACTTCACCATTTACACAATTATAAGAGGTCGAACTTTCTCTTAATTATTGTATTTTACTTTATCCACACCGACCCCGCTGAGAACAAATGGTGCTGTTTAAAACTCTTCATAAGTTTTTTTTTTGCATTGAGTTTTACATGTGTTTTAATAGTTAGACTTTTTTTATTTTTTTATTTTGTTTACATTCTTTTTTTTTTTTTGCCATTTATACTTGTTTGCTAAAAGTTTATTTTGTTCTCCAAATTCTGAAGCAAATATTTTTGCAAGAAGAATAAAAATTCCTACAACTCAACAAAAGGTCGACGAACTTTAACGTTTTTTATAATTCCCTTTGTAGATACTTTTTTCTTTAAAATAAATATCGCCGGCTGAAATTTGGAAAGGCATAAAAGCATTTTTAATTCCCCTGGTAAAAGGAAAAGTAATCTAAATAAGAACATATAAATATTTTATGATTGTTCTGTAACAAAATTATTAAAGATAAAATTAATCCAGAATTAATTAATTAATTAATTAATTTTCCGTTTTTTAAATAGTTTTCGGCGTTGCCTCTGTGAATGAACATAATTAAAATTATTAATTACAATTATAAGTCATTTTAATTCCATTCAAATTACGGCTTCTGTGTCAATTCTTCCCGGCATATATTACTTGGTTTGCTTCCTATTTCCACAATATTTGTACACTCAAAACCATAAGTTAGTTAGATCTAGGGAGTGTAAATTTACCTAGTTGTAAAAAAAAACCCTAATTAATGTTAGAACTTTTTTTATTGAACTCAGGGTTCAGCGAGCCATTGTAGAGTTCCAATTTTAGCTAAGTTTAATTTTTTTATTTTTTTTTATCACATCAATTTTGAGAATTGGTTTGGTACACAAAAGTATCATAAAATTTTAAGTAATTAAAAATAGTTGCTTAAATTAAAACTCGAATTTCAATAATTCCACAAAACCACAAGGTTTTTCTGCTCATAAATTCTATAGCTGGTGCCTAAGTAATTAAAAATATTTGTTTAAATTTAAATTTGGTTTTCAACAATTTTTTTGGTTGAGAAATTTGTAAATTACTGATATAATTTTTTTTTTTAAATATACAAGAGGTGTGTGATATTACACATAGAATTTTACAATTTTCTACTGTGTACCGAGTTCCAATCGTTTTCTTAATTTTTCAAATACCTTGTACTTATCAAAAACTAAATTGTTCTTGAACAAAAATTCATTTCGACTCGATTAGCATTGCCTTCCCAAATCGGCTGAGTCAGTCTAGGCGTCTAAATTTTTTATCAAATCTGGTGTATATTTACTACCTTTGTCTGTTAAAATTTAACTGCCTTAGTTCGAGCCACACCCAAATATACACAGGAAGTTCTGAACCAATAAAATTTTTTTTTTTGTTTTTTTTAAATTCAAAGTCAACTTCTAACACTCTTTTTGTTTGAAATTTTTCACAAGGTATCATAAACTTTAAAATTTAAAAAAAAAAAAAAATTTTTTTTTTGAAATTTTTGAAAGTTTTTCAAGTAAAATTTTTTAATTAAAATTGAAGTGGCACACCAAAATTACAACACAAAGTTCATTTTGATTACAAATTCCATTGTTGGTGCCCTTTTAAAAAAAAGAAAATTTTCTTTTTTTTTGGATAAATATATATTCAAGTGCTATTAAGTTTAAGCCTAACTTAAACTTAAATCTAGCTTAAATTTCAATTGAATCCCTTGCGACTTTTTGCCTGCTCTGAGATTTCTTTGTACTTCAAGATGTCGCTCGATAATTTTATTCGGTTAGCGGATAGCATCGTTGAATTTGACTATGATTTTTCTGACAATCGCTACCCTGTTACCTCGTTCCATGCAATCGACGTACATCGCTCTGAATTAAAGACTACCTGGTCGAGAGTCAAAGAGGCATATGAGAAGTTTCTCTTTGATATCGAGAACTCGGATGAGCAGGATGGTGAAACAGAAAACATAGAGTCGTTTAAGGTCAAGTATAAAAGTACTTATATTACCTATTGTAATCTGCTTGCCAAGTTATCCGAGCTTTACGAGACTAAACGATCTGAGTCTCTTCCCAAAGCTGACCTTCCCAGTCCACCACTTGCTGCTACAGCAGCATATGACACAGCTTCTCCAAGGTCTTCAAATTTTAATAGCTTCCACCTCCCTCCGTGCGATATTGAAGATTTCCATGGCGATTACATATCATGGCCTACCTTCCGTGACATGTTCACCGCTATATATATCAAAAATTCTCGACTCAGTCCCGTGGAAAAATTGTTCCATTTAACGAATAAAACTCAAGGTGAAGCACGGGAAATAGTTAAAAAAAGCCCACTGACTAATCAAGGGTTTGATTTGGCATGGACAAATCTTTGTGCTCGGTTTGAAAATCGCAAAGTGTTAGTCAATGGGCAGCTAAGGACCCTTTTCAATCTTCCCACAATAATTTCCGAATCAGGAACAGCAATTAAACAGCTTCAACGCGATATAAACTCCTGTATCTCCACTCTTCAGATTTACGATATAGATATTGACAGCTGGGATCCGATATTTGTATACCTTTGCTCAAACCGACTTCCATATACTACTCTTAATCTCTGGGAACAGGGCCTGAGCGATAAAACGTCTATCCCGAAGTGGGTCGATCTGGATAAATTCCTGACGAATCGCTATAGAACTTTAGAATCAGTTGCTGAGATCCGTAATACGACTAACACAAAATCCACGGACTCTAGATCTAAACCTTCTCCCAAAAACGTTAAAACTTTTCAAAACAATGTTTCCGATCCGAAGTGCCCATTGTGTCCTAAAGACTTACATATCATTCGTAAATGCCCTCGTTTTTTGAACATGAATTATGCACAAAGGCTTTCAGAAATCAAAAAGCAAAGCTTATGCCTGAACTGCTTCTCCAAAACGCATGTTGTCAAGAATTGTACCAGCAAGAACAGCTGCTTTAAATGCAATAAACGCCATAACACTTTACTTCACAAAGATGGTGACAGTTCCAATTCTGCTTTTACTTCGCAGTCACCTAATACCAGCACCAATTCTAACTTGAACCCACGCTCAGCTCCATTTTCTACTCAATCCGATTCTAATTCAATACAGTCCATTAATAGTTCGGCAGCTGGCGTAGTTCAATCTTGTTTTGCTTCTAATTCTAGGGGTGTTTTATTAGGTACTGCAATAGTAAATGTTTGCCATCTACATGTGAAATATAAAGCCCGGGCACTTATCGATTCCGGATCTGAAGGGACCTTTATTTCTGAACGTTTGTTCAACCTTTTGAAACTTCCCTTCGAACGGACAAATGCTCAAATTTCAGGGCTAAACAATACTATTTCTGCTAACGTACAACGAAAATGCTCCTTTGTTCTCGGTTCCACAGTAGACGATAATGTCGAAATATCTGTTGATGCTTTAGTTGTTCCACGATTAGCAGGCAATCTTCCGTCCCAACCCTCCGATTCTTCACTCTTTTCAAATCTTCCGCAGATGCAGTTAGCAGATCCACAATTTTACAATAGTTCCAAGATCGACATCTTGATAGGTGGTGATCTGTTTCCGTCGATCATGCTCTCGGGCATTAAGCATGAAGTCTGTGGCTCCTTAATGGCACAAGAGACTGTATTCGGCTGGATATTAACTGGACCTGTTTCACTCTGCTCATCTCCCTCCTTTTCCACAGTAGCATCATTTGTCTGTGAAATTTCATTAGCCAAAGAAATTTCACGGTTTTGGGAGGTGGAGAATCTTCCGCGGAAGAACTTTATGTCCGATTCAGATAAATTTTGCGAAGATTTGTACTCCAGGACAACTAAAAGAGATTCGGACGGAAGATACATTGTTTCACTCCCATTCAAAGAAGGGTATCCCGAAAAACTACACATTGGTCAATCTAGGATAAGTGCAATGGCACAGTTTTTTAGAAATGAAGCTAGATTGCTTAAAAATCCATCCTTTAAACAAGAATATGATCAAGTTGTTCAAGAATATGGACAATTAAATCACATGTTCAAAGTGCCTTGTCCTGGCTTCCTCAAATTTCCATTGAATTACTACCTACCACATCACGCTGTTATTAAACCAGAAAGCACCACCACACAAGTTCGTGTGGTTTTTAATGCGTCTGCTCCTTCTTCCAACGGGTTAAGTCTAAACGATATTCTCCATATAGGTCCGATTCTGCAAAATGACTTAACTCTATTGATCCTTAAATGGCGAATGTTCCGATATGTGTTCAATGCGGACATCCAAAAGATGTACAGACAAATTTTAGTCAATCCAGAACACACTCCTTTCCAGCGAATCATATTCCGAAACGATCCAAGTGATATTGTCCAAGATTACGAATTGAAAACTGTAACATTCGGAGTCAATTGTGCTCCATATTTAGCGATTCGGACCATTATCCAGCTAGCTGAAGATATTAAATCCATTTATCCGATGGCTAGCAATATTCTTCGGAATTATATGTATGTTGATGACGTACTGGCTGGTGCTCATACGATACCAGATGCGTTGATAGCAAAGAATGAGCTTATCCTAGCTCTTCAATCAGCAGGATTTTCACTGAGAAAATGGACGGCTAATTCCAAAGGTATTATTGCCGATCTTCCACTGGATCATCTACTTAATGAAGATTTCCTCGAATTTGATGACAGCAGCACGGCGAAAACCCTAGGAATCCGTTGGAATGCTCTATCGGATTCATTCTACTTCACAGCCAAACCTTTTCCGGAGACTTCCACATTTACAAAACGAGAAGTCCTATCTCAAATTGCAAGACTGTTTGATCCAGCTGGATGGTTATCCCCATGTGTTGTACTAGCAAAAATCATAATGCAAAGGATATGGATGGACGGAACCGATTGGGATGAAGTCCTCTCTCCAGAGTCCCTTTCTCAGTGGAAAAACTTTCAATCCAATTACCCGGCTATTAATTACATACAGATTCCTCGATGGCTCGATTTTACTCCAAATGCTGAAATCCAATTCCATGGTTTCTGCGATGCGTCTGAAAAAGCATACGCAGCAGCATTGTATATCCGCATAGTATCCGATGATTCCATATCCACTCACTTGGTTTCGTCAAGAACCAGAGTAGCTCCTGTTAAGACTCTATCCATTCCGAGATTAGAGCTTTGTGGAGCTGTTCTCCTCGCTGAAATGTTAGACAATCTTATTCCAAAATTAGATGTCGAGAAATACTCTATTTTCTGCTGGACTGACTCCACTATTGTCCTTTCCTGGCTAGCGAAACCTCCTTGTTCTTGGGTGACCTTTGTTGCAAACCGAATTGCAAAGATTGTTCAGATAATTGATCCACCTCACTGGCGTCATGTCACTTCAGAAAATAATCCTGCCGACTTAGCTAGCCGTGGTATTTTTCCTCAAGAGCTTATTGATAATGATCTCTGGTGGCATGGTCCACCGTGGCTGCAAGATTGTAATAACAACTGGCTTAGTCGTGAGTATCCGGTATTTCCAGAAACCGACATAGAAAAAAAACCAATAAAGGTTCACTTTACGTATTTTCAAAATTTTAATGATATTTTGGAACGTTTTTCTTCCTATTCAAAAGCTATGCGAGTCATTGCTTATATTTACAGATTTTATTATCGAACACATCCAAAATATCGCTCAAATTTTTGTAAAGAATCGACTATGGTTACTAGTTCTGAAATCGTGGCTGTACGTGACAGACTTATTAATATTTGTCAGAAAGCTTTCTATCCAAACGAGTACAAAGCACTTTCTTCCAAACAGTCGATAGCTTCTTCTAGTTCGATCCTTAATTTGAATCCCTTTCTAGACAAGCAAGGGCTAATCAGATCTTGTGGCAGACTTGAATCCTCTTCTGGACTTTCGTACAATGAAAGGCATCCCATAATACTCCCTTACAATTGCCAATATTCTCGATTGCTAGTCAAGTTTGTTCATGATATCACCCTCCATGGTGGTAACCAACTCGTCCTTCGGAGTATAAGAACTCATTATTGGATTCCAAAAGTTAAAAATATGATAAAGGCCACAATCAACAAGTGCAAACCCTGCCTATTATATAAGAAAAGATGCCAGAAGCAACTAATGGCTGCATTGCCTCCCGAGAGATCCGAAATTACACGCCCTTTCGCGCATACCGGTCTGGATTTTGCCGGTCCTTTTGATATCAAAAGTTATTCCGGTAGAGCATGCCGTATCACGAAGGGATACGTATGTGTTTTCGTCTGCTTTTCCACAAAGGCAATACATTTAGAAGCCACGTCTGATCTCTCCACTCCTGCATTTCTAGCAGCCTTCCAGCGCTTTGTATCTCGTCGGGGATGTCCTCTTCATTTGCACTCCGACAACGGCACAACGTTTGTCGGTGCCTCCAAAATACTTGCAAAAGAATTCATTCAAACATCACGCCAAGCTGTTACCGCCAACTACGCTCATCAAAATATCACCTGGCACTTTATTCCTCCAGGTGCTCCACATATGGGTGGGTTGTGGGAGGCAGGTGTAAAGAGTTTTAAATCGCATTTCAAAAAAACATCAGGGTGTTTTAGATACACATTTGAAGAATTTTCCACTCTATTGTCCCGCATCGAAGCTTGCTTAAATTCCCGTCCATTATCGCCTATTTCGCAAGATCCGTCTGATTTGACAGCTCTAACTCCAGGGCACTTTCTAATCGGATCTCCTGTATTAGCTCCTATAGATCCATCTGTTACTGAATCCGCGGCAACCTTAACCAATCGGTGGCAGAGATTGAAACTCGTCCACCAGAATTTTTGTACCCGTTGGAAAAACGAGTATCTTACAGAGCTACAGAAACGAGTGAAATGGCAAAAATCAGAGAAAAACCTGAAAGAAAACACTTTGGTAGTTGTCAAAGATGAAAACCTTCCTCCAAATTCATGGCGTCTTGGCAGAATAGAAAAAACGTATGTAGGATCCGATAATCGTGTCCGTGTGGCCGATATCTTCACCCAAAGAGGGAAGATTACAAGGCCTATTACAAAATTAGTAGTTTTAGGAACCGACTAACTCTGCCAGGTCTTAAGGTTATTTTCCGGCAGTTTTATTATTATATTTTCCTATCCTTCTCTTTCAGCTAATCATGCCTAAGAACTCCACCAACAAACATCAACATCGCCGTCACAACCGTAAGGCAAACCAGCCACTTAAAAATAATTCATTTTTATGTCGCATCTGCAATCGGCCTCATCCTTTGAGAACGTGCGCAAAATTCTTGGCTATGAACGTCACCGAACGCATCGTAGCCGTTCGTAATCATAAATACTGTAATAATTGCCTAGCTCACAATCATTCACAGGGCACCTGTTTTTCTAAAAGTGGTTGTAGAACTTGCCAAAAGTCCCATCACACACTCCTTCATATGCATCCAAGACTATCCAAAGATCCTCCGGCCTCTTCCTCACGTTCTTGTTCTCCATCTCCAAAACCTTCACAGTCCAGAAGTGTTCGTCCTAGGGATCCCTCACGTTCGACGCCCTCAACTTCCCAGTCCTCTTTACTCACGTCTATTTTAAGACAAAATAGCATTATTCTGCTTCCGACTGTGCTCGTCAAATTGGACAAAACAAGTTCCCACGCACGTTGTCTCCTCGACTCGGGTTCCTCAGTTAGTCGGATCTCCAAAAAGCTTGTCGAAAAATTGCGTCTGACGACATTGACCTTGCAGGAGGAGACAATTTGTCCATTGACCCTAAAATCGCGTTTCGATTCTACATCGAAAATCGAAGGAACTTTTAGGGTCGATAATCGTCTTACGCTTTTAACTCCAACACAGTCGTTACCAGAAGCGTATAAGAAAAATTTCCGTGACCTCTTCCTCGCAGATTCCAAATTCTACGAATCGGCAGGCATTGATATCATAATCGGGGTAGACATTTATCCGAAGGTTCTCTGTGAAGGGGTAATTTCCAAAACTGGACTTCCCACTGCGCAAAGCACCATTTTTGGTTGGACTATTTATGGGTCCTGTTCTATGTAGATAAAAAAAAAAAAAAAACAAATGCACTATCAAACATCGAAAAGCAAACCCAAACGTTCTTGTATCCATATTTTATTTACATATTGTTTATACTAAATTTAAATGAATTGGAAAAATAATAATCAAATGAATTTCATATCTAATCCTAATCCTAATTGTAATTAAATTTATTTATTAATACTTCTTCCATTGTAGTCATATCATTCCGAGAAAAAGTATCTGCGACTTTCAACTAGCCATGGTATCCCTTTTGTTGCACGTATACTGCAAGGCGGGCGGTAATGTTAATGCTAAAAGTTCTACGCTGTCCTTTTGCATTATCCCCGTTACGAAAACCCTAACAGTCTATAGTCGTTGCGTTACCAATGGTAAAAAAGATACAAAGTTATCGATCCTTTTAGCTTTTTATAACATTGGTAACTACTTTAATACTCTTACTAAAAAAAACATTACTAATAAGAAATGTCAAAACAGTAAAAATGTCGCAGATGCTGTTTCCGTAGAAATATGCTAGAATTGCTTCCTTGTCAAGCCGTTGTTCATACTGGTAAGATTGTACTCCTGAATTTGTTCAAATAAAATATTCCAATTTTTTTCCTAATTTCCTTTGTTTTATTTCTTTCATATTGGCATATTTTATTCTATTTTCCTGAGAAACAAATTCAACTGGTGACTTTGTTTCTCTGCTCAGAGTGTAATTCCTAGATTCCATCCCCCACCACTTGCTGCGATTCAACATATTTATTAACAATATAAAAGGTCTACATAGCATATAAACAACAATCATTATATTTTTTTTAAATTTATTTATATAGATATGTAATAAAATAACAATATAAAACTTTTACAAATTTAATTAAATGAAATATTCCTCTCCAGCATAACTATCATCTCTATTCATCACTGCGGTTATGGCCCATTGAATATCATGAAAAAGTAAAACAAAATTTTAATTTTGGTTTAATTAGTGGCGTTTACGAAATGATGTAGCGTACAACGCAAATTTTTTAACAAAAACTATTATGAATTGGCAGACAATATTTTTATTTCCAAAATTGCATAAATTTGGGCATATAACCGTAAAACTTGTTTAAAATTTCATAAATAATTACCTCAAATTAAATTTATTAAACTAATTTTCGGTGTATCTGTTTTCTTAATTTTTAAGCGCGACCCGTATAATGATCACATGCATGTTTCAATTATTAATTTTTAACACCAAAACGAATTCAAAAGCAACGGAAGAAAAACTAATGAAATTCGAGGAAGTCCGTATCTGACGATACAGAAACGGATGCACAAAACGGAGTCAAAACGTACAGTTTTCGAAAATTCAATTATACGGCCCGTTAATGTTCCGTTTACGTACATGCTTTGACGGATACGTATTTACGGTCCGTAAACGAGTAGTAGAACCGTATTCATGAATCCGTACGTGTCGGAGAGTTCGTAAAAATGTTTCTTAGGTTATTTTATTACATTACTAAACATGAACAAGTACGAATTTTCCAGGCTTAAAGCCAGTGTTAATTCATTTATTTTAAAATATTTTCCATAAATGTTAATTTAATTCCATCCTGTTTTTTAATATTTGCGAATAATAAATTTGCATTTGCTTTTGAATAAGAATATTAAGGGTTTTCACTCTTGGTAGTATATTTACAACCCTTGTATATTTACAACGATTTTATACTACAAAGCGTGAACGACTTTTTCGTGTATTAACTTCCCGCATAAATATAGCTATTGTAAATTAATCAATCAGCTGATTTTTGTTTTGTTTTTCATCTATTTGAAAACTTAAAATATCAAAAAGAATTTGAAGTTAACAAAAATGCCTATAAATACGGAAAAATATAAAATTATGAATTTTTTAGAGCAACATGCAAATAACCAAATAGAAATTGCAGAGATTCTGGGCTTGAGGATACGGTATTACTTATAATAATAAAAACCAATAGATGCTGAATTTCACTTTCGGTCCATCTTTTACTACTTATTTTTTCACGCTTTTGTTTTAAGTTGGGTTTTTCATTATTTTGATCCATTATTTAATTTTATTTTAATAGTGACCACAAAAGGAAAAATAAAAAAATCAAACAATAGTTTTGGTTGCTAAACGATCAGCTGTTTTAGTCTTGTAAATGAACAACATGTATTTACTATACCTTTTGGTCTTGAATTTTAACCACAGCCTAGTAAATTTTAGTTCTATACATTTTGTTGTTGTGGTGTAGTAAATGGTAGTATTTTTACTATATCTACAACCTCTACAAGGTCTACAAGGGTAGTTTACTACCAAGAGTGAATACCCTCATTATTATTCAACATTCCGCAGGTATTCTATTTCAGATTGTGTTGTCTTAACACCAGATGCATAATACAATAATAATAATATTTTTTTTAAATATTCCTTATATTCATTTTCTCAGTTTCCGCCTTTTGTTTATAAAATTTTTGTTATATAAATCGGCAGTTTATATCAGCTGTCAAACCGAAATCTCGTTATTGCAAGTGTAAACACTCCTAGATTTCGGAGAAGATTTTAAGCGAAATCTCAAAATTTAATGCCAAGTATAAACGCAACTTAAAACAAATTCATCACTACTTATGTTCGAAAAAAATATCCGCTTTATTCATTTGTGTATTGCAAAGAAAATGTTATGTCCTTTTCGCCATTTATCTTATAATATTAGAAAATAAAAACCAGGGGTGCCCAAAGTTCCTTACAGAACTTTTCAGATGTAGTTCAACCTTGTTTATTGGTTTAAACTTGGAATGCTGTTTTTGAGATCCAGTTTATTTTGTTTTAATTTGAGCTTAACTGTGCAAGATTGGCCAGTTAAACCTAAGTTACAGATGTCAAAACACACAGCTGATGAAAAGCGTCTCTCAATAAATCAGCTGTTTCGTAAATACTAAAAAGTTGTTTACATATTAAAAAAAATAAAAATGGATTATTCCTCATATTATGAAGATTTCAGTGATTCTGAAATATATGCAAATTTAAATAAGACCATAACAAGAAAGCCTAAGACAATTAGAACTCGTCCAAATAATTTATTTATATCCAAAAACAAATTCTACATTGATGATCGCTGTCGCCAATGTTTAACAGAAAAGCATACGAGTGTTGTTGCTTTGCACTTGCGTGTATACAGTGAAGAACGACAAAAAAAACTAATAAGACAAAGTGCTAGTGCTGAGTGCTCTTGTAGCGGTGATTTGGTTCTGTAAGGATATTTTCCTTTAAAAAGTTTGAAATTAAATAAAATTTTCGAGCCACCCTACTGTACCTTAACTGTTATAAAATAGTTGAGTGCTTTGTGTACCGTAGATTTTGATATTCATGGTATTAGTGATGTTACAAAACCCCGGACTTAACGTTCCCAGTGTGACCAACTCTGACCGCCTAGCTCAGGGATGTCAGGGGGGGAACGACCGGTCACCTAGGAAGAGGCAGAACAATAAAATTTTCTATTTGATAATAGAAAAAAAACTAAATCACAAAAAAAAACTTAAACCACACCACAGCGTACTGGGTGCACACACTCTATAAAACAGACGGACAAAAACGTATATACAGGCAATATTTGTCGATACTAATAGATTTTTGGGGGAAAAAAAAAAGATGTAACATTCCCCTCTAGCTGCCCACCCTGCCATGGTAATCAACATTAAAAATTTACGAGATTACCCCACAAACACGCATAAACACGGGTCACCCTACATACTTACGTTAACACAGATACTAACACTTTAGCCAGACATTGTATACCTAACGTTCAGCCAAATAAAAATAACATTTCAAATTCCAATAAAAAAAATTACAATGTATTAAACTTTATTCTAATAAATGAGAAATTTAAATTGAATACAACAAAAAAAACCAAACGGTGAAAATAAAACAAAACTTAATTGGAAACTAAACTTTAAAAAAAAATGAATAAATGTAAATATAAACGCTAAGGTAAGTATAAATGGAAAATAACTAAAAGACTACAAAAAAAATTAACAAATTAAACCTCCCGAAAATTCCTAAACTAAAACCCTTGACCCAATTTATCGGTCACAATAAAACTAAGGAACTACCTAATAAACTTATGAGAGAGCTCTCTAAACCGTTTTATATTAAATATTCCTGGTAGCCAAGTTAAGCCACAATCTCTACTCTACGGGGTTTTTCTTTCCTCAGAAGTTTCGGGCTCACAATAACAAAAAAATGGCTAAAACTAATAAATTTTTCTTAAAACCTAATAATTGCTGATTTTTTTTTTCTTATATTTATTTATATATTATTTCAAACACACCTCCCTCTGGAGTCGGCGGCACTTTCCCCGGATTTCCACGAACTAGTTTTTCAAAAAACAAGAACGGACTCACCAATATATTCCCGGCGTATTTTGTCTCCTTCTACCCAACCAATTGCTGATTCGCATTGGACAAAATTTACCAACCAGCTGACTAAATCAAGAGAGACACTGGTGTAAATCAAAATCTCCTATACCACCAAACATCCAAGTCTGTCAGGGATAAATATTGGCTCCGACAACCACACGAAAGGGACGTGGACCACAAATCCAAATCTTTTTCTGAGCCTTCCTGCCTATTAGAGATTGGACCTCAAGAATAAAAATGGCCTCCAAACGGCTTAGCAGATAATCCGTTCCTTTTTACTTTAAAAAACCAAAAAACCGTTCTACAAAAAATCTTCACACAAAAACGCACCGCCGTGATCGAAGGTTCTAGCAGCAATCCCTTTTTCCGCTAAATTTTCATATCAGCTAAGCCGTTTTCTTTAATCTACATTTATCTATTTTCTCACTTACTAATACACAGAACACTGCACCCTACTATCTGTGAAATGCTCAAACACTTCACTCAACTGCATAACAGTTATTGAATAGTAGGGTGACAGCCATATCCTGGATGTTTAAGAAAATAAAAAAAATATTGTATATGAAAATAATGTACCGAGATATAAATCCATCCACCGCTACAAATCTTTCGATTTTCAAGGCCTGTCTGCAGAAAAGTGGAAGAGCGGTCGCTACTCAAACATTCGATGCCCAACGCAGGCAAACGCCCACACCCTGAGATAAAGCATGCACTACCGACAAACTAGCCGGGCAACAAACTCCCAAAACACAATCCCGCAGTCTGGTATTCTCAAAACGCTCGATAGTCGAGCTTTCAAATGGCAGTACCAAAATCGCTACTTTATCTGTGAAAATCAGATCTGGCATCCCCGCCAATAAACTCGGTATCAGGTAACTGGTAACCAAATACCCAACATTCTTACAACAGTAATTGTCACCCATAAGCTGTCATTAACTAAAAAAAAACTTCCGCTGGAACGCGTGCAACAAATAAAACAAAATAAGATTTTGAACAAAAAAAAAAAAGTAAGTTCATATATAAAAAAACTAAATAAAGGTAAAAAAAAATATGTGTATAGTGCACCAATTGTGTGCAAATAATATTGCAAAGAAAAACAAAATGTGTGTGTTAAGCTGTGCAAGAGTTCTTCGACAACCATAACCCCCAGGAAGCAAAGGTATCGTTAAGGACGAATATAGGTAAGTTATTTTTTATCCTTTTTAAAGGTTGAGTGCGAACTGGCTAAAAAAAAGAATCTAAACTAAATTCAGGTTCTCAAATTCCTATAAAATTTACAATACATTTTCAACCATTCTGGGTATGTGTTAAATGGTAGCATAGTATGTTTCTTGGTAAATTTGTATTTAGTTTAGATATTAATTAGCCACCTCTCACATGGCCTAACATGCATGTGTACGCGGTAATAAAAAAACACAGGAATGATAAGTTATCCCTCAAAAACAAAAAAAACCTTTAATTATCATTTGCTGTTACATAAAAAAAAAATTATTGTTTTTCATAATTCGTGGTCAGATTTTAATGGAACTGGCTATATATGATAAACACAGAGTACATAGTCGCGCGGTGCCAAGCCGTCTTGTCGCCGCCATTCGAAGCAATTGGTCGGTCGTTCTTATCATCGTCCTTTTGAAAAAGGACGGCACCAATTCCTACTTGTGAGGCATCACATTGAATATAAAATGGACGTTTAAAATCTGGGTGAACTAATACCGGTGCCGTTGTTAAAGCCCTTTTCAATTCATTAAATGCTTGAGATGCTTCCTCAGGCATAACAAATTTAGTTCCTTTCTTAAGAGTGTCACTTAGAGGCGCGGCTATAATAGCAAAATCTTTTATAAAACGCCGATACCAGCCGGCAGTGCCTAAAAAGCTTCTAACTTGCCGTGGAGTTCTAGGTATCGGAATTTTTTCTATGGCTTCTATCTTGCTTGGGTCAGTTCTAAGTTGACCACCTCCTATAACAAAACCTAAATATTTCAACTCTTTAAAACAAAAAACGCTCTTTTTCATTCCTATAGTTAGGTTTGCTTTGGATAAACAGTTGGCCACCTCACGCAACAAAGACATATGGGTTTCGAAATCTTTGGAAATTATGAGCAAGTCATCGAGGTATATAAAAACATTATTCTTCAATTTTTGAGGAATGACCCTATCCATCAATCGACACAGTCGTTGGGCCGCATTACAGAGACCGAATGGCATCACCTTATACTGGTAATGTGGCCTGCCAGGTATGGTAAAAGCTGTATATTCCCGACACTTTGGTTCAAGATCAATTTGCCAAAATGCGTATTTAAGATCAACGCTGCTAATATAAATGGTCTCATCGATTCTGCTAAGTATACCTTCAATATTCTGAATTGGATACGCGTCCTTAATTGTGAGGTTATTTAACTTTCGGGCATCTAAGCACAATCGATTCTTGCCGGGTTTCATTACAAGGGTGACTCTATTGTTCCAAGGACTCTCGCTTTCCTCAATTACTCCTAACCTCAACATACTGTCTACTTCCTCATATAATAGTTCCTGCATTTTCGGCGAGACAGGATAATGTCGTTCCTTAAAAGGAACTGAACCAGAAATTAGCTGAATGTTGTGTTTCTCAAGGTGAGTTTTACCTAATCCATCTGTTTCAAACGTTTTAAATAACCTTTTTACTATTTCTAGCTCTTCTTCTTGCCGTTTTGTTAATTTGTGTGGTTCTGGGTTTTGATTTTGTGAAGGTTTCAGACTCTGTATTAATTTTGCCATATCGATTTCATCGACATTCAACACGTCTGATGCTAAATTGAAACTCCTCCAAAAATCAATACCCAGGTAAACTTTTTGCTCTAACGATGGGCATAAATAAAACTTAATCTCACGATCCATATCACGATATTTCACCGGGAGAACAATTTTGCATTAATTAGGTGCGAAGGATCACCTTCTGAGATAGCTTCTACAGACTCCATTACGCTTCCCCGGATTGCTTTTCGGATATTGTAACGATTCCTGGCTTTTCTAACTCTCTTTGAGACCACATCTGGCAATTTAGAATCAACATTGGCAAAAATACGGTTTCTAACTTTAATATAATTTTGCAATCTCTCCTCATATGATTTGAGATGCCTCGATTTAGTATTGGGTGATGTATCTGAATTATGTTCTTTTATACTATGACTAAAATTTCTATTTTCTTTCAGTTTCAAAAACTTTGTTACTGTTCCGGTAGTGCGGACGTTTGGGTAGAGCGTGACTCGCCCGCTTTCGTCATGCCCCTCCTGCGGTTTTCCTGCTTATTGCAGTTTGGGCATTTAGGTGTCACTGTACGCTCTAAACCACATTTAAAACAAAATATATTTTGAATCTCTGATTCGCAATCCATATATGTATGTCCAGTCAATTTACAGTTCCAGCATTTAATTTCTTTTCTATCGTTTTGTTTAAATGCCTCAACCGCAAAAGAATTTTGATTTTCTTCGTAATATCTGGTTTGCTCATCATCTTCATAAAGTTCATTCACTTTTGGACGGTGTGGAAAACGCATGGAAGTTATAGGAGGTGTTGTGCTCTTAAATTCACGCCTTGGGAATCGCTTTTCAATCTCTTTGCATTCTTCTCTTAATTGTTCAATATTATAAATAGCCATGGGATAAACTAATCTGGCTATATGTTCCCTAACATTTCGCTTTAATACCTTTATCATCTCATATTCTGGGATTGGGGTACGGAGTTTGGAACGAAGAACAAGCATAGAGTGAAAATAATTATCCAATGATTCATTAGACTGTTGTCGTTTCTCAACTATTTCCTGCATGATTTCAAAATCACTTCGATTCGATTGAAATTGTTTTAAGAGGCTAAAACGCAGAGTTGGCCAATCCGTAATACCATTCTGTGTTTTCAAATACAGCCAAAACCATTCCTTGGCGTGGCCTTTCAAAAGCCGATGAAAGTCTCTTAAAACTTCCTCCCATGGTATAGCATATTGTGCTTGTAAGAGTTCTACACGAAAAACAAAATCTTCTATTGACACGTTACCAGACCCTTCAAAGAAAATATCCCACTTATCAATTCGAATTTTACCTTCTACAGGCTTAACATTAAAATTTGTCTCATATGAGGAAAATCTTGGGGCATTTGATAAAATGTTTGAGAATCGCTGACCCTCATCAAAACCTCTATTTCTGTAAGTATAAGAAGTTGGCTTATCCGGTGGATTTTCTAAATCATATTGTCTTTCAGTGTTAATAATATTAAACTGCCTCATTGGATTATTAGGCTGGCTGTTGTATGGCCGTAAATTGGAAATTCCAACTCCTGGCGCTGGTTCCCTACGCAGCTCGCATAATTTTTCCCTACCGCATAAACTACTCCTATTTGATCCAGCATCGAAAGGATTTGCAGCAGTGTTTTGGTTATTTTTCAATGGTTCTATGACCTGATTAATCTGCTTCATTATATCGTTCAATCCTTCCTTCATCAGCCTAGACATTTCTGCCTTAAGGGATCTTCTTAACTCATTTTCTACTGTGGACTGCAAATTCATGGCCCCCTGTTCCGGCAAATCCTCCTCATAAACATCTATGAGATTTATAGCCGCATTAGGTCTAGGTGTTTTCGGTATAGCACCTCCACCTGAATTTGCATCCATATTGCCTAAATTTTCTGGAATCTGCCTTCTTATAGTATTAGATAAATCCCTAACACTAGGATCTTGAAAAATCCCTGCACCTTGAGGTGTATGTTGTACAGGTCCCGTGTTTAAACTACGATTCTGATCATATTGTGAGGATCGTTTACCCTTACTATTAGAAACTGTTATATTATCTGTATTTTCCATAATTGTTTAAACAAAAAAAAATCTTATTATGTATACTTTGACAAAAATATAAATAGCTGTATAATTTTCATAAACATTTAAATGTGTTAACATAATACGTTTCGAGTGACCCAAAAAACTATAAGTTCTCGCGAACCTATTTATAATACTAGTTACCTAAATCTATTATCACAGTCCAAATATTGCCTCTAACCCTATAATTTAACCTAATATTGCATAAAAAAAATTCCTAACTAATTTGACAGTGCGAACATTCGTATAATTTGGACAAAAGGTCACTGTACCTCATTACCAATTAAGCTACGTAGCTCTTGCGATGTCTACGGCCTTCATAACAACTATACCTAAATTAAAAAAAATATCACAGACTAAAAAAAAAATAATTATAATATTCAAAGGGATATAAAAAAAATAATGGAAAAGAATAAAAAAAATTTCGTAGATTATTTAAAAATATTATTCAAAAGAATAAAAAAAAATCTCAGACTATAAATAAAATCAAGACTCCTTTGAATTTAATGCTAAGATCACCATTTTGTTGAGTATACGGTTTCATGCTATTGACATAATATGCATGATATTTGTCAAGCCACTATGTCGATATTTCACAAAATGGATCACTTGATAACCGTTAATAAATTTCCTTGGGCGCCATATTGTTACAAAACCCCGGACTTAACGTTCCCAGTGTGACCAACTCTGACCGCCTAGCTCAGGGATGTCAGGGGGGGAACGACCGGTCACCTAGGAAGAGGCAGAACAATAAAATTTTCTATTTGATAATAGAAAAAGAACTAAATCACAAAAAAAAACTTAAACCACACCACAGCGTACTGGGTGCACACACTCTATAAAACAGACGGACAAAAACGTATATACAGGCAATATTTGTCGATACTAATAGATTTTTGGGGGAAAAAAAAAAGATGTAACATTCCCCTCTAGCTGCCCACCCTGCCATGGTAATCAACATTAAAAATTTACGAGATTACCCCACAAACACGCATAAACACGGGTCACCCTACATACTTACGTTAACACAGATACTAACACTTTAGCCAGACATTGTATACCTAACGTTCAGCCAAATAAAAATAACATTTCAAATTCCAATAAAAAAAATTACAATGTATTAAACTTTATTCTAATAAATGAGAAATTTAAATTGAATACAACAAAAAAAACCAAACGGTGAAAATAAAACAAAACTTAATTGGAAACTAAACTTTAAAAAAAAATGAATAAATGTAAATATAAACGCTAAGGTAAGTATAAATGGAAAATAACTAAAAGACTACAAAAAAAATTAACAAATTAAACCTCCCGAAAATTCCTAAACTAAAACCCTTGACCCAATTTATCGGTCACAATAAAACTAAGGAACTACCTAATAAACTTATGAGAGAGCTCTCTAAACCGTTTTATATTAAATATTCCTGGTAGCCAAGTTAAGCCACAATCTCTACTCTACGGGGTTTTTCTTTCCTCAGAAGTTTCGGGCTCACAATAACAAAAAAATGGCTAAAACTAATAAATTTTTCTTAAAACCTAATAATTGCTGATTTTTTTTTTCTTATATTTATTTATATATTATTTCAAACACACCTCCCTCTGGAGTCGGCGGCACTTTCCCCGGATTTCCACGAACTAGTTTTTCAAAAAACAAGAACGGACTCACCAATATATTCCCGGCGTATTTTGTCTCCTTCTACCCAACCAATTGCTGATTCGCATTGGACAAAATTTACCAACCAGCTGACTAAATCAAGAGAGACACTGGTGTAAATCAAAATCTCCTATACCACCAAACATCCAAGTCTGTCAGGGATAAATATTGGCTCCGACAACCACACGAAAGGGACGTGGACCACAAATCCAAATCTTTTTCTGAGCCTTCCTGCCTATTAGAGATTGGACCTCAAGAATAAAAATGGCCTCCAAACGGCTTAGCAGATAATCCGTTCCTTTTTACTTTAAAAAACCAAAAAACCGTTCTACAAAAAATCTTCACACAAAAACGCACCGCCGTGATCGAAGGTTCTAGCAGCAATCCCTTTTTCCGCTAAATTTTCATATCAGCTAAGCCGTTTTCTTTAATCTACATTTATCTATTTTCTCACTTACTAATACACAGAACACTGCACCCTACTATCTGTGAAATGCTCAAACACTTCACTCAACTGCATAACAGTTATTGAATAGTAGGGTGACAGCCATATCCTGGATGTTTAAGAAAATAAAAAAAATATTGTATATGAAAATAATGTACCGAGATATAAATCCATCCACCGCTACAGTGAGTAGGGAATATAAGATAATATGTAGCGGAAGATATATACCAAAAAAACGGCTGAGTAAAGATGAAAATTAGCGGCAGTGGGGGGGGGGGGGGAGGGGAGTCCGGTTGAAACACGCAAAAGGAGAAGTTTGCGGATTTTTTTTTTGTCTCAAAAAAAAATAAATGATATATGCCAGAACGGTTGCAGAAGCCATTTTATAAAAAAAAAGGAAATTACCTATTTGCTTGGGTACTATAATCTGGTGGAATTGGTCGAAGATACAGGGATGGGGAAACTACCCTTGATTCGACGGGCAAAAAAAATTCATACCCTTGTTTTGATCAGTGTGGAGTGGAGGTGTCCATTTGGTGTTGACCCAAGAGGTTAAGACGTCTGTCGGGTCTCTGAAAAGGAGCAAGAGAGAGGAAGAATCAGGACTACCTTATTGTTGGCGAGTCACCGTGAAACGGTGCGGAAAGTAAAAGTAATTAAAAAAAAAGAATTTATTGTTTAAGAAATCAAATTTAAAGAAATCAGGGACACGAGAAGTAAAACAGTTTTCTTTGTATTGATTATTGGTATATTGTATAGTTTTAGGTTAGGTCAATTTTAAATTATATTCATTTTATTTAATATTTTTTTTTTACAATTTATCCATTTTTTCTTAGAGTTTAGTACCTACCGTTAGATTACTTTTATAAATTTAATTACCATAGTTATTAATATTAAGTTTTTTTTGTTGTGTTTATTTAATAAAATTGTTATTTATATGTACATATTTCTTTTTAAAGCTAAAATTTTTTGAATCAATGTTGGGTTAAGATCTTTGTTAAGTGTGTTAATGGAAGTATATAGGGTGACCAGTAATTGTAAGTGGGATGGCCTAAAAAGATTCGTATTAGGTGATCAAGGTAGGGTGGGCAACTAGTGGGACATATAACATCTGTTGTTCCTGATAAGTCTGTTAAAAGTTTTTGATATTATCTGCTTACCTGTCAGTCTGTCTGTTGTGCTGTGAATTTGTAAAATCGCTTTGGAGTGGTTTTAGTCCGGTTGGTTTTGCTTTCGTGTTTGATGTTTCTTTATGTATGTATATGAAATTTTTGTTGTTGGATATATTTTTATTTTATTGTTCGGCCCTCTGCCGGAGGTGACAGGTCTTACCCCCCTTGACATCGATGAGCTAGACGAGCGCAGTGGTCACCTCCGGTATGCGGTGATAAGGGTAATGTAACAATATGGCGCCCAATGGAAATTTATGGAATAACCATAACCTTATAATCCATTTTGTTTACTTACGGTATATTGACTTAGCAGATATTAGGTTAATAGCATGAAAACCGCAAGTTCAACAAAATGGTGATATCCAATTTAAATTCAAAAGTAAATTCTTAGTGATAATTTTTTTTTAACTTAATAATTTTTCTTTTGATATTTTTTTTTATAATTTAAAATAATTTTTCTTTTATTCTGTGATATTTTTTTTATGATTTTTAATAATTTTTCTGTGATATTTTTTTTTATAACTTCAAATATGTTCTTATTTTTAAATAAATTTGTGGTGAAGGCAGTAGACATGCAAAGAGCTACGTAGCTTCATCAGCAATTACCGACAGTGACATATTGTGTAATTAGGAACAAATGTTCGCACTGTCTAATAATTTTTTTTTTTTTTGAAATATGATGTAGGTTTATTAGGGAAGAGTAAGTTGCAATATTAGGACTGTGATAATAGATTTAGGATACTAGTTTTAGAAATAGGTTAGGAGAACTTATTTTAGAATATATTTTTGTTGGTCACCCTAAACATATTATGTTAACACACATAAATGTTTTATTGAAAATCGTTTATAGATATATATTTATATTGTCATTAATTACAAAAACTATCAAAAAGAATAAGATTTTTCTGCTAAACGAACATCATGGAGGAAACAAATTTCAATGTAGGTTCGAATGGTAAGACTAGACGGTCATTACACTTTGACAAAAATCGGCAGTTAAATTTAGGGCCTGTACAACATACACCTCAGGGTGCAGGAATATTTCAGGATCCCAGTGTTAGAGATATGTCTAATACGATTAGGGGCCAAAGGCCAGAAAATTCAGATAATAGGATAGTAAATCCAGGAGGAGGTGCAGTACCGAAGACACCTAGGCCTACAGCCCCAGTAAACCTTATTGATGTTTTAGAGGATGACTTGCCTGAACAAGGAGCCCTGAATTTACAGTCTACTATTGAAAATGAGTTGAGAAGGTCTCTAAGGGCTGAAATGTCAAGGTTAATGAAAGAAGGTTTCCATGAGGTCATGAAACAAATAAATGAGGTTGTAGAGCCACTGAAAGCCCAACAAAACTCTGCTGCAAATCCTTTCGATTCTGCCTCTAATAGAAGTAGTTTGCCCGGCAGGAGGAAAGTGTGTGAGTCGAATAGAGTACAAGTACCAGGGGATGAAATGTATGCCACGCGGCAAAATAATGGCCAGCAACAGAACCCACCGGGTCAATACCATAGTAATAATTTGGAAAGGCATTTCAATTTAGATTATAATCCGCCTATTCGAATAGAAATCGAGGTCTCGATGAGAGTCCACGATTTTCAAATATATTATCTAATGCACCGAATTTTTATGCATATGAATCAAATATAAATGTTAGACCAGTAGAAGGTAAAATAAGGATCGATAAATGGGATATTTTTTTTGAAGGTTCGGGTAGAGTTTCTATAGAAGATTTTATTTTTCGCGTAGAGCTTCTACAGGCACAATATGCTATACCTTGGGAGGAAGTTCTTCGGGACTTCCATAGACTTCTAAAGGGTCACGCCAAAAAATGGTTTTGGCTATACTTAAAAACTCAGAACGGTATAACAGATTGGCCAACTCTTCGTTTTAGCTTATTGAAACAATTTCAATCAAATCGTAGCGATTTCGAGATTATGCAAGAAATTGTAGAAAAACGTCAACAGGCTAATGAGTCGCTGGACGATTATCTTCATGCAATGCTAATACTTCGTTCCAAACTTCGTACCCTAATCCCAGAATATGAGATGATCAAGGTATTAAAGAGAAACGTTAGGGAACATATAGCCAGATTAGTTTAGCCGATGGCTATTTATAATATAGAACAATTGAGAGAGGAATGCAAGGAAATTGAAAAGCGATTCCCAAGACGAGATATGCGAAACATTCCACCACCTCAGGGCTTAAAATACAACGCTCAGAAAAATATTAGTGAAGTTTCTTTTGATACCTTAATGCCAGAATACGATGATGTTGATATAGCTGTAGTTGAAGCAGTGACTCAGCGGGGTAAACGTGAACTAAGATGTTGGAATTACAAATTCCATGGCCATACTTACATGGAATGCGAATCCACGGTTAAAAATATTTTCTGCTATAAGTGTGATCTGGAAAATACAGTGCTGCCCAAGTGCCCCAAATGTCGCCAGGAAAACACCCGGAGGAACATGACAGCAGCGGGCGCATCACGTTCCACCCAAACGTCCGCATCACCAAAAGCATAGGCACTATGACCGAAACTAGCTTACCTGTAAATAAAAATAATTTTAGTATTTTAGATAAAACATACAAAAAGAATAATTCACCCATAATAATTAGAAAATCATATGATGATAGATTAAGAAATTATATAGCTGTTAGAAATAAAATATTTAGTAGTAAGGATTCGGAACCACTGGATTTCTTTAGTTCTAAATATAAGAAAGCCAGATCGAGATTTGCGAACAGAAAGGCAATCAGAAAATCCGTTATCGCGTCGATTGAATCTGTAGATAAAATTGACGGCAACGATCCCAGTCTTTGCAGATATATTTCTGAAAAATAATAGTGTAAAAGGATTACTAGATTCTGGCGCCTCAGTGAGTATATTAGGAAAAAATTGTTTAGAGTTATTAGAAGAAATAGGAGTTAGAGCAAGCAGATACTATTCGAACGTTAGGACAGCGTCGGGTCACGCCCACAAAGTCTGTGGCAAAATTGAGCTGCAGGTGGAATACAATGACCAGGAACAATGCATAACTTTTTTCTTGTGTCCTTCGTTAGAGCAAAACCTCTATCTGGGTATTGATTTTTGGCGAAAATTCAATCTGGCACCAGATGTTCTTAAAGTTGAAGAAATTGATATGAATCAACTAGCCATTAGTTTCAATTCTACCGGAAAACAGCCACCGGAACAACATCAATTAAGTTCTCAGCAACAACAACAACTAGAAGAAATTAAAAAGTTATTTAAAACTTTCGAAAATAAAGGATAAGGTAAAACTCACATTGAGAAACACAATATACAGCTGATTCCAGGATCAGTACCTTTTAAAGAAAGGCATTACCCGGTTTCACCTAAGGTCCAAGAACTACTTTATGAAGAAGTTGATAAGATGGTATAGTTAGGTGTAATCGAAGAAAGTGAAAGTTCTTGGAACAATAGGGTTACTCTTGTTTGTAAACCGGGGAAAAATCGCCTTTGTTTAGATGCTCGTAAATTAAATAATCTCACGGTGAAGGACGCATATCCCATTCAGAATATCAAAGTGTAGATTTAAAATTCGCCTATTGGCAAATAGATCTCGAACCGAAGTGTAGAGAGTTAACCATTTTTAAAATACCGGGTAGGCCTCATTATCAGTATACTGTGATGCCATTTGGTCTTTGTAATGCGGCGCAAAGACTTTGCCGACTAATGGATAAAGTCATTCCGCAGAAGTTGAAGAATAATGTATTTATATATTTGGATGATTTGTTGATAATATCCAAGGATTTTGATGCCCATATGTTATTGTTAAAATAAGTCGCTATCTGTTTGGAAAAGGCGAATTTAACAATCGGTATAAAAAAAAGTATTTTCTGCCTTAAGGAGCTAAAATATTTAGGTTTTGTAATTGGGGGTGGTACATTACGCACTGATCCGCAAAAGGTAGAGGCAATTGGGAATATACCCATACCTCGAACACCGCGGCAGGTCAGAAGATTTCTAGGAACTGCTGGGTGGTACCGGAGGTTCATTAAGGACTTCGCTGTAATTTCTGCACCCCTTAGTGACACTCTAAAAAAAGGCATGAAGTTTAAAATGACTGAAGAGGCATTGGCGGCATTTGAATTAAAGAGAGCTGTTGTCAATAACTCCAGTACTGATTCATCCCGATTTTAAACGTCCCTATTTTATACAATGTGATGCGTCACATGTTGGTGTTGGAGCTGTACTGTATCAAGAAGATGACAATGATTTCGAAAAGCCAAAAATTAAACGGCGCACAACTAAATTATACGGTCACGGAAAAAGAATGCTTGGCTGCGGTCCTTGCAGTTAAGAGATTTAGACCTTATGTAGAACTAATGCCTTTCACGATAATCACTGATCATGCCAGCTTAAAGTGGCTAATGACGCTCAAAGATTTAAGCGGTCGGTTGGCACGTTGGTCTCTTCAGTTGCAGGCATTCAATTTTCAAATTGAACATAGAAAAGGTTCGGAAAATGTGGTAGCCGATACGATGTCGCGTTCTGTTGAAGATCTAGAGGTAGAAGAAGTAGAATTATTAAATTTTGAAACAATAGAATTTGAATCACCAGAATATCTAGATCTGATACAGAACGCAGAAAATAATGGTGATCGGTTACCTGACCTTAAGGTAGACGGAGGCATGATTTTCAAACGAACCTCATTTTCCACTATGGGTTAGAGTGGAAATTATGGATACCTGAGAATTTAGTCACAACTATTATTTCGAAAGCCCATGATTCGGAAACATCTTTACATGGTGGTATTTCAAAAACTCTACACAGAATAAGGCAATTCTACTATTGGCCCAAAATGGCCATACATGTAACGAATTTTATAAAGAATTGTAGAATCTGCAAAGAGACAAAATCGTCAAATTTCGAAATGAGGCCCAAAATGGGTGATGAGGTTATAACTAACCGTCCCTTTCAGAAGTTATATATAGACTTCTTAGGCAAATACTCGAGATCAAAGCTCGGTAATGCCTATATTTTTGTTGTTTTAGAAAACTTTTCGAAATTTGTGTTTTTGAAACCAATGAGAGAAGCCACGTCTAAACAGGTAATAGATTACTTAGTTCGTTTCATATTCCACACCCTTGGAACGCCAGAAATCATTCATTCGGATAATGGCAAACAATTTATATCCAAACACTTCCAACAAATGATTTCATCTTTTAAAATTAATCATATGAAAACACCACACTACAGTCCACAATCAAACGCCTCTGAAAGGGTGAATCAATCTGTACTAGCTGGTATCAGAGCTTTTATCGAAAGCGATCATCGTGATTAGGATGCCCATTTAAGAGAGATAGAGTGTGCATATCGTAGCGCTATACATGAGGCAATTGGAACTAGTCCTTATATGGCATTATTCGGTCAGCAAATGTTTAATAACGGCGTTCATTACGCGCTAGCAATCATTAGGTGAGCCGGATTTTGATATTCTAGAAAGGAGAGATAATTTACAATTAATAAGAGAATCCATAAAAGATAACCTAAACAAGGCATATGAAAAAGGAGAAAAGCAATATAATAAACGCAGCAAAGAGGTTAGTTTTGCACCAGGACAGGAAATATTTGTAAGAAATTATGTCCAAAGTTACTTTAGTAAAAACTTCAATGCTAAATTTGCTCCAAGGTTTAAAAAGTGTAGGGTACTTAAAGTTATTGGCAATAACATGTATGAAGTTGAAACACTTCAAGGAAATAAAATTGGAATTTTCCATGCAAAGGACTTAAAGCAATAATCTGTGATATTAGTTTAGGGAATAGTGCAATACTAACAATTAGAAATTAAGTTATTTAGTTATAGGTTTGTTTGAATGTTTGTGCTTTTTTTAACGAATTTATTGATCAGATTATACATATAAGTGTCTTTGTGGAAAGTCCAGTTTACAATTTATCTGTGATATTGGTTTTAAGGGAAAAGACAATACTCACCAATTAATTTATACAAAATTCTTATGTTGTACGTTTGTGATGTCCCTTTTTTCAAATATTATACAGAGTATAAATCAACTGAATGTGTCGTGGAGGGTTCCATTTATGATTAAGTTGTCTGTGATATTAGTTTAAGGGAACGTGCAATATTTAAAATTATAGTTAATTATTTATTTTCAAGATTTCATGTCCATGTTTATAATGTCCCCTTATACAAATTTTACACAGACTATTAATCATTTGAATGTTTCATGAAAGTCCTGTTTATACTTTAGAAAACTGTGAAATATTTTTAAGATTCTAGAATATGAGTAGAACAGTAATATGTTTGATTGCCAATTACGCTGATTTAGAACCTGAAAAAAGGCCAATTTGTAACAAAGTACCATATTCTCTTATAATGACGAAATAAAGTACTTCCCGTAAAACTTTAAAAAAATCCGATACAACAAAATCTTGATCTTTATTACCCTTGGGGTCGCCCTCATCACAGCTTTCATCTCATCATAGTTCAACGCTTCTCAAATATCTCGATCATATCTGGCTACGAATCTGAAATAAAAAAATAAAAAAATTATAATCAGTCTGTCATTTTCATTTAGGTAGACACAAATTGTAAAAAAAAAAAAATTAATTTTAGGGCATTGTTTTTGATATTTTGTGTTTCGTTGATGTGTTATGTTGTAGTTTACGTTGTGTTGTACCGTTTGACATCAACATTTAGTTGCATCACACACAGATTTATGTATATTGTTTTTTTAGAGTTTACAAGATTTAAGAAAAGATGAAAAGTAAGGAAGGGAAAGAAAAATTTTCTTTACTATATGTATGGGCGAAGATACAAGCAACCATATTTCTTTACTAAAGTTAAAGATTTATTGGTTGTACTGAGGGGATACTGCAGAATCATCAGCAAATATTTAATAAATATTCGACTGTAATGGGTCTGTAAGTATCGTTATGGTACATTAAAATTTAAGAATATATTGCGAAATAAAAATTTTATTCATTGATGATTACATCCTCGTTAACCTCTGCTGTGTGATCTACATACACACATATTATCATCTTATTATTGACTTCACCTATATGACAAATATTTTTTTTAGACAACATGAAACTATTGTGGAATATGAACAACTGTCTAGGTACTTACCTACAAATAGCCAATTACTTTAAAGTTGGTTACGTCACATTTTTATACCAAATTTATTTGTAAGCGGCCAGCCAATGGTCACTAAATATTGAAATCGCTGAGGTAGAGCTGAATCAATGCTGGGTGCCTTGGATATGATGCAGGATATCGAGAGCCAGGTTTCAGAATAAGGAAAATAGGGGCAATATGGATGTTTCATCGTTTTGTTTTTGTGTGGTGTGTTTGTTTCTTTGTGGTTTTATTTAATTTTTACTATATGTTTTTATTTGTGTAAGTAATTTTTTTTATTTAATTTTCAATACACTTTTTTGTTTCACTTTAGTAAAACACACATTTCTAGTTATTTTTTTTCCGGATATAGTTTTTTTTCAATATTAACATTGTCAATGAAAATGACAGCTAATAAAATTACCAGATTGTTTTCATAAGCTTGTGTCAAAAGAACAGAGATGCCAGATTTAATATTTTGGGATGGGGGAACGATTTGTGGATGCCAGATCTAACGAATTGGTCCATATCAACGATTTTAGGGTTTAAAGTTTCGGTGAATTTGGGAATGCATTGCCCGGCTAGTTATGTCAGTGAGCATGGTACTCAGTATCTCAGGGTGTGGGCGTTTGCCTACGTTGGGCTATGAATAGAATTTGGACCGCTCTTTCAATTTTCTGCTGGCGGGCCTTGAAAATCGGAAGATTTGTAGCGGTGATTTGGTTCTGTAAGGATATTTTCCTTTAAAAAGTTTGAAATTAAATAAAATTTTCGAGCCACCCTACTGTACCTTAACTGTTATAAAATAGTTGAGTGCTTTGTGTACCGTAGATTTTGATATTCATGGTATTAGTGAGTAGGGAATATAAGATAAAATGTAGCGGAAGATATATACCAAAAAAATGGCTGAGTAAAGATGAAAATTAGCGGCAGTGGGGAGTCCGGTCGAAACACGCAAAAGGAGAAGAAGTTTGCGGATTTTTTTTGTCTCAAAAAAAAAAATAAATGATATATGCCAGAACGGTTGCAGAAGCTATTTTATAATAAAAAAGGAAATTACCTATTTGCTTTGGTACTACAATCTGGTGGAATTGGTCGAAGATACAGGGATAGGGAAATTACCCTTGATTCGACGGGCAAAAAAAATTCATACCCTTGTTTTGATCAGTGTGGAGTGGAAGTGTCCATTTGGTGTTGACCGAAGAGGTTAAGACGTCTGTCGGGTCTCTGAAAAGGAGCAAGAGAGAGGAAGAACCAGGACTACCTTATTGTTGGTGAGCCACCGTAAAACGGTGCGGAAAGTAAAAGTAATTAAAAAAAAAGAATTTATTGTTTAAGAAATCAAATTTAAAGAAATCAGGGACACGAGAAGTATAACAGTTTTTTTTTTGAAACGAAATTTAATAGAAAGATAGTTAAGATTATAAAGAATTAGCAGCATTTATTATTAAATTTTTTTTGATAGATTTAAATAGAGTTAGAAGTTAGGATAGTTTATAGTTTGTTTCTTTGTAATCCCAAAATACCGCAAGAAAAAAATACCCGGAAAAGATAAGAAAAAAAATAGAATCAGTCTGTTTGGACAAGGTGAGACCCGGAAACTATAAGAGAGCTCCTTTATAGGTAGGGAGGTAGACATTACAAAACTTATAGGTACCCCTGAGGGGAAGATCGAGGGTTAGGTGTAGGGATTTTGGGAAAGTAAGTGTTAGTTTTTTTTTGTATTGATTTTTAGTATATTGTATAGTTTTAGGTTGGGTAAATTTTAAATTATATTCATTTTATTTGATATTTTTTTTGCAATTTATCCATTTTTTCTTAGAGTTTAGTACCTACCGTTAGATTACTTTTATAAATTTAATTACCATATTTATTGATATAAAGTTTTTTTTGTTGTGTTTATTTAATAAAATTGTTATTTATATGTACATATTTCTTTTTAAAGCTAAAATTTTTTGAATCAATGTTGGGTTAAGATCTTTGTTAAGTGTGTTAATGGAAGTATATAGGGTGACCAGTAATTGTAAGTGGGATGGCCTAAAAAGATTCGTATTAGGTGATCAAGGTAGGGTGGGCAACTAGTGGGACATATAACATCTGTTGTTCCTGATAAGTCTGTTAAAAATTTTTGATATTGTCTGCTTACCTGTCAGTCTGTCTGTTGTGCTGTGGATTTGTAAAATCGCTTTGGAGTGGTTTTAGTCCGGTTGGTTTTGCTTTCGTGTTTGATGTTTCTTTATGTATATGCAATTTTTGTTGTTGGATATATTTTTATTTTATTGTTCGGCCCTCTGCCGGAGGTGACAGGTCTTACCCCCCTTGACATCGATGAGCTAGACGAGCGCAGTGGTCACCTCCGGTATGCGGTGATAAGGGTAATGTAACACTCTATGTGTGTATTAAGACACACAGCCTATAGCTTATAGTGCTATGAGCCTATAGGTAAAGCTGAAAGTCCATACCACGCGTTTTCGCGTCAACGCTTTGTACGCACCAATGCTTTAAACACTTTACTGGAATTCAAGTTACATACGACGCTTTTAACGCTTTTGTTTTGATCAGCTGTAGCGTAAATTTGTTGAATAAAATAAATTTAAAATAAAGAACTTCGTGTTTTTTTACAGCTTCAATTAGTTTTTCCTCCATTGTGTAGTTTTTAAAAAAAAAATAACCTATCAAAATCAGCTGATCTGTTCATACGCTGCTTGTGACGCTTACAAAAGTAGAAAGTAGACCTTTTTTAAGGGCTAACTATATTATACTTTTGCTAACTTAAGCTACTGTCAAAAATTAACGAAAAGTCTGTCAAATGCTTAATCAACTTATTGAAGACTTTTAGGTGGATACAATGTATTTTTTTAACTTAAATACTTACTACACTTAGTTGCAAATATATGTACTTTTGCAAAAACTGTTTTCTTCTTATATTTCCAAAATATATGTATCTTTTCGAAAAATATTATTTAAAATTTATTTTAACAAATATTTTACAATTATCTATTGCTACAAGAAATTTCTAGTAATAGAAATTTCTTTACACTAATTTTGACAGCTGGAAAAATCTAGTGTCGTAATAAACTAGAAATAACTACAATACCTGACTACTCATATAAATACTGGTACTCGGTGAGCCAGCAGTTCAGTTTATAATTAAAACGCAGAGTGTGAAGAACTAAAGTGTGGCTAACGTTTAGTCTATCTAAATCGTGTAACTAAAGTGTGCTATTAAAGTGTATTTCTGTAATTTTTAGTGCCTGTTATAAATAAATAGAGCTATAAATAATTTCAAACGGTGTTTATTATTTGCAATATAGAAAGAACTCGATTTATTTAAAAGGTAAATAAATCAACGATTTTATAAAGGGTAAAATCGTAACAATTGGTGTCAAAAGTGGGATTGCAAAATAATAAGCAGTATTGAAATTGGAGGAGCTTAAGGTGGAACAGCTCAAGAAAGAATTGAGCAAATTGGAGCTACCAACAGCAGGAAATAAAGTCGAATTACAAAAGCGGCTGATAGAGGAATTCGAGCGGCGTAATATTGACATTACGACTTACGAATTTGATGAAAAAGAAGCAATGGAGGTTAGTACTCGTAAAACTGAAGGTAACATGGAGTTAAGCGCAATGTTGGCTGCTATGATGGAAAAGCTAGAAGCTTTTAGAGCAGAAAACATAAAAATGCTTCTTGAGTAGACAACATAAACATGTTAGAAGCTTCAAGAGCAGACAACGAGAAACTGCTAACTACAATGGAAATGAAACTGCTAGAAACTTCTAGAGCAGACAACATGAAAATGTTAGAAGCTTCGAGAGCAGACGAGAAACTGCTCACTAAGATGAAAACGGAACTGCTAGAAACATCGAGAGCAGACAACGAGAAATTGTTAGATAAGGTGGAAGAAAAGCTTCAGGAAACTTCTAAAGCTACTAATGAAAAAATTTCTGTGGTTGAAAAACAAGTTTCTGACTTGGAGAATGACCTCGAGAAAAAACTGCAAGATCTGGAAAGTAAAATAAATAATTCTTAATGTCAAGAGGGCCCAGTACGAATTATTCAGGAAAGTTCTGGTAGAGCAAAGGCCCCTACTTTTGACGGCAGCGTACCATTTAATGTTTTTAACTTCCAGTTCGAGACAGTTGCAGCCAGAAATATGTGGAACATTGAAGAGAAAGCTATAGAGTTGATTCTGGCCTTAAAAGGAAACGGTGCAGAAATTCTAGAAAGTGTGCCAATCACCTGCAGAAATAATTATGACGATATAATGGTGGCACTTGCAGAAAGCAAATGAGTCATTGCAAGATTTTGCGGTAGAGATTGAGCGGTTGGTGCAGCTGACTTATCCAGGTGAAAATCATCCATTCTTAGATCAGTTCAAAATTGAAGCATTTGTGAATGAAATTCGGGATTCTGATGTAAGACATGCGGTGTGTGCTACGCAGAAATTGACTTTTGCTGAAACTGTCTCATTCGCGCTGGCCCAAGAGACTGCGAAGGTGATTTCCAAGCCACAAATATTTAAGGTGCGTAACCTCGAAGTAACTGCTGAAAAGGATATAAGCACAAAGTTAACAGAGGCATTCATGAAGGCATTAGATTTAAAGCGCAGCGAACCAAAGGACAAATGCTACAACTGCGGTAAAGTGGGGCACTTTCAGCGAAACTGCAAAGCACCCAGAAAAAGCCTCAGAGCCGATCAGCAATCACCTCAAGAGTCACCGTTAAACTAAAAAGAGCTAGCACTATGGGGCATGAGCTAGCTCCCATAACCAATGGCACCACAATCTCCATATCAATAGCACAGCAGGGGAAAAACAATCTTACTGCTTATGGGTGCATCAACGGACAAAAGCACATTTTAACCATAGATACAGGAGCATCCCAGTCCATCATCAGGCCCGATATAATTAGAAAGCCAGTTGAACCATTGCACGGGGTAAGTTTGCGAACAGCTACTGGAGAGCAGGCTACTGTCTATGGTAAGGTTAATGTGAAACTAACAATTGCCAACATAAGCGTCAGTCACGTATTTATTGTTGCCGATATAGTGGACGAAGTAATTATTGGTGCAGATTTTATGATTTGTCACCGCATTAGCCTACATATGGGGCAACAAGTTATGATTTGGCAGAATGTTGAAATACCCCTTTGTGTTGGATATGAACGCGAGGATCAGGTAAGAAAGCTAGTTACCATCGGCGACCAAAAACTACCAGCACGGGCAGAAACTTTAGTATGGGTGCGTATGAAGGGGGATTGTGAGGACAGCAGCTTGTGGGTGGTAGAACCATCAGAAATAAACAGTTACCTTATAACAGCGAAAGCCCTCGTAAAAACCAGCAAAGACAAAAGAGTTCCTGTAAGAGTACTGAACCTATCAAATTCTGAAAAAGTTGTCCGAGCGAACTCTGAAATAGCCAAATGTACTGCGCCAGAAGCAATAATCAGTTGCGAAAAGAACCTGGAACCATCCTGTGCGTCCGTTGAATATCAAGAGATGCTGGCAGAATATGTGGAAAAATGGGTAAAAGAACTGGCGCCGCCTGATAGAAATAAAGCCAAACAGCCAATCAGGAAACACGGCTCTGTCTTCGCCATGAAAACAAAAAGCCAAGGAAGAACGGCAACTGTAAGACACCGAATAAATACTGGTGAAGCAAGGCCAATAAAGCAGGCGCCCAGAAGTATTCCTCTAGGAAAACGAAATGAAGTAAAGGAGTTAGTCAACGAAATGGAGTGTAGTGGAGTGTAATCGAACCATCTTCTAGCCCATGGAGCTCGCCTATAGTTTTAGTTAAGAAAAAAGATGGCATCACCCGATTCTGTGTTGATTACAGAAAACTAAACAATATCACCAAGAAGGACAGCTATCCACTACCGAGAATTGACGACACTCTAGACACGCTAGCAGCAACAAAATGGTTCTCCACATTGGACTTGCAAAGTGGTTATTGGCAAGTAGAAATATGTGAGCAAGACAAGGAGAAAACTGCCTTTAGCACAGGTGACGAATTATGGCAGTTTAATGTGATGCCCTTTGGACTCTGCAATGCTCCAGCAACATTCGAGCGATTAATGGAAAATGTGTAAAAGGACTCCACTGGAAAACTTGCCTAGTGTACCTTGATGACATAATTGTCATGGGAAAAACTTTCGATGAACACCTGAAGAACTTAGCAGAAGTCTTAAGGCGAATATCTGCGGCTGGACTCAAGCTTAGCACAAAGAAATGTACACTGTTTCAGAGGGAAGTCAAGTATTTAGGGCACCGCGTAACTGCAGAGGGTATATCAACCGATGAAGATAAGATTCGGGCTGTAAAAAATTTGCCTTGCCCGAAAAATCTGCACGAGTTACGCAGCTTTCTAGGTCTCTGCACATACTACCGACGATTTTTACCAAATTTTGCCAGTGTGGCTGCGAATCTACATGAGCTGACTAAGAAGGCGCGACCATTTCATTGGGGTGAAGCCCAAGGAGTGAAGGCTCAAGGAGTTATTATGCACGGCACCGCTTCTTGGATATCCTGTGGCCGGGGAAAAATTTGTGCTGGATAGCGATGCAAGCGGACACGGAATAGGAGGTGTGCTTTCGCAGGTGATAAATGGCAACGAAAAAGTCATAGGCTATTACAGTCGAGTACTTTCGAAACCCGAAAGGAACTACTGCGTAACACGGCGGGAACTCTTGGCGGCGGTAGAATGTGTAAAGCACTACCACAAGTATCTGTACGGGCAGCACTTTCAACTAAGAACCGACCATTCTGCACTAAGGTGGCTGCTGCAATTTAAACAACCAGAAGGGCAGCTAGTTCGTTGGATTGAACGACTTCAAAGCTATGATTTCAGCATCGAGCACAGGAAAGGCATAAAACATTGCAATGCTGACGCCCTTTCAAGACGCCCCTGTAATTTAGAGTGCAAACATTGTTCGAGGGCTGAAGGAAAAGAGTGCATCGTTGATATAAACCTAACGCATATTGAGTCAAGTGAAGGCTGGTCAGCGGCGCAACAAAATGACCCCATACTGTCAAAAATTATGTCAGCCAAAGCAGAGGTCAAGAGGCCTACCCGTGAACAAATTGGACGTATTGGGCCCAGTGGAACAGTCTACGGGTAATTAATCACTGCTTATACCGTATATGGGAAAGTGCGGATGGCAAAACTGAGACAAAGTTTATTGTGGTGCCGTCAAGCAAAATAGACGAAGTGTTAAAAGAGTTCCATGACGGTCCCTAGAGAAGTTAAAACAACGATTCTACTGGGTCGGCTGCCAGCAAGCTGTAAGCCACTGGATAGCAAATTGCGCGCAATGCATCGCAGCTAAAGGACCAGTAAGGGGAAGTCGTGGGCAACTTCAACAATACAACTCGGGTGCCCCATTTGAGCGGATAGCAATAGATGTAGCAGGCCCTTTCCCCTTCAGTGATTCCGGAAACCGCTATGTTCTGGTGGTGATCGACTATTTCAGTAAATGGCCTGAAGTATACGCTATACCGAACCAGGAAGCCAGAACGATAATAAGCGCATTTGTGAACAACTGGGTGTGCCTCTACGGCATTCCATTAGAATTACACTCTTACCAGGGAAGGAATTTTGAATCTGGTATCTTTAAGGAAATGTGTGTGTTGTATGGTATAAGAAAAACAAGAACCACCCCACTACATACAAAATCTGATGGTATGGTCGAAAGATTCAATCGCACTTTAAAGGAATACTTAAGAAAAGTGATCAGTGCACATCAGAAGGACTGGGACGAACACATCCCTAAATTTCTGCTAGCATATAGATCGGCTGTTCACGATTCCACCTCCCGGACACCTGCAAAAATAATTTTCGGAACGGAACTTAAATTGCCTGGCGATTTAGAATTTGGTGTTAAGCCCGCCGCTATAGATAAAATCAACGCTTTTCAGGATAAGATGAAGGCGAGGTACGATCGGGCAGCTGCTGCTATTTAACCCGCAACGAAAGAAAGGATTATCTCCCAAACTACAAACGCATTGGGACGGACCCTATAGCGTAATTAAAAGGTTGAATGATGTGGTATACAGAATCCAGAAAGATCAGAGCCCAAGGTCCAAAATGAAGGTTGTTCATCTAGAACGACTAGCCAACTACAAGAACAGGCTTAAGTGGGCGGCAGTGTTACAAGAAATTTCTAGTAATAGAAATTTCTTTACACTAATTTTGACAGCTGGAAAAATCTAGTGTCGTAATAAACTAGAAATAACTAGAATACCTGACTACTCATATAAATACTGGTACTCGGTGACGCAGCAGTTCAGTTTATTATTAAAACGCAGAGTGTGAAGAACTAAAGTGTGGCTAACGTTTAGTCAATCTAAATCGTGTAACTAAAGTGTGCTATTAAAGTGTATTTCTGTGCCTGTTATAAATAAATAGAGCTATAAATAATTTCAAACGGTGTTTATTATTTGCAATATAGAAAGAACTCGATTTTTTTAAAAGGTAAATAAATCAACGATTTTATAAAGGGTAAAATCGTAACACTATATTAATTTTAAATAATTAAAAGAAACAAATGAAAACATATATAAAAAAGTACTAAAAAATGCAACAGTGCTTGCATCTCAATCGAAAAACAAATACAAAACCCACCCCTTTTGTTATACATGCACGTTTGTTTTTTCACATTTTCAATTAAATATTCTATAAAAATATTTTCCGCGTACATTGAAATTTGTTTTTTTTTTCATAAACAGTTTTTCTAAAAACACATGATTCCTTAAGTAAAGTGCGCTGTTTGCTTAAGCAAATGACACTTGATGAAACTTAACGAAAAGTTTGTTAAGTACAATATAGTAATACACATTTAATTACATGTATTCGCACATTTGCTTAAGCTAGCAAAAGTATATAGTTAGCTCTTTACGCGTCAAGGCATCCTACGCTTTGGTACTATGTAACTTGCAGCATACAATTACACTGATTCTACTTTTTTGACAACCGTGTATGACGCAAAGAAGCGCAGCATGCGTGGTATGGACTTTCAGCTGAAAGTGAATTCGCCTTGATCAGTAGTTTTCGATATGTTTTGAGATTGAACACGTTGTTTGAGATGCTTTGCACATGTTTTGCTCGCATAAAAATATATGGCAAAATATGTACCAAAACACCTATTTTGAGCAAAACATTTAATTTCGCTCAAAACACGTATATGGAAATGTAGTATTATGCATGGTTTTCACTACGTAATTTTTAATGTCAATTTGTCCAAATTTTTGGCAATTGTATGAAAACAGGTTGTCATATGGGTCATCTGAGTTTGCAGACAGTAATGCACACGAACTGCCGTCTAAAATGACAGACAAGTGAAAACGTCAAATTTCAGTTTGCCAACAGATATGGCAGCATTTTTAATCTAAAATAAAATTGACAACAAGTTGTCAATTTTTTTTTGTTTGACGATAGCAAAGCTGTTATTTTTTTAATTTTTTTTTTTTGCTGGAAAAATTAATTGCAATGGAAATTTTTTAAATAAAGAAAGAAATGGTTATGTTATAACACAAAACGCCGCACTAGTTATAGCCATTTGTTTCTTTTTTATCATTTTTAAATTTTTTCCACTTTTTATTGAACACAAATTAATATTTCCTAATCAGCTGTTTGCTCGTCTCATCATATTTGACCTTTGTAATGAAAACGGCGTGTCAGTCAACTGACACCAAAAATTGACATGTCTTTGACACGCTCTGCTTTATCGACTTATTGTCAGTTTTTAAGATGTAATGAAAACGCATATGACACAAAATGACGAGAATTCATTTGAGTCAGTTTTTGTTGTCAGTTCATATGACATAATGAAAACCAGGCATTAGCATTGTGCGATTTGGCTCAAATTTTCAGCATAAACATTTTAGACGCTGTGCCACCAGTGATAAAATTCTGCTTTGGAATATTTAAGATATAGAATATGCTCTCATCAAATTAGTTGACGTTTTCACTTGTCTGTCATTTTAGACGGCAGTTCGTGTGCATAACTGACTGCAAACTCAGATGACACCATATGACAACCTGTTTTCATACAATTGCGAATAATTGGGACAAATTGACATTAAAAATGACATAGTGAAAACCATGCATTAAACATATAATTTTAGTTAACGACAGGAAACTTTGAAAAGAGTTTAAAGTCGCCACCACATTCACGATAAGTGTTTTTTAATCAAATAGTTAACATCACTGTATATTCGGTCTGGAAACTTTTAAGAACTTAGCAACTCTATTTAAAATCGATAATTGCAAAAAAATTCCTCGTTGGACGCTTTTATTAAAATTCGTAAAAATTAATAAATTAAAGAAAAAAAGAATGGTGCGTGGCGGTATGCGAGGAGGTCGCCCTATGCGCGGTCCTATTAGACCACCATTTAAAAAAACTTTTGTACCACGACATCCATTTGATTTAACACTGGCAGAAGTTGTTTTTCCGAAGGTGTCTCCTACTGTAGATGATGCAGCACTAACAGCGGTAAGAGCATCGTGGAAAATGTATGTGTATACATATTTTATAAATTTTTAATTGCGAAAAAATTCGAATGTATTTTTTAGGCTTTGTTAAAACGCAATCAAGATTTGAGCCCTACGCCGGCCGAACAGACTGCCGTTGGTAATTTAGTCTCCAAAGTGCAGTCGGTATTGGATAATTTAATTGTTGCTCCTGGTGACTTTGATAAATGCGTAAGTTTTCTCATACAAATTTTGCAATTAAAGTCCACTAGTAAGCTATGTTTTGGGATTCCCATATAAATTTAACGTTAGCCAACGCCAGTGGGGTGCCCAGGATTTTGTTTCGAGCCCAATGTATCTTCTATAATATTTTTCAAATGCAGATAATTTAAAATCCTAATTTTTTGAACTATTTGATTTTAAATTCATAAAAAGTTATTATTTAAAACATATATGTCACATTGACTGCGATCTAATGTATACATTTAATGTTGAACTTAAATTTAAAATGGCCTAAAGAAATATGATTCCAGTCTTAAAATTTTCGGCTGAAACTATTCTCATTTTGTTATTAGCGCTGGGCACGTGTCACCAAATTTTGTGATTCAGGTGAATCATACGTGAGCGTGATACAAAATTTAAATTACTCTAGTTCGTGAGCGGTAATAAAATGCGTGCGTTAGTCGAATTTTTTCGTGATTATTTTTTATTTTTTTCGATTTTTTACATGTATTGTAGCAAGACTGTTTTTTCTTTGTGTTTTAAGTAGTTTGCATTTCGATTTTAACCATAACCGCGGTTAACCGCAACATTTAACCATAACCGGATAAATTAATTGTGCGGTAACGGCTAAAATTATATTCTTTAAAACCAAGGTGTTGTAAAGAACTCAATATAAAAATTATGTAAAAATTAAAATATTTGCAATTTTTATAAATAATTTTTTTAACGTTTTTACTCACAATGAGTTATTATCCAACCCCAAAAAAAGCTGTCGGTTTGTATGCAACTTTTTTGGCATTTTCGTTTAATCAATAGTAAACTCGTGTTTCAACTTTTCAGTATGAAATGTGTTATAAATTGGAAATCGTAATGTTAGTTACTAATTCTATAACTATAACTGGTATTTGTCTTAAATTTAAGCTGTTATTATTCATAATTATATCAGCATAACTTGTATTAGTTCCACAATTAGATCTTTTGAGCCAATGCTAGTTCTAATTTAGCGTTGTCACCCATACCTTTTATTTGAAATTGTCACCATCGGCACTAGTTCTATGAAATAGTTTGAGGAACAATTTATCATACTTTCATAACTCTATGCCCACTCACTTTGATAAAAAATTTGGCACTACCTCCCTAATTGATTACACATTAATCAGTAATATTAATTTAGTTAAGAGCTCCGGTCAGTTTTTCGCTCCATCGCTCACATTCCACTCGGTTACAGCCAACCAAAAAATAAGTACACTTATATTAACTAATTTTGAACCACATTATTTCTAAAACTTGTTAAGCTAGTAAAGCCAAACAAAAAGTAAATAAAAGCCTATTTAATTTACTTATTTTGGGTTTTATTTCAAACTTGTAAAGTTACCCATTAGGGAATTGTTAACATAAAATCAAAAATACTACAATTATTCAGGAAAAAAAAAATTGTACACTGCAGAATTTCAAAAATTAAAACCAAACAAAGAATATCAATTAATTTAATTGCTTGTAACGTTAGTCTTATTCACGTTTTACTGTTTTATATCTATTTTAAATTCAATAAATATTTTTGTGTGTTTATTTTATGTAAAAATTTCCATGGATGTGAATCTAGGCCGTTTTTATACAATTTTCAAAAATTTTTGTTTCAAACTGGAATTTTTTACTACAAACAAGGATTCATTTGTCTATTTAGGCTCGAATGCATATGTTTTTAATGATTAAATATAACAGTTTTAGAAAAAAAGATCCAAAATTGTAATCGATTTGATTGGAGATTTTAGAGGTCGTTAGATACTTTCGATCCTGTAGATCACATTTTTGGATGAGTTTGAAATTTTGTATCTAAAAATGTGATTCTAGGTGTCTAAATAATATTTCCATCAAAACAAAATTAGATTCCTATTCGTTTGGACCCAATTATACCACACACTGTTTTACTTTCATAAAAAAATAAAAATAAATAAATGATAAAAACTTTCTTGATTGCCATCAAATAACTATTAACTATGTGCTGTCCCAGGTCTCGATCTGGGCAGTTAATAGTAATCTCATTAGACAAAGGCTATTTTGAAGTGTGGAGTTGGCAGATGAAAAAAACCGGAACCAAACTTGCATTATTTCCAACTGAATATTTCGGCCAGATGAACTTTCAGAAATATGAACTTCGCCATGAAGCAATGTATGGTGACGTACATTACAACTAGAACAACAAAATTTGCTCTTACAATTTTTAACTGAATGTGTCTTCGAAAGACAATTAATACAACAGTTAAACCGTTTGACAGTTGAAAGTCTGTCAGAAACCGAAAGATTTCCAAAACGTAAGCAGACCGTGAAATTTGTTGCAAGCAAAGTCAAATGTTGATTGACATCACAAATATTGATCACAGAATTAAAGGAAACAGTCTGTTTGTTAACAATAATTTAAGTAATCAAAACAAATGGACTGTAGGTATGAAAACTTGCTAAAGGGTTACAAAACGATCAATTTTAAAGAAAATAGAAAAGTTGTATTAAAGAATTATACATCTTTTATGCAAAATTAATAAAAAAAAATTTAATTATTAATTTATTTTTATGTTTTTTCCTTTTACACTTTAATACTACATTCAGACTTGTGTGATTTTCGTAACACTGTGATTTTTCATTTATCATGTTAATTTTGAATTAATTTTCCATACATTTAAAATGCTGCAAAATGAACTCAGTCTGACGTGATTTAATTTTAACCACATAAAAATCAGGATCAGGAGTGGGGTTGGTGCATTAAGTATGTTCACTGATTTTTACACTATATTACATTTGCGCACATACTCAACTTCCTTTACTTTGACTTTTTGTTCTAAGCTGTTTGAATAATATGTTAAAACAGTGAATACATAGTGCTTGTTGCATTCAGACGTGTTTACTAAACCTCGCTTCGTTTATTGTGCTAATTTTATTTTAATAAAAAAAAAAAAAAATTTTTTTCTTCTTTCTTCCATATTTTCTAATTAAATTTTTTACAATAATTAGTTTCGAATCGTTCATTAACCATGACCTCCTCCTCAGGAGGAAATTATTTTTCAATTCTGGATCCCAATAAATCTCCAGAACCTAAAAGAAAAAAAGGACCATACAACCAAAACAACATCTATGATTTTCCAAAGTATGGAGATAGACAAACCGACAAAACCAAAAAACAGTGCCCAAAATATATCATTATTAAAAGTAAAGTGTCAGACAAATCCATACAAAATTATAATATTTTTTTAGTGTCCAAAGCCATATCAAATGAATCAGGAAAAAATCTACTAAGTTTTATCTACTAATTCTTACGAAGAACGAAACACAAGCTAGCAGGTTCTTGAAAGCAACTACACTACCAGGAGTAAGAGCAATTGAATGTTGTTTGCATCCTACACTAAACACCATTAAAGCAGTCGTTTTTGCACCATCTTTAAAGAAATTGACTGAAGAGGATATCACCAACGGACTCAAAGATCAAGGAGTAGTTGATTGTAAAAAAATTACCATATTCAATAATAACACTGTTACTTACACTCCATTACATATCTTGCACTTTAATCAATACACCTTGCCTAAAGAAATAAAAATAGGATTTCTCATGTGTAAAGTCCAACCTCATATTCCTAGCCCAATTCAGTGCAAAAACTGTTTAAAGTTGGGACACAAAAAAATATTGTAAAAACAGTACTTCATGCGAAGTTTGTTCATCAACAATACACGACCCTGTTCCATGTGATAAGGTACAATGTACAAATTGTAATCATGTACACAGATCAAACAACAAAAAATGTCCCGCTTTCCTAAAACGGCAAGAAATATTAAAATATAAAATAATAAACAAAACTACATACAAAGAAGCAGCTGAAAAAACAACACCAACAGAAGCATTTGAAATTCCTACGGAAAATCTCGAAATAACAATCGAAGAAAGAAAAAAAAAGGATTATCTCGCAAAAACATAACAACAACGAAAACACTATTAATAATATTAACACAGCAAAAAACAATACTTCCAAAGCAAAAGATCTGCTATCATCTTTAGATGACGTTTTAAACAAAGCTAAACAAAACTTCACAACAACTAATTCTTTAAGTACAAAAGAAAATCAAAAAGATAATACAAATCAAACTCAAACAACAATTACAAATATCAAAAAAGCACAAATTCACAAACAAAAACACACTCAAGAGAATTATCTCGCGACAGTAAAAAAGCAAACAATACAAACTTACTCACTGCAGCTAAAATTACCCAAAGACGATTCACAATAGACGGAGAAGAAAGTATGGATACTTAATACCACCTTAAATATCCCATATATTAAACTAAACACTTAATTATTAATGACATCATTTAACATAATACAATGGAATATAAAAGGATATTTCAATAACTATATAGACTTCCAAGTAATTTTAAAAGAAAAAAATCCACATTTTATTTCATAAAGCCTTAATCCAACCAAAGGGATTCTGTTGTTACTTACACAACCACATTGTAAACACTAATGCAAAAAATGGAATTGGTGTATTCATTCGTGATCAGATCCCACATCTCTACAACTCATCAAAATTACTAAATATTTCAATAGAAATAATGCTGAACATAACATTTACAGTAATATCCATTTGCATACACCCCGATGAAACCTTTTCATTACAGTATTTCAATGAACTTTTTAGCAACATCCACACTCCTATAATTTTAATAGGAGATGTAAATACCTGGAACATACTATGGGGATCCCACTTCAATAATGTACGTGGAACAATAATCGAAAGCTCATTAAATCAAAATAATATATGTATAGTTAATGATGGAAAGCCTACACATCTTTCAACACATAACACTTTTACTAACATCGATATCACCGGTTGTTCTCCATCTCTTTTACCATTAACATATTGTCAAACGCTTGACGATCTTCATAACAGCGACCACTTTTCTATAATGACAACAATATCCACAGGCATAAGTAATCCTACGAAAACATCTAGAAGGAAGTTCAACCTAAAAAAAGCTAACTGGGACCTTTTCGAGGCACAAGTCGACATGGAACTAAATAACAAGATCTTGTCATGCAACATTAACAAAAACAATGCTATAGTTACAAAAGCACTACATACCACAAACTTCGCCTACTCCAAGACGTTCCGTTCCATGGTGGAATGCTACACTAACCCAACTGCGAGTTGTAAAAAACAAAAGATGGCAAACATTTAAAAAACATCCTAACAAAAGTAATCTAATTTTATACAAAAAAGTGAACGCCAAATTTAGACTTGAATGCAAAAAAGCAAAGACTACTAGTTTTGAAAACTTTACTAAAACCATATCTAGGGACTCCCCATTATCCCTCTTATAGAAAAAAGTTAATATGATCTCAAGCCGCAACACATCAAAACCTATAACAGCAATACGAACAAATAACGGTATCATCACAGAATCAAAAAGTATAGCCAACTTCTTCGCCAGCAAGTGGTCGGATAATTCCTTAGACAGCAGTTTTTCACCAGAATTCAATTCAGCCAAAATCAACTCATTGGTATACTCTAATATAATATACGAGCCACTAATAACCATGCCCAAAAAATAGAAACACCGCTAAATATGTGTGAATTACTAATGGCTATAAACAAAGTAAAAGGCACAACTCCAGGCCTTGACAGAATTTCCTACGACATGATTAAACACCTCTCCCACTCAGTAAAGGCATACTTCTCCAACTCTACAATCAAATTTTTGATTCTGGAATAATCCCACACTCTTGGAAAACAGCAATTATTGCTGCTATTCCTAAGCCAAATAAAAACATATCAGAATTTTCTGGATATCGGCCTATCTCACTACTACCATATCTATCCAAACTCATGGAAAGAATAATCGCAAACCGCATTGCATGGTACATAGAAATAAAAAAACTAGTCGTCGTAAATAAAGTAGCATTCAAATCCAATCGTAGCTGTGTAGACGCATTACTTCATATTGACTTTTATGTATCTAAAACACTCTCATCCAGAAACCATACTTCAATTCTTGGAATCGATTTTGAAAAAGCTTTCGATCGTATAGGGCTTCAAGTTATATTGGATACATTGAAAACCTGGGACATTGGACGCAAAATTGTTTACTATGTTAAGGCATTCTTAACTGGAAGAACAATTAAAGAAAAAAAAACAATGAGCTTTCAAATAATTACCCACTGATAAACGGAATACGACAAACATCTCCTTTGCCCGTGGTGTTTTTTCAAATAGCTTTCAATCAAATCAGCAATATTATAAAAAAACACAAATACGTCGATCATTGTTTTAAATAAACACTTTATTTGAAAAGGTAGTAATTGATATTGAAAAATGGGCAAAAACGTCAGGAGCGAAAATATCTTTAGAAAAGTCTTCTATACTACATATTTGCAGAAAACATAAATGCAATCCTACGAACGTGATAGTCAGCAATACCACAATTCCTTAAGTAAATAAGCAAAGAATATTAGGAGTCATAGTTGAAAATAATTATCGCTGGAAAGAGCAGATTTTAAATCTGAAAAAATCACTAGTATCTAGAGCTAATATAATTAGATATCTTGCCACCAGAAGTTACACACATATTAATACACTTATTTATATAGTAAAAACACTAATTTCTACGAGCTATTTCTTTATGGGAATTGCTCTAAATCCAATTTAAAGCACATTAAAACACCATACCATCAGGCAATCAGAGCCAGCACACTTGCTTTCCGAACAACACCAATACAAATCTTAATAACTGAATCTGGTCTTCCGTCGTTAGAACATCAAATTTTGACTCTTACCAAAACTATTATCATACAACAATTCAATTGTAGATGCTGACGTATCTAAAGTGATAGCCGCTAAAAAAAATACCTCAAATTAAATCAACCATATTCCAATGCATCAACAACAATATAATGAATTACAAACAAAACCTATCAATGCTCTGTACAAAAAATCCCATTTGGACACATGACAGCAGTTTATGCAACACATCAGTTTCTACATATAAAAAAGAAAACACCTCCAACGAAGTTTATTCACAACTTTTTTTTATCAATTAATATCACATAATAAAAATTCCGAATGGCAATACTTTTTTACAGACGCATCAAAAAATAATAACGGAAAACCCCTAACATCCAAAACACTTTCAGATATATCAACAATTTTTCCTGCCGAAGCAACTGGTATCTTACAAGCAATTAATATAGCTGGTGAGTCAAAAAGAAAAACAATGTTTTCAGACAGCCTATCAGTCATAACGGCCATAAATAACCCAGCAAACGCAAAATGGCGTTCTGTAAATAAAATACGTGATTTACTAATCAAGTACAACGAAAAAATAAAGATAATCTGGATACCAGGCCACACCGAAATATATGGAAACAAATATGCTGACTCAGCGGCAAAATACGCATGCTCGGCTCCAATAATAAAAGACACGTTAACCGAAAGAATTGATCTTAGTAATGCAATCACCAACGAACTCAAACTTCAAAAAACTAGTGAAATGAAAAGCTATCACCATCCTCACTATTCCCAAATAAATCCAAACCTCAAAATTCCCATATACCCAACTGATTGATGTCAGCAAAAACAAAATAAAAATCTTCTCAAGATTACGTATGGGGCATACAATCACCACACACCTGCACGTTATAAACAACAGCTATACAAACATCTGCCGAACATTTTTTATCAACCTGTTCTAACTTAAAAAATCTGCACTCCAAACATCTGTCGAAACAATGGTCTTGATCTCCTCAAGGAACCCTCCAAAGATAATATAAACTCCATATACAACTTTATATCTAGCAAAGGAATTCAAATTTAAATTATGTAAATATTAATTAACACCTTATAATAGCTGATGGCCCTGGCAGCCAATGCTAATTCCTTAAATATTATTCTTGTATTTACTTATAAGCTTAATATCATATAAATAAATAAATTAATAATACGTTAAAAGAAATCACCATAATTTGTAATGTAACCGGTAATGTTAAATTTGAGATGATATTAGTTCCGTTCGTTATCCCAGTAATTTGTAAAAATTTTTACTGGATGTAAAAACAAATAAAAATGTTTTATAACTACGTTGTTTATGCAAATGCAAAGTAACAAATATTGTTAAATGAATTATAAAAAAGATAACAAAACCTTCTAAAATGTTTCTGCTTAAGATTTTACATCAAGAATCCTCTTTTTTCATATCGACCAGCTATAATTATTTTTGCATTTGGTTTTACAATCAGTTTTTTACCAAAGTTGTAAATTATTGCAAATTTTCCGTTTTGGTGTCAGCCAAAATTTAAATTACTCACGTGACTCGCGGTAAAAAAAATCGTATTTGATTATTGATTATTCCTTTAATTCGATTATTCCTTTTATTCGAGGTTTTATTTATTTTTTACATGTAATGTATTAATTTTTTTTGTATTAAGAATGGTACCACTAGTGTTTCCAACTATTCGACCCCGGTAAGAGCATTATTCGAAAATTGATTAATTGATTATTCAGGTCGATAAATCGGAAAAATTGGCGATTAATCAATTAACCGTTTATTGCAAACTAAATGTATTTCTTTTCTAAATAACAAAACGATGAGCTGCTTTTTTATGAAATACCAAGTTAAGTATACTGCATTGGTTTATAAAGAGTTTGTTAATAATATTCGAAGCATCCTGAGACTTTTCAAGGAATCATGCTTTAGAATCTTAATGGTTTTTGGGAGGAATTTGAGGACTCTTTAAGAGGGAAATGTTATCAGACATGTTCAGTGGGGGAGTAAACCCTTAAGCCGGATAAAGCTGATATTTTATTTTCTTTATTTGTTACAGTCGAGAAATTAGAACATTTTTTAAATAACAATAGCTGCATTTTAAAAGTCGACCTAAGAAAATTTACAAAAATCAATAAAACTTTTGAACATTCATATTCCTAATTGTTCAAATAAGAGAATTCTTAAACACTTCACTTTACATCTTGTTTCTACTAAGGTTCTTCAACTTTTTTATTTATTTTTTTTTTTTTTTGATAAATCAATTAGGTCAAATAAGTTACAAAATTGTATGTTTTTTTTTTTGGATTCTATAATTTTTTTTGTAATTTAAACGAAATTACAACTCCTGTGATTTGTGTGTGCACAGCCCATTTTTTTTTTTTTTTTGAAAGAGTAGCAACCATCAGGAAATTCTTCCTACGAATTAATGTGTTGCTTTCTTTAGAAAGGAGATAGAGAAAAGATGAAAGGTGGTGAAAGATAAAGGGCTCAAATATGGCAACACCGTAATTGCGCGAGATGATAATTCTTAGAACAGTTGTTGTCAGCCATGATGAAGAGTTAGCAGAATTGTTGAAGCTTTTTAGTTCATAGCCCTGTTATGTTATTTTACTTCGGTGGGGTTAAGTGATATGGGAACACCGAATAAAAACTCATATTAATTTTCTAAATTGATGTTGCCGTCGCTGGGGATCGAACCCACCCAACCATCTGTGTAACAGTCCAACGCGCTATTACACCACAACGCCCACAAAAGTAAGTAAGCTTTACAATTGTTTATGTAAATGGGTTGGGTTCGGGTTCCAGTGGAATATGCTGTAGATTGATATGGTTGAATCGGATTGTAAAAATTATCTTGGTAGAAGAAAAGGAAGAATTCCTACGCAATTAAAAAGTCAATTATATGCTATTGATTTGACAGAAAATCCAACATTGTAGTAAAGGATTTAAAAACATTTTTTATAATAATTATAATTTTTAAAGGAATTGAACGAAAATAAAAGGTTGTATATCCTAAAGCCTATATAACACTGGTTTTTGTTGCTTCAAAAAGTTATGCAATCCTTCAATCGATTTTAAAAAAAATTCATTTTATTTTAGTTAATGTTTTTCTGATTTTATTTTGAATTTTTTACCCAAAGTTACAAAATTTTGAAGTTTAAAGAAAAAATAACGGAAAAAATCTATATTAAAAATTTAACCGGTAAATCGACCGGTTTATTGTTAAATCGACCGGATTATTTGTTTCGACGTCAACCGAAAAGGATTAACCGAATTTTAAACACTAGGTAACACTTTATTTAAGTGGTCACTTTATAAAATAAATTCTTTTGTTTAATTTTCCGAAATATTTTGAATTTTTAAGCGTGAGTATTTCGTGAGCGTCAGCAAATATTTAAATTACTCACGTGATCGTGCGTAAGCGGGAGTAGAAAAATCCTTGTGCGTGATCGTGCGAGCATTTCAGCGTTTTTTTTATGAAGATCTGTTATGTTGGAGATTGATTGTTTATTTATTTCTACACGCAGGAAAAATACATTTTTGAATATGTTTACAGGCAAATATATATTTGTTTAGAAACTACCATATGTATATTTGAAGTAGTTTTCCAAGTATTATTTATTTATGGTTATTATACATATGTTTCCCGGCAAACATTGTAATATTTTTACTTTCCCAACTAAATAAACATATTGTTACAAGAAATTTCCACAACTAGAAATTTCTTTAAGCGAATTTTGACAGCTGGAAACATCTAGTGCCGTAATAAACTGGAAATAACTAGAATACCTGACTACTCATATAAATACGGGTATTTGGTGACGCAGTAGTTCAGTTTATAAGTAAAACGCAGAGTGTGAAGAACTAAAGTGTGGCTAACGTTTAGTCTATCTAAATCGTGTAAATAAAGTCTGCTATTAAAGTGTATTTCTCTAATTTTAAGTGACGGTTATAAATAAATAGAGCTATAAATAATTTCAAACAGTGTTTATTATTTGCAATATAGAAAGAACTCGATTTATTTAAAAGGTAAATAAATCAACGATTTTATAAAGGGTAAAATCGTAACAATTGGTGTCAGAAGTGGGATTGCAAAATAATAAGCAGTCATGTAATTGGAGAAGCGTAAAGTGGAGAATTACAAAAGCAGATGATAGAGGAAAACGAGCGGCGTAAGATTGACATAGCGACTAACGAATTTGACGAAAAAAAAGCAATGGAGGTTAGTACCCGTAAAACAGAAGGTAATATGAAGTTAAGCGCGATGTTTGCTGCTATGATGGAAAAGATGGAAAAAAAAATGAGAAAATGCTAGAAACTTCTAGAGCAGACAACCAGAAACTTTTAGAAACTTCTAGAGTAGACAACCAGAAACTTTTAGAAACTTCTAGAGCAGACAAACAGAAACTTTTAGAAACTTCGAGAGCAGACAACGAGAAACTGTTAGCTAAGATGGAAACGAAGCTGTTAACTAAAATTGAAGAAAAACATCAAGAAAATTCTAGAGAAGTTTCCGAGGTGGCAAAAAGACTGACCGACTTAGAGAATGGCGTCGAGAAAAAACTGCAAGATCTGGAAAGTAAAATAAATAATTCTCAATGTCAAGAGGGTCCAGTACGAATTATTCAGGAAAGTTCTGGTAAAGCAAAGGCCCCTACTTTTGATGGCAGCATACCGTTTAATGTTTTTAAGTTCCAGTTTGAGACAGTTATCGCCAGAAATATGTGAAACAACGAAGAAAAGGCTATATAGTTGATTCTGGCCTTAAAAGGAAACGCTGCAGAAATTCTAGAAAGTGTGCCAATCACCTGCAGAGATAATTATGACGACATAATGGTGGCACAAAAATGAAATATACACAATGGAAGTAAGAGGTGGACTGCAGAAAGCAAATGAGTCATTGCAAGATTTCGCGACAGAGATTGAGCGGTTGGTGCAGCTAACTTATCCAGGCGAAAATCATCCATTCTTAGATCAATTCAAAATTAAAGCATTTGTGAATGGAATTCGGGATTCTGATGTGAGACATGCGGTATGTGCTACGTAGAAATCGACTTTTGTTGAAATTGTCTCATTCTCGCTGGCCCAAGAGACTGCGAAGGTGATTTCCTAACCACAAATATTTAAGGTGCGTAACCTCGGAGTGACTTCTGAAAGAGAGCAAGATATAAGCACAAAGCTAACAGAAGATTCAGAGAAGTGCTCACGGAGTTAAAAGATGCATTTAAGCAGGCATTAGGGGAGAAACAAGTCAAGGCCAAGGATAAATGCTACAACTGCGGTAGAGTGGGACATTTCCAGCAAAATTGCAAAGCACCAAGAAAGAGCCTTCGGGCCGATCAGCAACCACCTAAAGAGTCACCGTTAAACTAAAAAGAGCTAGCACTATGGGGCATGAGCTAGCTCCCACAACCGATGGCCCCACAATCTCCATATCAATAGCACAGCAGGAGAAAAGCAATCTTACTGCTTGTGGGTGCATCAACGGACAAAAGCACATTTTAACCATAGATACAGGAGCATCACAGTCCATCATCAGGCCCGATATAATTAGAAAGCCAGTTGAACCATTGCACGGGGTAAGTTTGCGAACAGCTGCTGGAGAGCAGGCTTCTGTCTATGGTAAGGTTAATGTGAAACTAACAATTGAAAACATAAGCGTGAGTCACGTATTTATTGTTGCCGATATTGTGGACGAAGTAATTATTGGTGCAGATGTTTTGATTCGGCAGAATGTTGAAATACCCCTTTGTGTTGGATATGAACGCGAGGATCAGGTAAGAAAGCTAGTTACCATCAGCCACCAAAAACTGCCAGCACGGGCAGAAACTTTAGTATGTGTGCGTATGGAGGGAGATTGTGAGGACAGCAGCTTGTGGGTGGTAGAACCATCAGAAATAAAATGTGACCTAATAACAGCGAAAGCCCTCGTGAAAACCAGCAAAGACAAAAGAGTTCCTGTAAGAGTACTGAACCTATCAAATTGTGAAAAAGTTGTCAGAGCGAACTCTGAAATAGCCAATAATCAGTTGCGAAAAGAACTTGGAACCTTCCAATGCGTCCGTTGAAGATCGAGAGATGCTGGCAAAATATGTGGAAAAATGCGTAAAAGAACTGGTGACGCCTGATAAAAATAAAGCCAAACAATCAGAAAATACGGCTCTGTCTTCGCCATCAGAAACCAAAGTCAAGGAAGAACGGCGATTGTAAAACACCGAATCAATACTGGTGAAGCAAGGCCAATAAAGCAGGCGCCCAGAAGTATTCCTCTTGCAAAACGAAATGAAGTAAAGGAGTTAGGAGCTAATGGAGCTCGCCTATTGTTTTAGTTAAGAAAAAAGATGGCAGCACCCGATTCTATGTTTATTACAGAAAACTAAACGATATCACCAAGAAGGCCAGCTATCCACTCCGACAATTGACGACACGCTAGCAGGAACCAAATGGTTCTCCACATTGGGCTTGCAAAGTGGTTATTGGCAAGTAGAAATTTGTGACCAAGATGCCCTTTGGACTCTGCAATGCTCCAGCAACATTCGAGCGTTTAATGGAAAATGTGCTGAAAGGACTCCACTGGAAAACATGCCTAGTGTACCTTGATGACATAATTGTCATGGGAAAAACTTTCGATGAACACCTGAAGAACTTAGCAGAAGTTTTAAGGCGAGTATCAGCGGCTAGACTCAAGCTTAGCGCAAAGAAATGTACACTGTTTCAGAGGGAAGCCAAGTATTTGGGGCACCGCGTAACTGCAGAGGGTATATCAACCGATGAAGATAAGATTCGGTCTGTTAAAGATTGGCCTTTGCCCGAAAAATCTGCACGAGTTGCGCAGCTTTCTAGGGTTCTGCACATACTACCGACGATGTGTACCAAATTTTGCCAGTGTGGCTGCGAGTTTACATGAGCTGACTAAGAAGAAGGCCCGACCATTTCATTGGGTGAAGCTCAAGAACAAGCATTCCTAAGGCTCAAGGAGTTATTATGTACGGCACCGATTCTTGGATATCCTGTGGCCGGGGAAAAATTTGTGCTGGATAGCGATGCAAGCGGATACGAAATAGGAGGTGTGCTTTCGCAGGTTATCAATGGAACCGAAAAAGTCATTGGCTATTACAGTCGAGTATTTTCGAAGCCTGAAAGAAACTACTGCGTAACGCGACGGGAACTCTTGGCGGCGGTAGAATGTGTAAAGCACTACCACAAGTATCTGTATGATCAGCACTTTCAACTAAGAACCGACCATTCTGCACTTAGGTGGCTGCTGCAATTTAAACAACCAAAAGGGCAGCTAGCTTGTTGGATTGAACGACTTCAAAGCTATGATTTCAGCATCGAGCACAGGAAAGGCATAAAGCATTGCAATGCGGACGCCCTTTCAAGACGCCCCTGTAATTTAGAGTACAAACATTGTTCGAGGGCTGAAGGAAAATAGTGCATTGTTGATATACGACTAACGCGTATTGACTCAAGTGAAGCCGGGTCAGCGGCGCAACAAAATGACCCCATACTGTCAAAAATTATGTCAGCCAAAACAGAGGTCAGGAGGCCTACCCCTGAACAAATATCAGCTGAAAGTCCGCTAATGAAGGCGTATTGGGCCCAGTGGAACAGTCTACGGGTAATTAATCACTGCTTATGCCGTATATGGGAAAGTGCGGACGGCAAAACTGAGACAAAGCTAATTGTGGTGCCGTCAAGCAAAATAGTCGAAGTATTAAAAGAGTTCCATGACGGTCCTAGTGGTGGTCATCTCGGAGTCACTAAAACCCTAGATAAGTTAAAACAACGATTCTACTGGGTCGGCTGCCAGAAAGCTGTAAGCGACTGGATAGCGAATTGCGCGCAATGCATCGCAGCTAAAGGACCAGTAAGGAGAAGTCGTGGGCAACTTCAACAATACAACTCGGGTGCTCCATTTGAGCGGATAGCAATGGATGTAGCAGGCCCTTTCCCTGTCAGTGATTCCGGAAACCGTTACGTTCTTGTGGTGATCGACTATTTCAGTAAATGGCCTGAGGTATACGCTATACCGAACCAGGAAGCCAGAACGATAATAAGCGTATTTGTGAACAACTTGGTGTGCCGCTACGGTGTTCCATTAGAATTACACTCTTACCAGGGAAGGAATTTTGAATCTGCTATCTTTAAGGAAATGTGTGAGTTGTATGGTATAAGAAAAACAAGAACCACCCCGCTGCATCCACAATCTGATGGCATGGTCGAAAGATTCAATCGCACTTTAGAAAAATACTTAAGAAAAGTGGTCAGTGCACATCAGAAGGACTGGGACGAACACCTTTCTGCTGGCATACAGATCAGCTTCCCGGGCACAAGAAGGCCTTAACGAGCTTCATGAGGTTGTTCGCAATCGAATTAAAATAGTCAGTGATAAGATGAAGGCGAAGTACGATAGGGCAGCAAATTCTGAAGGATTTAATTAGGGTCAGCTGGTTCTGCTATTTAACCCGCAACGAAAGAAAGGATTATCTCCCAAACTACAAACGCATTGGGACGGACCCTATAGAGTAATTAAAAGATTGAATGATGTGGTATACAGAATACAGAAAGATCAGAGCCCAAGGTCCAAAGTGAAGGTTGTTCATCTAGAACGACTAGCCAACTATAGAAAAGGAATAGCTATGTCTGTTCGGGACGAACAGGCTTAAGTGGGCGGCAGTGTTACAAGAAATTTCCACAACTAGAAATTTCTTCACTCGAATTTTGACAGCTGGAAACATCTAGTGTCGTAATAAACTGGAAATAACTAGAATACCTGACTACTCACATAAATACGGGTATTTGGTGACGCAATAGTTCAGTTTATAAGTAAAACGCAGAGTGTGAAGAACTAAAGTGTGGCTAACGTTTAGTCTATTTAAATCGTGTAAATAAAGTGTGCTATTAAAGTGTATTTCTGTAATTTTTAGTGACGGTTATAAATAAATAGAGCCATAAATAATTTCAAACAGTGTTCATTATTTGCAATATAGAAAGAACTCGATTTATTTAAAAGGTAAATAAATCAACGATTTTATAAAGGGTAAAATCGTAACAATATATTTGCAATTGTAATTTTATCATTATTATACTTGTGGAATGCAAACATAATTATAATAAACATATATATATATATATTTGCAGGCAAACATGTATATATATTTGCTGGTGGATGCATTTCAAAGGATCCAAACATATATATGTTTACAAGCAAACATATTATATTTGCAGGCAAGAATATTGTATTCAAATTGCGGCAAATACAACTTACAGCGTTTCCAAATATATGCATATTACCAGCAATATTCAGCGTGTATACACAGATTAATTGTAACAACCTAATTTCTTTCCAACCGAATGGTTTGGTTGGAGCTGCAACCAAAATATTCAGTTCGCAAGAAATTCGGCAAAGTTGAATTCAGAATTTCTTAACGATGCTATATTAGAGCTCGTTATTTGTACAGAAGATAAATCATGAAATAAGTTTGTAAAATATAAAAAAAAAAAAATTTACTTAAATTTATGAATTTCAAAATTTATATATGAATCGTTTGAATATTAAATGAATACAAATTAATAATAGAATATTATAATATATGTTTCTTTCAAATAAATCAATTAATTTTTACAAAAAGTTTTGTTTTTGTAAATGCCCAGAAAATTGTTTATTTTTAACTTTAGCGAAATGGATTGACATGACTGATGAAAATATACTAATAATTTCTCGGTTGGGGTCTAAAGACCCCAACAGCACATAAGGGTTGATTTTCTGAAATAAAATAATATTATTTTAAGATATAGGAAAATAATATCAAACAGTTTCATCAATATCCCTTCAGAAATATCTGTTATATGTTAAAATTTGACCTTTGACCTAAAAAAGTGGAATTTCGTACAGTTGTTGTCACATAGTTGTTGTCATTGTACTAAATTTTTTTTCTGAGTGCATTTATAGCGGTTCCTTGACTTTTTGTTCAATCAAAACATCAAATATATAGACCTGAACGCTTGATATCGAAAAGTTCAAACTAGCAATCAGTAAGTCTTAGAATGTTGAGTCTTAAGTCACTTGAGCTTCAGTAGATTACCCCCGCAGAGAGGGAACTCATTTGGAAATGCTTCCAAAATTTTGGTTCGGAGTCTAATGTGGTAAAATCACTTTCATTATTGCGTAGCAAAATAGTCAATGCAATTCAAAATTTAAAAAAAATATAAGACTATCAATATTTTACCAAGAAAATAACCTTGAAAACCATCTATTTCGGCAGAAAGGTTAATGACCAGAATGAGTAAAAATTATACTTTTTACATTTACGCAAATAAGGTCTAGCATGGAGTCAGAAAATGTCAACAATGTCAACTGTAAGAAGGCGTTTGTCAAAAATATTTTATATTGTCGCATAGCTTGACGAAAGCCGAATATGTCCAAAAAAATGTTAGTTGAATGTTTTTGGTAATGATGTTGGACCGCATGAAAATTATCCACAAAACGCTCGCTGTTTAAATGTGTCTTTGAAAAAAGTTTTTAAAATGAAAGATTTGATCTATAAATGGAATTAATTTAAATCAAGTAAGCAAAACAAAAGATGAAAAATACTTCTCACCTAAGAGCATTCGAATTAAAAGAATTCAAAAATGCTGTTGTAGTAGATAATTTCAATAAATTTTAAAACTAGTGATCGAATTTGTTGATCAAGTGGTCTGTGATACATTAATTGCAGGGGCAAGTTTTAATAACTTGGCGGTTTTTAACCGATTTTCGTTTTTATTGCCTTATTAGAAAGATAACTGCAAATTTCAATAATTTAATCATTTTAGATCAAATTTTTAAGAAATTCAATAAACAGCCATATTTTCCCCTTGTAATCCATTTTTCAAACTTTATGACCGATGTTCGATTATCCAAATTTTTTTTGCAAAACATAACCAAATGAACATTTCTAGGGGCAGGAATAGTCAATCGCTTATATTTTTTCTCCATACAAGCTTGTAGCACCCTAGTATACATACATGTACATTAAGATGGTCTAAAATAAAAACAAGTAAAAAAGGGCTAAATTCGGCTGTGCCGAATCTTTGAATACCCTCCACCATAGGGGCTGAAGATGATATACGTATATACTAAATTTTGCATGAACTGTAATATGAATATGTTTTGTCAATTTATGTAACGAACTTTTGTTATTTAGTTTTAGTAATGTTATTTACAGAGGTCTGCTCTGTTAGCGACTTTAACATTGTTGCTTTTAACGTTAACTTAGTTATTAAGAGTAACACACATATAGCTCTAAAATGAAATTATTCTCATAGTATGTAAGACAGTAAATGTAATCGAACAAGAAGAAGACTTAATAACATTTTTACTTACTTAACAGAAAACAAAAATAGATACAGAAAAATTGTAAAAATTTGTATGGAAAATTTAGAGGTACCTTACATTTTCACTCATAACTTTTGAACCGCTTAACCGATTTTGCTCATTTTAAATACCAAACTGCTCGGGAGGATGTTCAATAATCTGGGTAAAAATAGGCACCCCCGCTTGCGTCTTCGCGTCGTGATCGCCATTTCAACAGACAGACGGACATCGCTAAATCGACTTAAAATTGCATAAGGATCACGAATATATATACTTTATGGGGTCTTAAACCTATATTTCGACATATTACAAACGAATGACAAACTGATATATACCCTCACCATATATGGTGGAGGGTATAAAAAGTTCGAACTCACGAGCTCCAAAATCCTACAAATATGCCATTTAGGAACAAATATACTTACTCTGCCAAAGAAATTTAAAAAAAGTTTTATTCAGAGGTAGCACATCGCCATTGAAGTTTCAAAGTTGTACTTATTCTATAATTTTAAATTAATTAAAAGTTGAGATAAATTAAATAAAATTATTAGAATCGCGACTCATCAAATCTAATATATTTTTGGGTGTACATTGCGAATATGAAATCAAAATTAAATTCGAATTTCCCGAAAATTTCATTCAAAAAATGTTTGATTTTTATTAAGAAATTTCTTATATTTGCCTCTACGCAAAATTCATTTTTGAATGATTATATTTCCATGGAATGTCTTCTTCTTATGTGAGACAGGATTCTTGTTAACAATTTAATTTTAGTACGCTAAATAATAGCGAAAAACGAAAAAAGTCAAATTTTACGTTCAGTTACAAGGATAGTTATCCTTGTCCTTTCAAAAATTAAGAACAATGTCATGTCTGACAAAAGCTCTTGGTAAGTAGATTCCAAAAGTACAAGAAGTTGGATTTTTCGATGACAACATTTTTAGATAGGAAAATAGCACAAAAAATCGAATTTTGTTGAATTTTCAAAAACCGCGGAAAATTTCAAACCCACAAATTTGTTTTCAAATTTGATTGCTGATTCTTAATCTTCATTTTATACGAAGCGATTTCCCCATATTCACCATATACGCACAAATTCAGGAATGTTCACCAAAATGAATATAACTCATGAACCATTACAAAGGCCGTATATTGATAAAACCTTGGTATTGACGTCACTTTTCATGGGAAATTTCCAGATTTGTGGCATTCGAGACCGAATGAAAACGTTCGAAAATTTTTTTTTAATAAGTAACTACAATAATACTAATAATGAAAACACCAACTTTAAGTTTTATTTCGAAACTATTAGTACGAACTAAACATACATTATGGAAAAATTCCATTTAAATTTTTTATTTTTAGAAATTGAAAAATTATAATAACCACATGTCATGTAACTGTCGAAACTTTTTTGAGTGTACAACTTATAAATTTTAAACTTTCTTTTGTCGCACCAAATTGTGTACCTTAGTCATATTTCTTCAGCGTGTAGTCAGGTATCTAAAGCTGAAAGTCCATACCACACGTTTTCGCGTCAACGCTTTACTGAAATTCAAGTGTAAATTTGTTGAATAAAATAAATTTAAAATAAAAAAATAAAAACAATTTTTGCAAAATGGAAAGCGAAATTGAAATTTTTAAAGAATTTATAGAACTTATTGAGTTTGTTAATATTATATTTTGTGCTAGAAGTGTGTACAAAAAGCTCCATAGGAATAGACGATTTGGAGCTTTTTTTATAAAGTACTTCGTGTTTTTTTACAGCTTCAATGAGTTTTTCGTCCAAAAACCAGCTGATGTGTTCATACGCTGCTTATGACGCTTACAAAAGTAGACCTACTTTACGCGTCAAGGCATCTTACGCTTTGGTACTATGTAACTTGCAGCATACAATTGCACTGATTCTACTTTTTTGACAACCGCGTATGACGCAAAGAAGCGCAGCATGCGTGGTATGGACTTTCAGCTTAATGCAGCGTTTATAATGGAAAGTTAATCTAGTAAAAATTGGATTAACTGCATCATCTATGTGCAACTATTCGCAGTTAATCCACTTTTTACTAGAATGGATTACTGGAATTTAAAATCGATTTGCTAAAATCAGCAAAAAATTTACTAAATATTAGTATAAGTACAATCAAATTAGTATAAAAAATTAGTAAGCACTACTTAATTTTAGTGAATTTAGATTTTAAGGTCAAAGATAAAACTTTTTAGTGCAATTTTAAGTGGATTTCTATTTTTGGACATGAGTCAGTTGTGAAAAGTATCTTCCCCTCCGATTCCTTTTTTCCTTCAATATCAAAAATATTTACTAATTTTAAAAAAAGTGCAAAATTAGAAATTTATTTTTCCTAATTTTTGCAAGTGGGTCTTTAAAAATTTGTAAAATGGTTTCTGAAATTAGCAACAAATATTTGTAAATATTCTGTAAAAATTCTGTAATTAACATTTTGCAAATAACAAAATAAAAAAAATTTACTAATTAATAATTTTTTTACTAACTTTTTGTTCTGCGTAAGAGTTTAAGATTTTTTATTTATTGTATCGTATTGTATCTAAAATAATCAATTGTGTTTTTTTTCAATAAGTTTTTATACATGAAATACAATGTTTATATTTTTATAGACAAATGCATAGATATTTTGTAGATTTTTATAACAGTAATAAATCAAGTTAACTTGTAAAACAACAACAAATTTGATTTAAAAGACTGTTTTAACAATCAACAAAATGTCTATGCATTTGGCTATTTTAATTACTTTATTTTATCAGATAGTGTATATGCGCTTTCTAAAGTACAAATAGTTTAATATTTTATAAAACAATAAGGCGAAAATTTTATTATTCAATTTTTAAAAATGTACTTCATAACACCTTCTCCTACTCAAAAGAAATAAAGTTTCGTTACGATTACACAATTTTTTTTTATTTCAACTTTTTCTAAAATAAATTGGATAGGATTTTTAAAAAATAAATCTATTACAATCCTAAAAAAAAATAACAATGTCGCCCACGCCGCACAGTGCTTTGTTCCCATATAACGAGTGGACAAAAATAGAAGGAGTTATTGTAGCTAACTGAAATTTGGTACGCGATTTTAGTTTCGAGTTAATTAGAAGATAAAAATGTAATAAAATCTTCAAATTTGGTCAGAATCAACGAAAATTGATAATTGTTATTAGAACAAAGTTATTAACGTGTCTGCCAATTTTCTTTTCAATCGAAAGAAGGACTCGCCTACCCGTCATATATCCTTTTTTAAAAAAATTACATAAAATCTGTAAAAGTTAACCGATTACATTCAAACTTATCAAATTAATTTAAATAAACATAAAAAACATGTATACTAAAATTCGTTGAATTCGGTTTTGTAACTAAAAAGTCATTTTTAATTTTAATTTTTTTTAGTCTTTATAATCCCTAAAAATATTTTTAAAAAATATAAAAAAAATGTACTTACAAAAAAATAAAATATTTTAAACGTAATAACAAATAACTAAATACTATATTTAAGAAAATAAGTTTTTATTAAAATTTGACTTTTATAAAAATCGAACTTGTTATTATTATTTGCTTATATTCCAGTACTTTTTCATTTTAACATTAAAACAAGTAAAAAAGGGCTAAATTTGGCTGTGCCGAATCTTTGAATACCCTCCACCATTGGGGCTGAAGATGATATACGTATATACTAAATTTTGCATGAACTGTAATATGAATATGTTTTGCTAATTTATGTAACGAACTTTTGTTATTTAGTTTTAGCAATGTTATTTACAGAAGTCTGCTCTGTTAGCGACTTTAACATTGTTGATTTTTACATTAACTTAGTTATCAGAGTAACACACATATAGCTCTAAGAATGTTATTATTCTCTATGTAAGACAATAAATGTAATCGAACAATAAGAAGACTTAATAACATTTTAACTTACTTAACAGAAAAAAAAAATAGATACAGAAAAATTGTACAAATTTGTATGGAAAATTTAGAGGTACCTTCACATTTTCACTCATAACTTTTGAACCGCTTAACCGATTTTGCTCATTTTAAATACCAAACTGCTCGGGAGGATGTTCAATAATCTGGGTAAAAATAGGCACCCCCGCTTGCGTCTTCGCGTCGTGATCGCTATTTCAACAGACAGACAGACGGACATCGCTCAATCGACTTAAAATTGCATAAGGATCACGAATATATATACTTTATGGGGTCTTAAACCTATATTTCGACATATTACAAACGGAATGACAAACTGATATATACCCTCACCATATATGGTGGAGGGTATAAAAAGGAACACTGTATTAAGGTGTTTTTGTCGGAATATGAATCTCCTATCTTTTGTGTTACAAATTTGTAAATGTTTGCTACTTTATTAATTGAAGGTGCAGAAAGCCAACAATCAATTAAATCTGAATTTTTTAAAATAGAAGCCATCACAAAAAATTTAAAAATTTTAAATACAGTGTTTATTTACAGTTGATATTTTGTTTATATTAACAATAGAGATAGACCCGTGAGAAGTTTTAACATTTACGTTCAATGTAATTAGGAAAGGTAGACAGAATGAGGTTATGTATGGAACAATATATCGTGCAGATGGCCGCCGCGGCTTTGCTGGCATGCACGCGATCTTTTAATGAAATTTTCAATGACCGTTTTGCGTGAATGCTGCGGTATTTCATTAATGCAGCGTCCAATTTCCTCTTTTAAGGCTTGAGTCGTCGTCGGCTTATTCGCGTAAACCATCGACTTCAAAAAACCCCAAAGAAAAAAATCTAATGGTGTTAAATCGCACGATCTAGGCGGCCAATTCTGATCTCCAAAACGCGAAATAACACGACCGGGAAATGACTGATGCAGCAATTGAATTGTTTCTCTGGCTGTATGACATGTGGCGCCGTCTTGTTGGAACCACATGCCCTCCACATTCATTTCTTCAATTCTAGGCAAGAAAAAACTGGTTATCATTTCACGATACCGAACACCATTGACTGTTTGCGCTTGACCTGCCTCATTTTCATAAAAAAAGGTCCAATGATTCCTACAGCCCAAAAACCACACCACACAGTGACACGTTGAGGATGCATTTGCTTCTCGTGAATCACTCGAGGATTTTCCTCACCCCAAATGCGACAATTCTGCCTATTGACGAAGCCATCAAGATGAAAATGGGCCTCGTCACTGAAGATGATTTTATCGGCAAAATCAGCATTTTCATGTTGTCTCTCCAATACCCAATTAACGAACTCCCTTCGCTGTCCATGGTCAGCTGGCTTCAGTTCCTGAGTCAATTGAACTTTGTATGCATGAAGATGCTAATCTTTCGTCAAAATTCGCTGCAAAGTGGATTTGGAGACACCAATTTGCTGAGCTCGGTGTCGAACTGAGGTGGATGGAGTTTGAGCGACATCATCACGTACAGCTGCGACATTTTCGGTCGATCGACCTGGTCGATGGCGCGTTGTTGTCTTTACATCACTAACACACCCAGTTTCGGCAAATTTATCCATTAATCTCTTTACAGTTGACTCTTTTGGAGCATTATTGTGACCCCAAATTGATCGCAATTTGCGAACTGTAGCCGCAAAACTTTCACCATTTTGGTAAAACAATTTCACAATGAGAATGCGTTGTTCATTCGTGTAGCGCTCCATTTTTAGTAACCTCGTACCTTCTACTAGCAAACAATAACAATTGTTGTTGCCAGATTTAAAAATTAAAAATTGCGTTCTTCTTGGGACACCCTTTATATATATATATATATATATATATATATATATATATATATATATATATATATATATATATATATATATATATATATATATATATATATATATATAATTCTGAAAATAGACATATATAAAAACATGTTTTTTGTAATTTGTGGCAAAATATTGGTTCATTTCTTTTCATTATCTTTGAGATTATAGTATAAACTTTGAAAAACAACAAAAAAAAAATAATAACCCTCTTTTCGTATTTTATTTTTTTACTCCATCAAAGTTTTGTAAATTTCGATTTTTTAACACAAAAAAATAAATTTTCAGATCCATAAAAATAATTGTACTAAAGGTTTATACTGCACAGTATATTTTTAGTCGATTACAAATATACTAAGACCAAACCTTAAATTAATTGTTTAAAAAATGAATTTTATATATTTTTTTCGTGAAACAACTAAAAGCCATATTTATTGTTATACCATTATTGCTTAAAATTGTCAAAGTTTAGCGCCAAAAAAAATTAAACCAAAATTTTTTTTCATATCGTTTAGTTGCTTTATAATCTTTCCAAAAATATATTATTCATCAATATTCATGACCAACATTTTATTTTTGATTTTTGTCTATGGAACAAAGCACTGTGCGCCGTAATAACTTTCTTTTAATTTTTATATGAACAGAAAACAAGGTTTGGAAATGGGAAAATTGTTTTGAAATGGAGGGAATTTGTTTTGAAATCAAAGAAATACTGACTTCATAATGCAAAGCAACATTACACTGCATAGTAATGCCTTTTTTTCGACAATGCCGTGAGGTCATTAAAGATGGAGGCAGACGAATGATTTGTGTGTGTGATTTGTTCGATCTCGACGTCTTGTTTGTTACAAGTTAATGGGGCTGTGCGCGCACAAATCACCTGAAATTGATAATTTTCAATTTCTTGTGATATGTTCAATGAGTTAGTGGGCTTGTGCGAGAACATTTAATAATTTTTTCATTTTAGTTAACAACAAAACGTCAAAGTGCATGTATTGCGGAGATGGATAACAAACAAAAAATTTTAGTGTTCTAGAGTTGCTATTTTCATATTTTTTTAATAATATTAGGTTATCCAATTTCGTGGTTGCAGCAGTCGATCCTTTTGAGGTAGTTTTCAATCACTTTTTCGCACATTTCGGGCAGTATCTCAGCGATAACTTGACGAATGTTGGTTTATAAATGATCCAACATTAGGGGATTATCCGCGTAGACAGGGTTTTTGACGTAGCCCCACAAAAAAGTCTAACGGCATTAAATCGCATGATCTTGGTGGCTAATTGACGTTGGTCGAAAAATCACCATTTCGGTAAATGTCGAAACAGATAATTTAAAACTTAAATAACACAGTACAACAGCCAATCTGGGGGGTGAGAAATTCCAAGTCAGGGTGATGGTACTAGATCAGTATAGTAAAACCCTCAAAGGGTTTGGCGTTCGTATGTGTCAGTTTTTATGACCTTTTAAATTTTTTCCTTATCTTGATATTTTTTCGCTTAGTTGTAACATTTTGGCAAAAACGTAGTTTAACATAACTCGAGAACCACTTGTCCGATTTTGATGAAACAAATTTAGAAAAATTAAGAATTACAATTTCTCTAATCTGTTTCTATACCGTTTTCCTATATGTGCAACACTTTCGAAGTTAAAAATGAATGTATGAAGGGAAAAAAGTATTTTTTGCCTAAAAATTTAAATATTTTTTTTTTTAAATTTATAAAAAATCCAAAATGGAAAAAAGTGCCAAAACTTATTACTTTCGCGTAAAGTCACATAACTCATGAGCAAAAAAAAGCATAGATCATGAAAATCGATGCACGCGTTTCTCATTTATTCACAATTAGGTAAATGTATGAATTTCAAAAATTTGCTCCAGATATGCACAACATTATTTGGAGAAAACATTGACACTCACAAGCCGAACTCTTTCATATTTTTCTACTGTACTAAAAGAGAAATATTGATGTGGCAACACTAGTTCTGTAATGTTCACATAAAACATGCATTGTCATTATACTTCTTCTCTTTCTCACACTGGTTCTGTGATTTTTGTCATTCAACAAGTGCCGACGAACGCGAACAGTAAAAGTGATTTTTCTCCAGTTTTTTAAAAGTGAACAAAACTGAACAGAATATGGAACTGTGCAAGCCAGATATAAATAGCTTTTGCTACTGCTGTGGTCAATATGTCTCAACACATAAAAAAAGGGGAAATTTCAGTACTGATTTTGTTCAAACATACGAGATGTACTTCAACCAAAATGTTATAGTGAACGAAAATTGGGTACCAAATATAGTGTGTAAAAGCTGCTACAACCGTCTAATGGATTGGAAAAATAGAAGACGTGAAAGTATGCCATTCGGTATCCCAATGACTTGGACTAATCCTGGCAAAGGTCACAATCCATTGAATTGCTATGCATGTGCGAATAAAGGAGCCGCAAAAAGAATAAGAAAATCGTATAATTACGTTGGTGTTGCAAGTGCCGCAACACCATTGCCTCATTCGGACCACTTTTATCAATTTCCCCAAGTTCGTTTTGTACGTTTTTATGGGATAAATAAAACATTTAAATTGCATATTATTTCTAAAATATTATTTTAGAAGTGAAAAATAGATTTTCTTTTTACATATTTAAAATGTAATATTAAAAAAAACTTATTTGTTGTCAAATGTTTTAAACGTTTAAATTACTAACGTACCTAATTTTATCCAATTTACAAACTTAATGATCTCTATTCATTTGATATGAATATAGTTTTATAATATTAAATTAAATTAAATTTAATTTTTTTTATTGTATTTCATTACCATTTTATTTGTTGGTTTTAATATTTTTTAATATAATATCCTAAAAATTAATATTATAAAACTATATTCATATCAAATGAATAGAGATCATTAAGTTTGTAAATTGGATAAAATTAGGTACGTTAGTAATTTAAACGTTTAAAACATTTGACAACAAATAAGTTTTTTTAATATTACATTTTAAATATGTAAAAAGAAAATCTATTTTTCACTTCTAAAATAATATTTTAGAAATAATATGCAATTTAAATGTTTTATTTATCCCATAAAAACGTACAAAACGAACTTGGGGAAATTGATAAAAATGGGAAAAACATTAAAATTTTACTTTTTTTGGTTTTAAATTGTTTTTAAATTGTCACTCTAAAAGCGAAAAAAATACGTCACCACATAGGCAAGACGTCACCAAAGTCGGCACTCAATCATAACTAACCATACCAAATCGCATTTCCCAACTGAAGGTGTGTTCACAGTGATAATGCGTTATGAAACTTTAAATGCGTTTTTCTCAAAACTTAATTTTCACACACTAGGTACCTTTTCTCGGAGAAGGTCACATATAATGATGAATGATTTTATACAGTCTCTTTTTTAGGATTTTGATTACTGTTTATTGTGTTATTTAGATCAGAAATTAAACTATTTGAATTTGGAATATCCAAAGTTAAGTCTTCATCGGAGTCTATCAGACTTACATCTAAATCTTCATAACCAAACAAACGATTATAAAAGTGTTCGGAAAATATAAAAGAGACCAAGTAACCCAGTTGGTGATGTAATTAAAAAAAACGGTTAACTGAACAAAAAATACCGGTTTTCGGTTTTCTTCGAATTTACAAAATTTCGGTTTCGGTTTTTGAATACTCTAGTTCACCCACAATTACAAAACAAATTTTTTAAAAATAGGTTTGACAAACAATAGGTTTATTGTAATTATTTTCAATGGCATTACCCTTAATATACAGTTACATTACACGTCATTGAAATAAATTTTTATCAAAAAAGTTGAATAAATTTATTATTACCTTTAAAATACCGAAATTATCGAAAGATCCGTTACGAAGATGTCGAACTACGCATGATTTCGTTTACCATGCATGTTAGAAATCCGTTATTAAATTTTTTAAACTTTTTATTAAATAAAAACTATGTCACGTTCTCATCCCTAACTTAATAAATTTTAATACCGGTAAATAATATGTCAATATGATAAAACAAAACAAAGAATGCGACAAATATTATCAGTAATGGAACCTTTTAAATAATACGAACAATTTAATTAAATAAGCGAAAATTAATAGTTACAGTCGAAAACGTTTAATTGTTGCCTAATTCCGAGTTTTAGGATGTAGATTATCTTTAAACTCAGTTTATCGCAGCTTGTAACTTGAATACTGATTTTGAATTTTGTTTTAATTTATTTTATTTCAATGAAGACCAAAATTGTATGTAACAAAAAGTTGTTCCGACAAATTTCTGTTAATAAACATGGAAATGGCAGACAAAATTTGTTTTCGGTTTAACTAAACCAAGTTTAACTCACATCCCAAAAACTGGTCCTAAGTGTGTGTAATCATTTTATTAAGAAAATTGCACTTTTTATTCGGAATTTGGTTCTTTTTTTATTCGGCCGAATATTCGGTATTCGTTTCGAACCGAATACCGAATATTCGGTTTTTTGAATGCACTATTTTTGAAGGATACACTCGAATACACTATTCGTGATATCTCTAATTAAAACCAATTTCTTGTTAACAAGTTTTCCTTCAAATTCCATGTATTTAGCGCCCTCTAGTAGTACAAATAAGAGTCAAATCTAAATTTTTTTCACACAACGCTTTATAATCTTTCTAAAAATATGTTTTTTTAAAAATATATTATCGGGGAACTTTATTTTATTTGACTTCATTTTAATTTTTAACACTTCAAAATTGCATCAAATTTATTTAAAAATCATGAAAATGGACATTTTAAAAACATAATTTTTTATAATTTGTGGTAAAATATTTGTTCTATTATTTTCATTATCTTTGAGATAATAGTATAAACTTTGAAAAACTACAAAAAAATAACCCTTTTTTCGTATTTTTTTACTCCATCAAAGTTTTGTAAATTTTGGGTTTTCAACAACACAAAATCTATAAATTAAAGCCACAAAAATTTTTTTTAAAAGATTTACATTAAAACTTAAAAAAAAATTTATATTTTTAGTTTATAACAAATATACAACAACAATTAAATAAAAAAACTTTAAGCCACTTTTTGATAAACTTAATTTTTAAATTTTTTTTTGTGAAACATATAAAATTTTTTTTTTGTGTTTAACTATTTTTGCTTCAAATTCTCTAAGTTTAGCGCCCTCTCGTGGCTCTAAAAAAATGTAAAACCAAAATATTCACTTACACGAGTTTAAGCTACTTTATAATCTTTCCAAAAATATATTTTTCATCCATATTTATGGTAAATATTTATTATTTTTACGTCATTTCAAAGTTTGACACTTTAAAAGTGGAACAAATTTTAGTATAAATTAAGAAAATAGACATATATAAAAACATGTTTTTTGTAATTTGTGGCAAAATATTGGTTCATTTCTTTTCATTATCTTTGAGATTATAGTATAAACTTTGAAAAACAACAAAAAAAAAAAATAATAACCCTCTTTTCGTATTTTATTTTTTTACTCCATCAAAGTTTTGTAAATTTCGATTTTTTAACACAAAAAAATAAATTTTCAGATCCATAAAAATAATTGTACTAAAGGTTTATACTGCACAGTATATTTTTAGTCGATTACAAATATACTAAGACCAAACCTTAAATTAATTGTTTAAAAAATGAATTTTATATATTTTTTTCGTGAAACAACTAAAAGCCATATTTATTGTTATACCATTATTGCTTAAAATTGTCAAAGTTTAGCGCCAAAAAAAATTAAACCAAAATTTTTTTTCATATCGTTTAGTTGCTTTATAATCTTTCCAAAAATATATTATTCATCAATATTCATGACCAACATTTTATTTTTGATTTTTGTCTATGGAACAAAGCACTGTGCGCCGTAATAACTTTCTTTTAATTTTTATATGAACAGAAAACAAGGTTTGGAAATGGGAAAATTGTTTTGAAATGGAGGGAATTTGTTTTGAAATCAAAGAAATACTGACTTCATAATGCAAAGCAACATTACACTGCATAGTAATGCCTTTTTTTCGACAATGCCGTGAGGTCATTAAAGATGGAGGCAGACGAATGATTTGTGTGTGTGATTTGTTCGATCTCGACGTCTTGTTTGTTACAAGTTAATGGGGCTGTGCGCGCACAAATCACCTGAAATTGATAATTTTCAATTTCTTGTGATATGTTCAATGAGTTAGTGGGCTTGTGCGAGAACATTTAATAATTTTTTCATTTTAGTTAACAACAAAACGTCAAAGTGTATGTATTGCGGAGATGGATAACAAACAAAAAATTTTAGTGTTCTAGAGTTGCTATTTTCATATTTTTTTAATAATATTAGGTTATCCAATTTCGTGGTTGCAGCAGTCGATCCTTTTGAGGTAGTTTTCAATCACTTTTTCGCACATTTCGGGCAGTATCTCAGCGATAACTTGACGAATGTTGGTTTATAAATGATCCAACATTAGGGGATTATCCGCGTAGACAGGGTTTTTGACGTAGCCCCACAAAAAAGTCTAACGGCATTAAATCGCATGATCTTGGTGGCTAATTGACGTTGGTCGAAAAATCACCATTTCGGTAAATGTCGAAACAGATAATTTAAAACTTAAATAACACAGTACAACAGCCAATCTGGGGGGTGAGAAATTCCAAGTCAGGGTGATGGTACTAGATCAGTATAGTAAAACCCTCAAAGGGTTTGGCGTTCGTATGTGTCAGTTTTTATGACCTTTTAAATTTTTTCCTTATCTTGATATTTTTTCGCTTAGTTGTAACATTTTGGCAAAAACGTAGTTTAACATAACTCGAGAACCACTTGTCCGATTTTGATGAAACAAATTTAGAAAAATTAAGAATTACAATTTCTCTAATCTGTTTCTATACCGTTTTCCTATATGTGCAACACTTTCGAAGTTAAAAATGAATGTATGAAGGGAAAAAAGTATTTTTTGCCTAAAAATTTAAATATTTTTTTTTTTTAAATTTATAAAAAATCCAAAATGGAAAAAAGTGCCAAAACTTATTACTTTCGCGTAAAGTCACATAACTCATGAGCAAAAAAAGGCATAGATCATGAAAATCGATGCACGCGTTTCTCATTTATTCACAATTAGGTAAATGTATGAATTTCAAAAATTTGCTCCAGATATGCACAACATTATTTGGAGAAAACATTGACACTCACAAGCCGAACTCTCTCATATTTTTCTACTGTACTAAAAGATATTGATGTGGCAACACTAGTTCTGTAATGTTCACATAAAACATGCATTGTCATTATACTTCTTCTCTTTCTCACACTGGTTCTGTGATTTTTTGTCATTCAACAAGTGCCGACGAACGCGAACAGTAAAAGTGATTTTTCTCCAGTTTTTTAAAAGTGAACAAAACTGAACAGAATATGGAACTGTGCAAGCCAGATATAAATAGCTTTTGCTACTGCTGTGGTCAATATGTCTCAACACATAAAAAAAGGGGAAATTTCAGTACTGATTTTGTTCAAACATACGAGATGTACTTCAACCAAAATGTTATAGTGAACGAAAATTGGGTACCAAATATAGTGTGTAAAAGCTGCTACAACCGTCTAATGGATTGGAAAAATATAAGACGTGAAAGTATGCCATTCGGTATCCCAATGACTTGGACTAATCCTGGCAAAGGTCACAATCCATTGAATTGCTATGCATGTGCGAATAAAGGAGCCGCAAAAAGGATAAGAAAATCGTATAATTACGTTGGTGTTGCAAGTTCCGCAACACCATTGCCTCATTCGGACCACATTCCTGTGCCAAAAGCTTCTAGCCCAGATATTTTCTCTTCTACGACTGCTCCGACATATCATGCACGTGATGATCCCCCATATGAGCCATCAGTATCCAATGAGCCAATTTTAATAAATCAAAATAAGCTTGATTCAATTCTTGCCAAGTTGGAATTAACACAGCATAAATCGGAAGAGCTGGCTTCCATTTTGAAATCAAACAATTTGTTGGCACCCGGTGTGAAAGTCACAGCTTATCGAAGTCGTCAGGCAACACTCCAAAGTTTATTCCTTGTGAATGATGAAAAAAGTTCTGCATATTGCCCGGATGCAGGAAAATTGATGGACGCAATGAAAATAAAATATGAAGCAGATGACTGGAGATTATTTATTGACAGTTCAAAACTCAGCTTGAAGGCGGTTTTCCTGCATAAGACCAATAAAAAACCTTCAGTTCCAATCGCCTGTAGTACAGAAACGAAAGAAACATATGATGCACTGGAAAATATTTTAAAAATGGTTAACTACGCCAAACATATGTGGCGCATATGCTGCGATTTAAAAGTTGTAGCAATGCTTTGCGGTCTTCAAAGCGGCTATATAAAATATATGTGCTTTTTGTGCGATTGGGACACACGATTTTCCGGTGACCAATATGCATGCCACGGATGGAAACTCAGAGAGCACAGCAGGTTACAGCGGCCAATATTATTCGTGAGCCTCTAGTGCCGAAGGAGAAGATATTTCTGCCTCCACTGAATATTAAACTTTGAATTGTTAAGAATTTTATCAAAACTGTCGCCAAAAGAGATGAAGTTTTCTTGTGTTTGAAACTAATTTACCCGAGACTCAGCGAAAGTAAAATTAAAGAAGGTAAGTTATAATATCACATTCATTTCCCATGATTTTCCATCTTAACAAATTAATTTTTTCCAATCAGGCGTAGTAAATGGTCCAGATATACGAAAGCTGATTAAAAGTGACGCATTCAACAATATTTTGATTGACGCTGAATTGAATGCATGGCAGGCAATCAAAGAAGTAATAGAAGGCTTGTTGGGAAAGCATCGTTCTAACAACTACGATGTTTCTGTCGCAAGGATGTTAAGAGCATTTTCGGAAATTGGTGTCCACATGTCCTTGAAAATCCATTATTTACATCATCATCTGGACTACTTCAGCAAATAATTGGCTACCGAATCTGATGAACAAGGTGAACGCTATCATCAAGTTGCTATGCCATTTGAAATGAGGTAATACTGATTTTTTATTTTTTCAAACTCATTTTAATAAAACAAAAACTTACAGATATAGAGGCAAAAAGTCGCCGAGTGCAATAATTGCGGAAATTTGCTGGTGGAGTAAGCTTGTGTGGCAAGACAAGGATGATCTTGATGATAAAGAATTTACAAGAGATGCAGAAGGGCCATCAGTGGAGTCACACATTGACATTATGTGTGGTTCAGAAACTGATGATAGCGATGAATGCGATGCCACTAGTCCCGAACAACCACCATCGAAAAAGTCTAGGCAATATTTATTAAAATAAATAAAAATAAATAAATAAAATAAAAATAAAAAATTATAAAAATGTTTACTTAATTTTTTTAGTAGTTTATGGCCAGAAGTCTGGAGTTATTGGGGAAAATTTATAAAAAAGGCGATAAATGACACTTTTTTGAATAAGAACAAATATCAATATTCTTGTCAAAATGGGATACCTTCACTTAATTGTAAATAAAAGCAGAACGCGTTAATCGATTTCTATGATCTATGTCGCATTTTGTTTATAGGTTATGTGACTTTACATGAAATTAAGAACACTTGATCCTTTTTTTGGTTTTGGATTTTTTATGAATTTAAAAAAAAAAATTTTTTTTTTTTTTTCTCCACAAATTTATTTTTACCGGCAAAACTGTTGATTATAAAGAAAAACGTTACATAAACGGATTAAAGAAATTGTAATTCTAATTTTTTTTGAGTTTGTTTTAGCAAAATCGGACAAGTGGTTCTCGAGTTATGTTAAACTACGTTTTTGCCAAAATGTTACAACTAAGCGAAAAAACATCAAGATAAGGAAAAAATTTAAAATGTCATAAAAACTGACACATACGAACGCCAAACCCTTTGAGGGTTTTACTATACTGACCTAGTACCATCACCCTGACTTGGAATTTCTCACCCCCCAGACAATAATCCCAAAAATGTTCCATAGTGTAATTATTCGACCCGAATAATCGATTAAATTAGGTTGATTAATAAGTTAAATTTTTAATATGAATTTTTCTTAACTTTCGCATGAAAATCGTAGAAAAAACATCAACTAAAATACAATCAAATTCTTTTCAAATCGACTGAATCAAAGCTTATATTATTACAGCGTTATTCATTAAAATTTTAAACAGTGTTTCAAACCAATTTTAAGCAAAATTTGCTAAAATTGTATTCATAAACGAATTTTAGCTTAAAATACCTTTTTTAAACCTTGTTCAAATAAACGAATTTTAAAATTGGTTCGACCCTATTTTAAACCTATTTTAAGATGACATTATTGCTTTGTGTTTATTTTCATTTTAAACATTTTTGCAAAAAATTTGCATTTAAACAAAAGAAGTTATTTGTTTTTGTTTAATAAACAATGTACCCTCTATATTTAATGAAAAGAATTAGTAAGAACCATTTTTATATGGAAATTGTGATATTTTTAGTTGTATTTTGTTTATAATAGAAACTATTGCCCAAATTTCAAACAATCGTCAGACGAAAATTTACAAAAAGAGGAGCGACCCGTTTTCAATTTTGGATAAAAAATTTTAGCAAAAATAATAATATTTTTGAATATTATTCATTGTGTTTTATAGTGGGGTGTTGTTTAATCAAAACAAAGAAAATAAAACCGGTTATTTGAATACTTTTTTTTCTACAATAAAATCATTATCTATGTAACACTTTTATTGGGCATTTTGTTTTGACTCTTTTTCTTTTTTTTAGTTAACAAGTTTTCATAAATTTTTTGTTTTATAAAAACAATATTTTTCTGAAAAGCGACAAAAAAAAAATACATAGAAACGAGTACCGTATGGTTTAGTAGTCATTGATTTGCATCATTACGATTAATATGACAAATAAAAAAATACAGTGTTGCCATCTTCAAGTTAAAAAATCATTAAATCGTTTATTAGTTAAAATACTGATTATGAATACGAATTTTTAATAAACCTTTTTTAGGCTTCAAATGTTTTTTAACTAAAATGTATTTGAAACTTGAATTAAGATTTTTTTATGAATACCGCTGTTAGCCTTTAGGAAATATGATAGACAATTTTTATTTTTGTTTCAATTCCTTTAACAAATAAATTTTAAATAATAAAAATTATATTTGCATGTCCAAAAATTGAATTAGAGCTTTCAACTTCCGTATACATGCATTTCTAGCTGACAATAGATCAGAACTCGAAATTTTAGAAAAGCTAGGGCCTCTAAGCAGAGCCTTAACAAAAAACCTATTGAAATATATATTTTTCTCCTTAGCAATGAAACACGTGACTAGGTATATTCCTAACAAACACTGTGACGTTACTTATGTTATGAAATAATAATATAAAATTGTTTTAAATTTGAAAACTATATTTTCCAAAAAAAACAGTCATTTAAAATTATATAAAAAAAATTTATAAAAACTAAAAAATAACATGGAATTTTGTTCCTTATTTGATTTATTGACAAATTTTGATGACGTATGAACTTCAGTAGAATTAAGTTCTTTAAATTTCTTAAAGATTTTAATAAATCGCTTATTTGAATTCTTACTTGCACAAACGCAGAAAAATCGGTGAGGACTTGTCAGGAATATGCATGATTTTTATATCTTTTTTAATATATAACCTCTTTAACTCTAAAGCAGGGGCCACCAACTGGCGGACCGTGGTCCGGATCCGGACCGTAGACCTATTTTTTTCGGACCTTGTGTTAACAATACAAAATAGTTTACATTATATAACAACAAATTCATGAGAAATATTTTCGTCTCGACATCAGCCTTTGGTGATGTATAGGGAAACCTATACAAAAAAAAAGATAATTTGGGAGCGATAACACAAACAATTTCATTAGTAATATTGTCGTCATCAGCGAGGTGCAACAAAATCTCGCACATACACTCGTCGGACAGGCTCATCAAATCGTTCAAAACTATCAACACAGCCTGTTCGACGAGTGTATGTGTGAGATTTTGTTGCACCTCGCTGATGACGACAATATTACTTGTTTGTGTTATCGCTCCCAAATTATCTTTTTTTGTATAGGTTTCCCTATACATCACTGATGACATGAATATTACTAATGAAATTTTGTGTGTTATCGCTCCCAAATGATCATTTTTTTGCATAGGTTTCCCTATTACTTGTTATCTAACGGATCATCATCAAAGATTGTTGGTATTTTTGAATGATTTGAGGCTTTCGGTCGCTTATGGGTTCAGTGTTTTGTTTTTAATTGAGTGACGGACGCCAACACGGAGTGCTCTAAATACGATTACCTAGCTACGCTAAGTGTTAAGGTACCCGATTAAATTTGCAAGTTATTTTTTTATAATGGAACCGAAAAAAAGTACCGATGTGCTTGATTTGTCAACAAACAGTTGCGTAATTAAAAGCTCGAATATAAAGCGACATTATGAGACTAAACACAAATCATTTGCAGACAATTTTCCACTTGGCAGTAATCTGCGTAAATCTAAAATAGCAAATTTATTGTCAAGCTACGCATCGACGGCTCAAATCATGAGTCGTTTATTGACTGAGCAGGAGAAATGTGGTGGAGCTTCTTTACGTATTTCTTGGACTCTTGCTAAGCATATGAAACCATTCACTGATGCTGACATAGTCAAGGAATGTATGCTCGAGGCAGGCAATGTTTTGTTTGAGAACAGAAAAGATGTTGAAACTATTCGACGGATTTCGTTATCTGCGAGTACTAAGACAAGAAACACACACGTTTTGGCAGAAGAAAATCATTGTGATGTGAAACGGCAGTTAAATAATTCCGATTATTACACCTTGGCTATGGATGAATCATGGGACATCACTGATAAAGCACAATTGGTTATTTTTGTACGTTGAGGAGCTATTAATTATTTTGCCGTTAATAGTAAGAACCCGAGGAGAAGACATGATGGACGCCCTGATGGATTATTTCGTTAAAAATGAGTTAGACTTAAAAAAGCTTTTATCAATAAATACTGACGGTGCACCAGCGATGGTTGGGGCTAAAAAAGGACTAGTTCACCTATTAAGAACCAGTGCAAAATGTAATAAAAATTTGATTTCTTACTATTGTGTCATTCACCAAACTGTGCTTTGCTGCAAACTCAATCTTAATATCGAGAAAACAATGCAAGGAGTGATGAAAATAATAAATTTTCTTCGGGCACAATCAGCACTGAAACATCGTGAATTGAAAATATTTCTTGACGAAGTGGATGCTTAATATGACGATCTGTTATTGCATAATAATGTGAGATAGTTAAGCAAATGCTGCGTTTTACAACGATTCTTCACCATTTAAGAAGACTTGAAACATTTCTTTTCAAAATTGATCAAACGTCAACAAACGATTACTTAAGTTTTCTTAGCGATAAAGAAAACGTACTTTCCATTGCTTTCTTATCAGATATTTTTAAACACATCAATGATCTGAACCTTAATCTTCAAGGCAAAGGAAAGCTTGTATGGGAGCTCCTGACATAAGTAAAAAGCTTTTTGCGAAAACTCGATCTTTTCAACATTGATCTGGAAGGTGATAGGGAAGTGCAGGCCTAATTTAAAAAAATCTGCAATGACAACGAGCTTGACATCGGCCGATACAAGACGTCCATTGAGGATCTAAAATCGGAATTTGAAAGCAGATTCCCAGATTTTAAGAAAATTGGGAATGTCGTCGATATCCTCAGTAACATTTACTCTCTGAATCCTGGGGATGAATGGAGTAATGAAGCTGCAAATATTTTCGGCAGTAATAAAACTTCTCTCCAGATGGAAATGATCGATTTCCAAGAAAATACAGTTTTAAAACACCAAAAACAGGAAGTTTCATGTCAAGATTTTTGGATAAAATTTGTTTGTGCTAATAAATATTCAGAATTACAAAAATTAGCCTTGAAACTTTTCACTTTGTTTGGGTCAACATATGTTTGTGAAGCAGCATTTTCTAAGATGAACTTCATTAAAAATAAATTCCGGAACTGACTTGCCATTGAACTTCTCCAAGATTGAGAGAGAATAGCCTGCACAAGCTTTACTTCAAACTTCAGACGGAAAGTCCAAGACAAAAAATTAATTTTTCTCAATAATATTGTAAAAACCCTTAGTACTTACTTCTTTTCATTCAAAGCATTTGTTTATTATTTAATAAAATAATGCACTGAAACCCTTTCAATTTATTTGTCCATTGATGCATTATCTAAACATACTATTTAAATAGTTCAGTTTACATATTACCTTCTGGACCGCGACGGTCATGATTTTTTAAAAAACGGACCCCAAATGAAAGTAGTTGGTGACCGCTGCTCTAAAGCTTAAACCTGTTAGTGAACGATTCAAGGAGGGAACAGTGGCAGTTCTATTAAAGTTTGTGAATTTTGCAAAAACTATTCATACCATATTTTTATTGATTTTTTTTTTAATTCAGCTCTTGTTTATTTAGGCATTTGGTTTTTATTCTGGGCAGTGTCATATAAATAAAATTTATGTTTTTAGATGTAAGTGGAATACTTTCATTGGCAGACCTTTATGATTCTTCTTATAGCAGCTGCTTCCTTATTTATGTTATCAGAGATATTATAATGGTTATTATATTCAGATGTTTTGTATAGGTTAATGTCCCACTTGGCTTTTTTGGTATTAAATTTTGGTAACACGGGTTTGCGGAATGGTTAATAAGGTATTGTGTAAGTATGGGATAATGGCCACTTTTATATAGATCTTGAATTATTTGCCACTTGCATTTTGGTAATAAATTTATGGATATTTTACCTTTACTGTTGGAGTTAGGGGAACCCCATATTGGGCTCCAGGCATTAAAGTCGCCAGTTAAGAATATAGGAGTGTCAATATTTGAAATTAGATTATTAAGTTCCAACGTTGATATTGAGTCTTGTGGGGGCAAATATATCGATAGAATCTAAAACCTAATGGTGGTGTTAATTTCCAAGCCGATTGCATTTAGAGAACTGTTTGTGTTTATTAATTTATGATTAAAATTTTTTTTATTAGTAAACCTACACCTTGTTTTGACGTTGTGTTGGGGTTAAAAAAATACCCAATATATTCCCTTGGAGTTATAGGGACTGAATCGTTTGTACATCTTGTTTCTTGTAGACAGATTATGTCTGGATTTTCATTTGAGATTAGAAGCTGTAGATTAGTGTAGTTGTTATGGTAACCGCGGATACTCCACTGTAGAATATTTAATACCATAAAAAGTAAAAGAGAAAGAGTTTGTTTATTTATATTCCTTTTTAATACAGTCCAAAACAAACCCCCCTCCTCCACTCCCCCCTTAATAAACTTTAAAAAGGGAGTAAAAGAGAAAAAGCCTACTCTAGAGTGCATCAAAAGATAGATTTAAATACACTAATCAGACAGTTCGTCGTCTGTCGCCATAAATTCTATTTGTTTTACTGGAGTGTCCATATCAGAGCTTGGTTCTGATAAATTGATTGAATGAATGGGGGAGTTTGTGTTTTTGGTAATTAGATAATAAAGGGTTAATAATTGTTTGTCTTAGATAAGTTTTGTTGTGAGTTTGGGTTTTTGAGTATGATAGTATTTCAGTGTATGAGGGGGGTTTGTTTATAATTTCTTCATTCGAAGAATTGTTGTTATTTTCCTTTAAATCTTAAGTTAGGTTTTTTTATTGGTTTTGGGAGTGTCCAATGAAGGGTTCTCTTTCATTTGATTTGTTTTCTCTGTATTAGTTTTAAGAGGTAAATTTGTTGATTTTTTTTTTGTTAGAGGATGTTTGATGGTCAAAAGACGCTACAGCGGAATAAGAGGAAGATGAAGATGCGATTTCGGTTTATTCCTTAAGTATGGTTATTGCTTCGCTTACAGTTCACACAAGATGGGGAATTTTTGCAACGTTTTAATGTGTGTCCTAATAGTGGGCAGTTTCTGCACCTCATAGGATTTGGAAAATATTGGCGTACCTTCATTTTGTACCAAGAAATGTCCATTGAAATAGGGAGGTTGTATAAGTCAAATGTCAATAATATAACACCAGTTGTTTTTTTTACCTTCATTTTTTTGCAATTGCATTATCTTTAACCAGTAAGAGCAACTTACCATCTCTTAATTGGGAGATTGAAATAATGTCTTTACTAATGAGATGAAGAGCTCTGTGAATAACAAAGCATGAATAGTCTGATAGACTTCTGTTTTCATCTGTCGTAGAAACAACGATGTACTTGGAGTTGACCGGTTTTTGCGTCGGCAGAGCAGGAAAGCCAGTTGGGGAACGATTACGTTTTTTCGTTTGCTTTTGGGACTGTGGTCTGCCAATAAAGCAACCCGGTTATGCCCTATAAGGCATAACAGTTAGAGTGTGAAGAGAAAAAATAGATGCTTGGGTTTAGTATTGAGTGTGAGTAACACTTCACTTTTTTTATGTATGTATAATTTGTTTTTATTTTTTAGTTATTTTTTATTTTTTGCAGTCAGTGCAAGTCGAAGACAGTATAAAGAAAATTAAAACCAACTTTATCGACAAAATGTCCCACTTCGGTAAAACACTATCTACACTGCGTTTTTAAGGAATTACTTATTTAAAAAATCTCAGGATGCTTTGATTTGTCTTAATACCCTTATTCATACTGAACCGCAAATTACGTATTTTAGTTATTTTCAAGTTTTCGACTAAAAATTTGTATGGAATTTGAATGTTGAAAACTTAAAAGAAAAAGGAAAATACGTAATTTTGTTTCTGTATGAATGGAGGTATAACCAAACACTTTATAAACCAATGCAATAGACTTAACTTGATTTTTCAGCAAAAATCAGATCTTTGTGTTCTTATTGATAAAAGAAATACATTTATTTTGAATTAAACGGTTTATAGATTAATCGCCAATTATTCGATTAATCGGCCCTAATAACCTATTAATCAATTTCCTTCATTTTTCGATTAACGGGCAGGGTCGAATAATTGGAAACACTAGTGAAGATACAAGAAATGGTTTGCTTTATTCGTTCATGTAAGGATTTGTATTGTTTTTATTTTCATGCAAAAATGAGAAAATAAGAGAGATTTGTTTTTATACATTTGCATATTTTTGAGATGTAATATATTTGTAAAATTGTTCAGAAGCAGAATTTTTCAGGAGCATCAAATTTTCTATTCACATTCAAAAATGAGTAACAAAAAATTGATCTCATTCTGAACATAAATGTGCGAATTTGTTTTACTTAAGCATTGTAAACATACAGGTACATTATACGTATACACTAGAGTGGTCCAAAAAATATCAAAGTTTGAATTCGCAATCTCCACAATGTTGCCCCTTTTCCTTAATGTCTAAAAACTCTGTGCCAAGTTTCAGCCAAATTCGTTTATATTTAGAGCAGTCGTCAGCACACTAATACAACCATATTGTTGCCTTCGTATGGGTGAGTTGCGCTCTCCCTCTCTTAATGCACTGCAAGAAATGTATTTGTAATTTTCTAAAGTTATATTTAAACCAAAAAAAGCATAACAAAAAATTAACAAAAGTAAATAAAAAAAACAACAAAGCACAAGAAAACAAAAACATTGGCTCGTAATCATAGTCAAGCACTAAAGGCTGGATTCGCCAGACGTATACGTAAACGTATCTACCTAACCTACTTTAAGGCTGGATTAGCCAGACGTTAACGTATTTGAGTATAGCAAATTCAATAAGTAAAATAAGAATAGAAGATGTTGTCTTGTATATATTTGTGTCACTCTTATGCATTGAACATATACAATACATACACAAAACGTAAATACACAACAAAAATCTAATCAAAACAGATTTTCGTTGTGTACTTACGTTTTGTGTATGTATTGTATATCTTCAATGCACAAGACTGACACAAATATATACAACACAACATCTTCTATTCTTATTTAACTCATTGAATTTGCTATACACAAATACGTTAACGTCTGGCTAATCCAGCCTTAAAGTAGGTTTTTTTTAAAGGACTTTAAATTAAAAACCTATTATTATGTATTTAACTATTGTAGTCAGAATTAAAGACATTTTTAATTTGAACCGGCTTTAAATGGGTATCACATCAAATGTACCAAATGCCCGCATACATTTTGTACTAAAAAAATAAGCAGGTGCCAACATTGATCAGCTGCTTTTATATTAGGAAAGTGTGTGAATAAAAGATTTGCAATTGCAAAATGTGAAAAGGAAAAACATTATAAAAAAGGATAGAAAAGTGTGTTTTTATTAATAAAAATTTACTAACTTAATAAATATTATGCAAAATCCCTTATTTTAATATTTTGCAATTTAAACATTTTTTATCACAAAAATTTTAATAGCGAAAAACAGCTGTTGTTAAATTGGATAAACCCAACCCAAAAAGTAGGGTTGACTTTAAATCAGTGGTTGGTAAAGAGTCGCCCATGGGCGACTCACTCATTCTAACACAGATAGCATGAAAATGAAAATAATAAATCAGTCTCAATTGAGCTTTCGTACAGTAAGGTGGTGTCGACGCATATTGCGAGCATTACACTGAACGAAATGTCATGAATAATGGGAGTATGAATAATGAAGTCGAAAATTTTTTCGACAAACGTATTTATTTACTTATATGGTTATTTATTTACTTAAAATTCATATTAAAATATGTAAGTTTGCTTTTCCCAAGCTTTAACTTAGAAACTACTTGTATCTTAGTAACTTTAAAGCAGTTCGCGATTTTTTTTAAATTTAGTCGAAATATCATAAATTTCTGAAAAGATGTAAGAAAAAATTCAACTTGCAAACGCCTAATATGAAAAAAATTCTTAAGTTTGATCTTAATTTTTATAAAGATTACGAATCTGCAATCAAAATTGAAAACAAATTTGTGGTTTTTAAATTCTTCACTGTTTTCAACAAATTTCCACCTGGGTACTTTTCCTAACTATCTAAAAATGTTATCGGAAAATCTAACTTTTTCTACTTTTGCAATCTACTTACCAAGGGCTTTCATTAGACATAATATTGTTTTTAACTAAATGTAGACGTTTTTCGCTTTTATCCTGTCTCACATAAAAAGACATTCCGTGGACATATAATCATTCAAAAAATAATTTTTCTCAGAGGTAAATATAAGAAAATTTCTTGATGAAAATCGAACAGTTGTTGTATCAAATTTTCGCGATTTTATATTTGCAATGTACCCCCAAAAATATATTAGATTTGATAAGTCGCAATCTTATATCTTTGTGAATATCTTTTATAGTAGAGCCAATTTAGAAGGCGACTTTGTTGCATTATTGCGTGCAATTTTTGATTGTTGTCGAACGGGGTAGAGAAGCATGGGGGTAACAATAAAGTCACATTTTTCTTTTTTTGTGCATGTTTCTGTTATCTCTCTTTCACACTCATTTTATTCTTATTTTGTTGCTTCATTTACATTCAGCTTTCGTGCAATTAAATTCACCGTATAAATAGATATAACTTTGGAAGCAACTTTGAAAAGGGAATTAAGAAAATTGCACGCAATCAATTGCATCGTATAAATTGTCAACAGTTTCTAGTCTAGTCCAAACGAAAGATTTGTTAAAAATAAAAATATTAACAAAAATTCTATAATTGGAGTTTTATTTTTTTTAATACTAAAAAAATGGTACAATTGAGGTCAAAAAAGTACAGTTTGGTAATATCTTTTGTACGAAATCGAAATTCTCATTTCGCATACCTGCGATGAGTACGCCATACCTATATGACCATTGGAATTTTTACTTCTTACTATTCACATACATACGTATATGCACATAAAAAAAACAAATGTATTCATTTATGTATTCTTAAAATTCAAAAAATCTTGCTATTAATTTTCAAATGTGAGCATGAGACAAAAAATTTTGTAAATTTTCATTTATGATAATTTATCATGAATGTTTAAATTAAAGTGGTCATATATGATTTCTTCCGAACCCTGGTTTTTAATGTTTTAGCATGGTTGTTAAGACAGATGTTAAGAAAATTTTTTTTTAATAACATTTCAGATGATGCCACATTGTTTTCCTGCTTATGGGCACCAAAACAAAAAAAAAGTAATTAGAAAATACAAAAACATGTATTTATGTATTTTTTTCACCAACGACAGCACAAAAAATTCGATGGATGGTAACCGAAACTATGCGATTATCGGTAATGGTAACGCTATTTTCTATTATGGTAACGGTATTTTAAGGCTAAGGATATTTAAGTTATTGGTAACGTTATTTTAGTTATTTCGGTAAAGCCTTCAACACCTTGATTAGACTTTGGAAAGATAGATTTATGCACAGCGAATATCTTTTCGGATCTTGTTACTTCACAGCGCTCGCTAATAGAAATATTTAGAACTAACGACAAAAATTTTGACAAAAAGTACATATAGGGTTTTAAAGCACCTTATTTTCATTTTTTTTTAAATAAGGGTAAGAATTAAGGATACAGAATTTTATTTTGTTTTAAATCTCAGAATTTAGTAGTTATGAGACATGGAGGATTAAAGTCTAAAGATATCGGTAACTCTTAAATTTGTCCGACTTTTTTAAATATTTTGATTTAAAAGTGGGAATAGGGTACAAGAATTAAGTATTTGGATACTGAAAACTCAATACCGACCACTTCTTCTAAAACTCAATACTTAAAGTACCTATTCAATATTTCCAGAGTTGTATTTTTCTGTATATACATAATTTTGCCTTGAAAATACCACCCTGGTTTTGGGTCTGAAAGTACAACCCTGTTTTAATTGAGTAGCATCGAGTGTTCAAAAGTATAAAAATTTTACAACTTTAGACTAAGGTGCTTGTGGAGTATTTTCTCACATTTCTCAATTTCAGACTAATTCAATTTGAACTTGTAATAGGCAATCTAGGTGTGATCATTTTGGCATGGTTTTCAATTTTTTTTGTTGTTTCCTTTATTTCTCGGTTGGAAGAAAAAAAAAACATTAATGGTTAAATCAGTGTTAACTAACAAATGTTTCATTACGAAATTCTTACTATTTTTTAAATAAATTTGAATCAGCATTTGCGATAACTTCATACTAACCAAACAGAACAGAACTTTGGTATTTGTCCATGGTTTGAATCGATATTGTTATATACAATTGATTTTAAATATTTTCAAAACTTTCCACTACCGTTTACGGTAACGTTAACGATTTCATGCAATAGTGCTACCAAGTTAATTCTAAAGAATCGACAACTACTCACTATCTCATTCTACGAATTGTCAAGTTGTTGCTATGCAGAAATTTGGCGTGCTGTTGCTATGCAAAAACTGATACATGTTGCTAGGCAGAAATCTCACGAAGTTGATGTATGCATCCAAAATGTTTAAACTAATTCTTTCAGACTTAACCAGTGGTAGAGTCAACATCTTTTGGCAAATCCTAGTCTTCAAGTTTTGGTTAACATAATTTTTTGATTGATTAAAACTTTTTTTTAAAAAGGTAATATATTTTTACTTAGCGAATTAGCTATAGAATTTAAAAAAATCCTTTTTAATTAATTTAATAGACTCCAGAATTAATGAAACTTAACCCTAAAAATTTCACAGTTTTCTTGGGTTAATGTTCCTCCATTGCGGAAGTCACGCAAAATATTGCTAATATTCGTTATCCAGTGAAACTAATTTTCCAAATAACTAACAAAACAAAAAAATTAAAGGTAAATTTTACGTCAGACTTTGCGTGGAAAAATACCAAATTTCATGAGAACCATCAAAACGTATATTGCCATGTGGAAGGTTAAATTCGCACATAAGGAATTAGTACTCTATTTGTTATAATCAAAACTTGATAAAATTTAAGAGGTAATTAATTTCACTAATTATATTTTTTAGTATAAAACATATTTTTTAGTATAAATTATGAAAAGAATTTGCCTACAAATTTAAAAAAAAAAAAAATATTAAAAGTTAAAACAATTGTCAGTGTGCAAAAATATTGCTATTGGAAAGAATTTTGAAGTGGTAACTTAAAAGAAACAAAAATTAAAAAAAAAAAAAACAATATAATCTTGGAAATTATAGAAAACCAAAACAAATTATTCTCAAAGGTTATACAAAACGAAATATTATTAAAATAAATTCTTATTTTAAATTACCATTAAATTAAAATTCTAACCTACAAATTAAAGTTTTAATTGATGCACTACAATTTGAAAATTTGCATGTCAGAAACCTGGGAATTCGTGAAAAAAGAAAAATTTAAATACTGCAAAAAAAAAAACATAAGAAAAATTTTTTAAAACTAAATTCAGAATTTTACTAAAACTAATATTGATCCCATAAACCGTGGTCGAAATATATAATATAAGTGTTGCATGCCACAATATTAATTTTAAATGTTGGATAAGTGAAAACAGTGGTTTTGGAAAAAAATTATAAAAATAAGTCAGAACAAATATAAAATCATTAAAAATTTATGAGGACTTATAGAAGAAAACTTCAATAAATCAACAAGTGTTTCATTGTTTTTTCCATTGATATTTAAAAACTTCCAAACCACTGTGCGGTAAAACAAAAAAAAACCGTTAACCAATTGCGTTTTATAAGAAATAAGAATTTACATTTAAACAAAAAAATGTAAAAACTGGTCATGCTAAAAATCACAAAACAACAACTTTATAGCATCCATCAAAATATTTCCAAGTAACCTAGCAGCTCCATGGAAGGCCTTTCGTCGCTCTGCAGGGTAAGTGGTCTCATTTGTTTTATTAAGTAAGAAAATACCGTATTGAAATAAAAGAGATCCAAAGCTTTCTGTTTTTTAACAGTGATACTATTGGATCATGTTAATTTAACTTTTCAATCAACAAAAATCTCTTAAGAGAAATTTTATTAAAATTTATGTTTAATCAAAAAAAAATTTTAATTTCATTTGAATACTAAATATAAATAGTAATTCCTTACTTTTATTGTTTTTTTTTCCATGAAAAAAATCTACCAAATTGTGTTTCCCCACCAAATTTTTTTTGGAAAGTATTTGCTTAGCTTTTTTTTCACAATTTATGAATTTCTTTGAAATATTACCAATTGAAGAGGCTTACCAAATACTGTTAATTGTTACGATAGTATAGAAAAAAATATTTATTATTATATGAGAAAATTAACACAATTTTAATGATTTTATTTGATTTTATTTCTTTTTTAAATCGCATACTGTATAACTTAGCCGTTATATAAAAAAAATATTCCAATTAAAATTAATGTGTGCAACAGAGACAACCGTATGTTGACTTCCAACATAAACAACCTAACTGAATTAAATCATCAATCTTAGAAATATGTATTATTGATCACTATGGCCCAATTTAGTTAAGTTCGGTTTAGCGTCGTGTTTGTTTTTTTAGTGCTTAAATTTTTAAATCAAATGTTTTCCCGAAAGTTTCAAGTGCAAAAGTCGACAAACAAATTTAGAAATCAAATTTAAAAATTATTATTACCCATTTATACCTTAATTTTAAAAGAATTAAATTTTTCTAAGAATATGCTTACTACTTACACGAAAACAAAGAAAATTTTATTGTAAATTGTCAAATAAATGAATTAAATTTTATAGCTAATTTTCTAATAAATGAGTTAACATTTTTTTTTTTAACATTTAAAAATGTCGGCTTAAATTAATTGTTAGACTTCCTAAAGGTTGAGAGAATTAAATGGGCGGAGTTGGGTCCTTTAATATTAGTATTGGGTCGAAAAGGGATGTAGGTTAGAGTGGGTTATGAGCCCCAGGACATGTCATCTAGTTCCTACCAATTTCCACATTAAATATCATAATTATAATTTCCAAATCTACATTTTCAATAGTTTACGTACTATTCCATTGGGGATCAATAGTTTAGTTTACCAGTCCATTTTCTTTTTTTGAACTAAATTTCTTAAGGGACTCTGTAGTAAATTGGTAATGGTGTTGTTTGTATGGTCTGGGTCAAGAACCTCCCCAACCACTGAAGCTAGCTGAAAGACGGGTCCCGCCGACCCATGGCCATTCAAACTTAGCTTAAGGATATAGATGTCAAAATTAGACCAATTATTTGTGGCTGCTTGGAACTGGTGGCTTATTCAGTTTTATTTAATGTTCTCAGTTTTTTTTTTTTGAGATGTATATCCTTAGCTCGATAACAAATCATTTAGTTAGAAAAGGTATTTAAGAGAATAAGCAATGAAGTGAACCTGTGTCACTCCATAATTTTTTTAGGTCACCTTACGCTTTATTATCTACTTTTCCCAATCGTGTTATATAATTCGATCGAACACAAATTTTATTTTGTTACTCATCCATTACAAACTATGGAAAGATACACAATCGAGCAACGCGTTAAAGTTTTTCAGGGTTGAATCAAAATGCGTTCAAATCAAAATGCATTTCGTGCACTTCGTGATTTTTTTTGGTCAGCATAATCGTCCAAATGTGTCCACAATCGGGATAATTGTGGGCAAATTTTAGCTAACCGGGTCTGTGAAAACACCTGTGCATGTTCGTTCTGCGAAAAACATTGCGGTTGTTCGCGATAGTGTGTCATGAGGTCGGCCAAGCATTTACCGTGAATGGTGTTCGCTATAGCGAGATGATAACGAACTTATTGTGGCCAGGAATTGAGGATATGACCCTGGACGATAAGTGGTTTCAACAGAACGGTGCCACTTGCCACACAGCTAACGAAACAATGGCTCTTTTGCGCGACAAATTCAATGGCCGTGTTATCTCACGTGGTGGCGATGTCAATTGGCCGTCAAGATCATGTGATTTGACACCGTTGGATTTCTTTCTATGGGGTTATTTGAAAAAAAGGTGTACGTCGATAAGCCACCAAAAATTCAAGAGCTAAAGGATGAGATAATTCGGCACATTAACGGCATAGAACCTCAATTATGCCTCAGCGTCATCGAAAATTTGGACCATCGGATGGAGGTGTGCCGCCGAAGTCGCGGCGGCCATTTGGCCGATATTTTGTTCCATACATAGTTGAACCATACCACCCAACAAACAATTCGTTCCGTTTACGTACCGTTTTCAGTCTGTCATAAACGGAATCCAACTCCATTTACGTACCATTTTCTGGATCCGTATACGGACCAGAAAACGGATTTTAAGGAACATCGAAACTGATTCAAATCCGTTTAAAAACCGTCAATGACGGACCGTTTAAGGACCGGATGTATCAGATGAAAAACGGAGTTGTCCGTCAACGGTTTACGGACCGGATATTTCTGATGAAAAAGGAGTTGTGCGTCAAAAGTCCGTCAATGACGGACCGTTTACGGATACATCGGATGAAAAACGGAGTTGTCCGTTGAAAGTCCGTCAATGGGGGACCCTTTACGAATCCGTATTCCTACCGTTTTTTCAATAAAAAACGGATTTATGTAAATGCCTAAATTTTGAATAACAAATTTTAGTTTTTTTTTTTTAAATTTATTTATATAGATATGTAATAAAATAAAATAACAAAATACAACTTTTAAAAATTTAATTAAATGAAATATTCATCTCCAGCATAACTAGCATCTCTATTAATCACTGCGGTTATGGCCAATTGAATATCATGAAAAAATAAAACAAAATTTTAATTTTGGTTTAATTAGTGGCGTTCACGAAATGCTGCAGCATACAACGCAAATTTGTACATTTTTTAACAAAATCTATTATGAATTGGCAGACAATATTTTTATTTGCAAAATTGCATAAATTTGCGCACATCACCGTAAAACTTTTTTAAAATTTCATAAATATTTACCTCAAATTAAATTTATTTTCGGTGTATCCGTTTTTCCAAACTTTAGTTTCTTGGGTATGATAACAGATGTTTGATGTCTGTTTTTCCAAACTTTAGTTTCTTGGGTATGATAACAGATGTTTGATGACGATGTTTTATTAAATGGGGGGTAAATTTTCAGAATATTATTTACATAGGACCTCTTTTCACTCCTGGTGATGACATTTTTTTCGATGACTAGGTAGTTTGTAAAAATTCCCGGACACAAGTAACAATTTTAAATATATCAAAAATGCACATATCTTCAAATCAAAAAAAAAAAATAACTTAACGCTCATGGTCATTTAAAATGTAACTTATAAAACTCGTGGTATTTTGAAATATTTATAACTGTACATTTTGGATTGTAACACATTTCATGTGAATATTTGGCATGCCTTACATGTGCCCGTTGGTTGGCTGATATTCGAGAACATATTGGGCATGTACATATTCAAATTGTTCACCCACTGGATGCTTTTCTATTTTATGGAGATTTCAAACTTATTAATTATTGCAGAAGGTCCATGTATAGATCTAATATGACTTTTAAGTTTATCATTGGTGCCAAATCTAAAAGCGATTATGATTATCTTTTTGATTGCCCAAACATAAATTTTTTTTTCTACTTTTTGATTGCCAAAACATAAATTTTTTTTCTACTTTTTGTCACATTTTAAACACGAAAATGATTTTTCTTCTTCTGATGGTTTAATGAATATTTAATGCACGGTTAGGTTAGTATAAAAAACTTGGACCACAGACATCACATAAATGATTCTTTTATGAGCCTCAAAATTTTCACGTCGTGTTAATATTTTGCGACTAATTTTGTTAACATAAAACTTTGTAATTTTATTTATTTATAGCAACTAAAAATATGTGAAGTCCGTTTTTAGCGGTACGGAAACGGATACAGCAAAACGGAGTTAAAGCTTGTTATGTTCGAAAATACGATTATATGGTCCGTTAATGTTCCGTATACGTACAAGCTTTGACGGATACGTATATTAGAGTCCGTTAAAGTTCCGTAAAAGCAGGATTTATGAGTCCGTACATGTCGGAGAGTTCGTAAAAATGTTTCTTAGGCATATTATCATAATAAAAAGAAATTACTTTCCTAAATATTTTGTTTTATTCAAAATCAAGATCGGCCCTTAAAATTTTACCACCCTTTATAATCGTATTCATATATTTTTTATTTATGGGGTTATTCTGTAAATACGTAAAATTTCTTACGTTCAAATATGTAACTCTGATATACTAAGCTTAGGTTGAGTCACTAATACCAAAATTATATTTAGGTATATTTTTGTACCTTTAGGAAATTTTAACATTATGTGACGGAATAACCCCATTATTTTATAAAAAAAATATTTTTTTAAGTATCCCTATAGGGATCCTTTTTCGTGATAGGGTAAATTTTTGAAGTTTATTGAACCTTTTAGTGAAAAATTTTAAAAGAGACCTACTGTATCGGTATAAGGCTATTTCCTATTATTTCGGAAACAGTTTTTAAACCTGAAAAATATCTTTACCATATTCATTAAGTGTACCAAATAAAAAATAAGTAGACGGCCCACTTTCCCCTTAATAGAATATTTAGTTTTTTAGATATGTCTCTGGTATTATTTTGTCTTGCTTATTTTAAATTTTTTATTTGCAGCAACTAGAGGAAGTTCGTCAGGTGGGATCATTTAAAAAAGGTACCATGTTAACTGGTACCAATGTCGCTGATATTGTGGTTATACTAAAGACAGCACCTTTTAAGGAATCCTGCGAGGAATTGGGTAAAAAAGTCGAATCAGATCTAAAGAATGCTATGAAAACAGAAGTTCTTACCAAAGCCGATCATATCAATACTACTTTTCATGATCGTGGTTTTGATATATTTAACACTCTGGCAAAGGTTCGTATTCTGATTACAACTATACCGCAAAATATGAGAAAAAGTGAACCGAATATATTCCCTGAGCCAAAAGTTATGCAAGCCCATTTAGCAGCTATACGTCATACTCGTTGGTTTGAGGAAAACGCTCATCATTCGTCCATTAAAGTTCTTATACGCATTCTTAAGGATCTCTCTAAACGCTTTGAGGCTTTTTCTCCCCTCTCAACCTGGATGTTGGACTTGATGGCCCATTTGACAATCATGAATAATCCTTCGAGACAAGCTCTACCTATAAATCTAGCCTTTAGGCGTGTATTTCAACTTTTGTCGGCAGGTCTCTTTTTACCTGGTTCGGCAGGTATCACTGATCCATGCGAACCTGGCCACAATCGTGTTCACACAGCCATGACTCTAGAAGAGCAGGATTCTTGCTGCATGACTGCACAAACATTGCTACGTATTTTAGCCCATGGTGGTTATAAGCATATTCTGGGCATGGAAGGCAATTCAAATATTGTCAAAGACATGTCAGTATGGAATGGCGTTGTGGTGTCACCATTGGAACGCGTCTATGAAAAACCTACCGATAAAAAGGATGGTGAAGGTGACGAAGATATGGAAACAGTTGAAAATGATAACGTCATGGATGAAGATTCCGGCGATCCGTAACAACATGCAAGTGTACTCAAGAACAATTAATTTTCACTTCATTATTTAAGACACATTTTAGTTTCATACGAAAAAGGGTTTCTTCTAAATCATCATCTTTATATTCTCAATTAATATTTAAACTTTTGTATTATATACGCATTTTACTCGTAAAAATTTAACATACCATTTCTTTTTTATTGCGAATATTAAAATACCAAAACATTTTGTATTGTCTAGATTTCAAGCCTAATCGTGTGAAATTATTAATAAATAAAATCATTTCAAACACAGAATAATGCTTATTAAAGAAAACTATTTAGTTTATATGTTTTGAGTTGATACACATTAATAACAACACCATGGAAAACTCAACTGATGCTCCTAAGCGAAGTAGAGAATCGCTACAAAATTCTCTTATTGATAATGTATTTAAAACTCAAAAAAAAAAAACACCAAAAAAAGTATGTAATGGCAACTGAAAATTTTGCTGTTATTACGGGAAATTTTGCTAATTTGAGCCCAACGGTATTTTTTGCTAATCTTAGCAACACATGTCTGCTGAAGTGTAGTACAATGAAATTAGTAGAAAAAATTAGTAGCCGCTACTATATTTTAGTAAACTTTTTGTAAAGTGGAATTTAAAATCGATTTGCTAAAATCAGCAAAAAGATTACTATTATTAATATTAGTACAATGAAATTGGTATAAACAATTAGTAAGCCCTACTAAATTTTAGTAAATTGTTGTGAATGGAAATATGTAGCAGGAAAGTTAATTCTGCTACTAAACAGTAAAATTCTGTACAAAGTTTATTTAAATAAGCTCTAATTAACGAAAATGTTTGATAAATATTAGTGAACTAAACTCAATGAATTTTAAAACATGGAAAAAATTATTAAAAATGCACAAATTAACTCAGTTAGTTTTAGATACACTTGTTACACTTTAAAGCTGCTAATTTCTTTTAAATTGCATTAAGAAAAAAAATTACAAATTCATTTTTCTTGCAAAAGTATTTTCTCTTCCGATCCTTTTTTAACCTATGTAATATTTTGAGGCAATTTAAGTTTGTAGTTATAAGTTTTAGTTAATTTTTTTTTCTAATTTTAGCAAATCGGCTTTCAAAAATTTGCAAAATGATTTCTGAAATTAGCAACAAAAATTTGTAAATACTCTGTAAAAATTCTGTTATTTGCAAAATGTAAATAGCAACAAAATTTACTAAATAATAATTTATTTACTAAAAATAGTAAAGTGGGATTGAAAATTGTTTACAAATTTTTCTACTTTTTTATCTGAGAGTGTAGACAAATGATTCACCTTTTAAGTTACTAAATCTACTTGACTGAAGACTCGAAAAAATAACTGAGATAAAGAAATCAATAATTCAGGGAAGTGAAGAACGTATGATAAAAGAATTTACTAACATTTTGATGAACTGAAGGCTGGTATTATAAACATTACTCAACGTGTTACTAAATTAGAAGCTGTTGCTGATGATATTGTAAATTTAAAAACTGAAGTAGCTAATCTGAAAACACCACTATAGCGTCAGGAAAATTATTTTATTGCTTCAGATCTTTGCATTAATGGCGTGCCATTTTATGAAGATTTATTTAGTTTATTTAAAATTATCTTTAAAATTTGCTAAAATATTTTTCAAAATAGAAATTACCAAATAAAAACAAAATGATTAATACGTTTATGTTTTAACAATTTTTAAGATTTTTAAGCCTTTGATTTTGTTTTTAATTTTGTATAAAATATTTTTTGAAAAAAAAAAAATAAATTTAAAATTTTGTACTAATATTAATAAAACTTAGTAATTTTTTTTTGCTGATTTTAGCAACCAGATTTTAAATTCCACTTTACAAAAAGTATAATAAATTGTACTACACGTCAGCAGAAAAAAATACCGCTGGACTCAAATTAGCAAAATTTCCCATAATAACATCGAAATTTTCAGTTGCCATTACAGACTTTTTTTGGTGAGTGTGGACAGCTTAGGATTTTTGATATAAAATAAGATTTTGATATTTTTGGGCCAAGAGGCTTAACTATTTTTAATAATTTCTTTAAGAAAAGCTTACTACATTTTTTTATATAAAAAGCTGAATTTCTTAATGATTTTTATTTTTTTTCAAATATTAAATACATATAAAAATTTAGCAATATCTCTGAAATGCGGATCGCATTTTAGTAATTGAAACCAAAAAAAAAAAAAACAATTGAAAGTTATTAAGGGTTTTCACTCTTGGAGTAAAGTACTCTTGTAAACCTTGTAGATATAAAGTGTGTTCCCGTACGTTACCGCGGGTTCCCAAACTTACCTAAATTTACCCAAAAGCGTTCCCGTACTCGAAAATTGAGTAAATGAGAGCGTTTATGAGAGTGTATTAGTGTTTCTCTTTTTACCGAAAGTTACCCAGACTTTTTCTTTGGGTAAATTGTCAAAAGAACAGTTGATAAACAAAAGCAGCTGTTTTATAATTGTAAAAAATAAAACTAAGGAAGTAAAAGCAGATTTGTTAAAAATTATTGCAAATTGAAATAAAAACGATTTACAGTAATAAAATAATTAAATAACAAATAATAATAATTGTTTATAAAAAAGGATCGGCATCTTTTAATTTTTCTTACCGCTTTTTTTTTGAAAATTGTAACACCCCCCTTTTACATTGGCACGAAATCTCTAGATTTTTATATACACAACTTTAAAAAACAATGAAAAAAAAGCTCATAGACATTAAATTATGAGAAACAAATAATTACTAGAAATAACTATGTGTGTTTTTTCAAAGAGGAAAATATCAAAATCTCAAAATTTCGTACCACTGTAAACGGCGGGCAATTTTCATATATTTTTTTGAGTCTTTTATTTCAATTTTCGCATTTCTCCATTAGCGCGTTTTCACTTGTCGTGTTACACTTATTGCACCTAAAAATTTGGCATCACTGATGCATTTTGACATTTTTTTTGGGCTAGAAAAGTGTTTTTTTGTGTTCCCGTACTTTTGGGTAATTTTGTCATTTTATGAGAGTATTTTGTGCTTACTCTCATTTTATCGAACTTTACCCAGAAAGTAAGGGAACAGAGCTAACTACTATTTACTATACGACAACAACAAAATAAAGGAAATTTTAAGGGCCGATGTTGAATGTGAACCACACCTAAACGTCAAGTTTTTTTCTGCATTTCATTTGACATTTCTCAATTTCAGACTAACTCAATTTGAACCATGAAAAGATACACAATCGAGCAACGCGTTAAAGTTATTCAGGCTTATTATGAAAATGGGCGCATTTCGTGATTTTTCGGTCAATTTAATCGTCCAAATGGGCGTACAATCGGCAAAATCGTGCAAAAATTTAAGCAACCCGGGTTTGTAGGAGATGTGAAAACACCAGTGCATGCTCGTACTGCAGAAAATATTGCTGCTGTTCGCGATAGTGTGGCTGAAGAGCCGTCCACCTCAACTCGTCGTCGTGCCCAACAATTGCACCTCTCACGCTCGTCGTTGATGAACATTATGCATTTACACGCTTACAAGGTGCAATTGACTCAAGAACTAAAGCCTCTTGACCATTCCAAACTTCGTCAATGGTCAGAATGGTGGCAAGAAATGGCAACAGTGTATGATACATTTTCGAAGAAAATCAACTTCAGTGATGAGGCACATTTTCACCTCAGTGGATTCGTCAATAAGCAGAATGGCCGCATTTGGGCAAATGATAATCCAAGAGTGATTGTCGAAAAACCAATGCACTCACAAAGAGTGACTGTTTGGTGCGGTTTATGGGCTGGTGGCATCATCGGGCTGTATTTGGTCTGGCAGTTACTTTGAATGGTGTTCGCTATCGTGAGATGATAAAAAATTTGTATAGCCCGAATTGGAAGATATGAATGTGCACGATATGTGGTTTCAACAGGACGGCTCTTTTGCGCGACAAATTCAGGGGCCGTGTTATCTCACGTGGTGGCGATGCCAATTGGTCGACAAGATCATGTGATTTGACACCGTTGGACTTCTTTCTTTGTTATTTGAATACGTTTAATTTTAAAGCATTCTACACAAAAAACAACTATCGGTCCAGGGTTATAGCAATAGAACGAAGAGTTTGGTCTGCATTTCTTAGCCTCAAAACTTTATTCCTTTTCTCAGAAGTACAATGCTTATTTCGACCAATCTATGAAATTATTTTGCTCTAAATTAATAAAAACAGAAATAAACGAACAATATTTTGTAAAAAATCTGAGCCAATTGTTAAAAAACCTGAAAAAATTTAAATGTACTTATTATTTTGACCAGGTCTCCACTTCAGAGCAAGACACACAGGAATTTAAAAAAATCGGGGAAATACCGGTTTACTTATATTTTCAAATACGTTGCTATATTATAAATATTAAAATAAAAAAGATGTATCATGAACAATTTCGGTAAAATTAAAAAAAAAAAGTAACAAACACAAATAATAAGGTAGTGTACTTATAATTTTGACCATATGTGTATATACACTATGTCACAAAAGTCTACACACGACGTCTTTTAATTTTTTTGTTCGCCCCTGTAGGCTAGTTGGTAGCGTGCTAACCTATAAGTACGGGGGTCGTGGGTTCAATTCCCGCCAGAACTTTTGGTCTGTTTTAGCTACAACGAGCTGATAGCCTTTGTTGCTAGTGCTCGGTTAGGTTATTAGGATATAATTTGTAATTATATGATTAATAAATATAAATAAATATATTAAGGATATTATACATAAACAAGTAAGAGCGGTTATGCCGGATCTTATATACCCTTCACCATGGTTGGAAAATAGTGAAGTTTATATATGGACACATATAGAATGGACAGATTTATATACGGACATCTTTAAGTGGAAATTTACCATTTAGTTTAGTGATAAAACTTGGACTCTGAAAGATTTATGGTTCCCGAAAATAGGTATTTAAAAAAATTTATGTTTTGGTCATAACTACTTTCAGCAAATATGTTCTACTAAAGATTTTCGATCTTTGGATATATAAGACGTATCCATAGGTCATATTACATTTTAGTTTTTATAAAAATTTTGATGTTTTTAGCCCTTTTATGGAGTATTTAATTACGGTCTTACCGTTCTTAAGATATAAATTAATCTATTTTGTGCCACGAACAATTCAAGGATCGCGCCCACATTTGGTCAGATGTTGTGTATTGATAACCAAGATGCTTGCACTTTATTTGGAAACCTTTCCTCTTTCCGTTCTCCAATTATACAGAAAAGCTGACCAACATCGTTAAGACAACTGTGCTGGACGCATTTGTTTTGTTAAAAAAAAAAAATAACAAAAAGTCTTAAGAAAATAAAAAAAAGTGTTAAAAAAATATAAAAATAAAAAAAGTTGAATAGACGGGGCTCGATCGCGCGACTAAAAGAAAAAAAGTATTTGTGACAAAGCGCTTAGACCACTGAGCCATTGAAGGACATAAGCAAACGTCGTTAATAGAAGTAAATAAAGAGTTTTCGTTTAAAACAGATTTGTTTGGGTTTTATTTAAATGACAAACTTTGTATGGATTTGTTGTTTGTGGGTAAAAGGTGAGGAGGTGAAAGACAAAAAGTTCAACAAATAAAATAAAAACAACAACAATCACGACCATAATGCCAATCAGTGTTGTCATATTTTTTTTCAAAAATCTTTTTGTTCTAAAAAAAGCTTTTTTCGACCAAAAAAATATTTTTTTACAAATCGTTAAAAGAAATCACTAGAACTGCATGTGTTTTATTTCTACAAATATGTTTGATTTAGCTGGCAAACTTGCATTTGGGATTTTATTTCGCTTTTTTATTACAAAATATTTTTAATTTATTTAGCTTAATTTTAAAAATTTGAAGGAAAATAGTTATTATAAGTTATGACCTAAAATAGTTGCACTCAAAGGGAAATTATGTATAAAATTTTTTTAATCTGTTTATATTTAAATCTTTTAAATCGGAGCAAAAAATAGAAATAAAACCGTTTGTATCAGAGGGTTTTTGTACAAATTTTGATGTTTTTATCCCATTTATGGATTATTTAATTATTAATATAAAATTTTATTTAAATTAATTATTTAATGTTAAAAAAAAAACAAAAAATAAAAAAAGTCTAGAAAATAAAAAAAATGTACAAAAAAAAAGTTGAGTTGTGTCTTGAGTAGGATTCGTACTCGCTTTCTTAGAGAAAAAAAGTATTTGTGACATAGCGTTTAGACGACTCGGCTATGAAGGCTATATGGAATTATTGTTTATAGAGTTAAATGAAAAGTTTTCGTTCAATAGGGATTTGTTTGGTTTTTATTTAAATGAGAAATCTTTGTATGTGTTTGTTGTTTGTCTATAAAAGGTGAAGAGGTGAAAGAAAAGAAGTTCAGCAAATCGTTAAAAGAAATCACTAGAACTGCATGTGTTTTATTTCTACAAAAAAGTTTGATTTAGCTGGCAAACTTGCATTTGGGATTTTATTTTGCTTTTTTATTACAAAATATTTTTAATTTATTTAGCTTAATTTTAAAAATTTGAAGGAAAATAGTTTATATTTTTTTTTTATAAATTATTATAAGTTATGACCTAAAATAGTTGCACTCAAAGGGAAATTATGTATAAAATTTTCTTTATATATGAGAAAATGGTTTAAAAATCTGTTTATAAATTATTTTAAATCAGAGCAAAAAATAGAAATAAAACCGTTTGTATTTTGTTTGTATCAGAGGGTTTTATACAAATTTTGATGTTTTTAGCCTATTTATGGATTATTTAATTATTACTATAAAATTTTATTTAAATTAATTATTTAATGTTAAAAAAAACAAAAAAATAAAAAAAGTCTTAAGAACGTTTGTTATTAGTGCTGTTTCCTAAATATGTTAATAGCTGGTTTGCCCTCCTTTTGTGAACTCTGGCGATATTTTTCCCCATTTATCCTTAAGAATAGTTTTTAGTTGTGAGATAGATAATGGATTTGCTTTTTGTACTTGTTTTAAATAAGCCCATAAATGCTCAATTACGTTAAGGTCAGGAGACTGAGGTGGATGGTCTAACGTTATATAACAACCATTCTTTAACCAACAATGCAGAGTGTTTGGGATCATTGTCGTGCATAAAGGTTTAGCCGCTTTCTAGGCTGTCGAATGGCTTTTTCCTGGCAACGCGAGAGCTTAAGTTGTTCTTTTTAAACAGCGACGAATAGTTTCGGGATGAACGTTAATTCCATTATATTTTTCCACTTCGTTAGCCAGTTTTACAGCACTCAATCTGGGATTTGTGGTATTTCATGTAATCATCCTTTCAGTTCTCTCATCCAGCTTTTTTGGACGACCCGTTCGGGGAGCACTGGCATATGTACCAGTGGCATTATAATTTTTAATTATAGTGTGCACTGTGTATTTGGATAAATTTTACACTTTTCCAATTTCTGATAAAGTTTTTTTAATAACAACTTTTCGAATATCTTCACTAATTTCACACATTTTTTTTACTTTTTACAAAAAAAAATTAATAGATTTGTTTGTATTTGCTCTTAAAGTTTACTATTAAATAGAAAACCATAAAATTATTTGCAATTGGAATTTCAATATCAACAAATTTGTGTTCTCATACAACAACTACAGCAACATTATATTTTTTTTTTGTTTCTTTTAAGATTTTTCTTATTATTATAAGTTACTGATCTTACGTTCCAAACTTCATCAGAATCAAACAACAATTATTTAAATTAACCCTCCGATGAGTGACAGTTCTGAACTTCACGGCCGTGTGAAAAGGTCCCTACGGACCTTTTTTGTAAATCATGTTTTTTCATATAAAAAATTTTTTTTTTTGTTTTTATTGTTTATAACTAAATTCTACATACAAAAATAATTTTTTCAATTTTTTTAATTTTTTTTTTTTTTTTTTTTTTGCTTGAATTTTCTTAACACTATTATAAAAAAGTTTAAAAATTATTGTTGTTGAGCGTGTACTTCTTGTCCAGTACACAAGAAGAATTTGAAGATGTTTTCTTACCCTGACATCGAATGTTTCCATCGCATTGCGTATCCTTGGAGGCTTCATTTCGTTGTAAATCGTAAAAGCAGCCAATGCAGCGACGTCCAGCATATTATAAAACATGGCCAACGGCCATCGTTGTGTTGCTCTTTTGCCGCATTTGTTGGCGTTGTAATCTAATATGGCATAGGGCTTCCGCTTCTCGGTTTGCTCGTCAACGCGGCAGGTGTAGTGCATTGTGGAGAGCACGTTCACCACTTTATTTTTTTTCGGCACGTATGAGCATAACGCTATATCCCCTTCGTTGAACCCAAATAATGTACTATTGATGGTGCGCTTCGGGTTCTTCTTGAACTCCTGTGGAATAAATGTTTTGTTGTAGCGCACTGTACCAACATATGCGGTCTTCCTCCTCATCAAAATACGCGCCAAGTCAAGAGTGGTAAAGAAATTATCCGCGTATATAGTACGGCCAGCATCTAAATATTTTTCCACAAGATCCAGCACTAGGTTCTGCCCTTGGTTTATCTCCCGTTGTTGGTTTGGCAGTTTTCCAGAATATATCATTCCCTTCACAGGATAATAACTCTGTGAGTCGCATAACCACCATACTTTCAAACCATACTTAGCTGGCTTTGACGGAATATATTGCGTGAAGCGGGTGCTGCCTCTGTAAGGGAACAACTGCTCATCAACTGTTAGTGCTTCATGAGGAGTGTAAGCTGCCGCCAAGTTATGTTGCAACATTTGCCAAATATCGTCAATAGCCGCAGTTTTGCTGTTGATGAGTCGCTGTTGTCGAGTATTTCCATTGTCGATTCGAATAAATTGCTTTATACACATGAAGCGATCGTACGACAACGCAGCTTTGTATATTGGGTCGCGCCCCATAATTCCATAGCTGGTTCATGGTTTGATCTTGTAGCTGTAACCTCCCTGCCTTTACGATTTGTTTCACGTAGCACTAAGTGTATTATTTCCTGTGTCATGATTGAACGCATTATTGTATAGGGGTCGTGTATATTTCCTGTTGGTCCTGGTTTCTTTCTTGTGAAGTCGACCACGTTATGATTACGAGTGCGTGATGTTGGTGGTGCATTTTTACTCCATTGGGTGCCATCTTTACCAATGTAGTAACTTTCATTCGTTTCCTGTCCATGATTTTCTTCCTCTTCATCATCGTCGTCATCAGTATCTTCATTTAGCTCGACGTATCCTTCAGCTTCGGCATTTGACTCTTCAGCAGGTTGGTATGTGCGATCTTCATCATCCTCAACTTCATAATTATCAATTGCAGCAATATCAATTTCTTCATCCATGTCTTTGTCCATAAAATCAGCAAATCTACTATCAGCTGCACGCCTTTCATCCGCAGTCATTTGCTGGTAATGTGCACTACGGCGTACGTCTACCTGAACTCAAAGACATTTAGGGATTACTTCATCATCTTCATCATGATAAAAACAAAAAATTCTAAGAAAAATTCGAAGACATGAACTTTATTGCTTTCAAGGAAAGGCACAATATTCTAATTTTATACTACTAGCAATAAACCAGTTCTTAGAATTTTTTGTTTTTATCATCATCCCTAATGTCTTTGAGTTCAGGTCTTTGTGTTCAGAACAAGTAAATTATGTGTTGAAACAATAAAAAAATTATAATGATGCCCAAAAAGCATTTATTAGTGAAATTCAGTACAAGGTCCATACGGACCTATTCACACGTCCGCGTACTATTCTCACTAAAACCTCAACAACTCCTAAAGTAATGATCCGATCGGCTTGATTTTTTTCCAAAAGATGCGCAACAAAATACTCTTGGAATACAGAGTAACTTTGGGGGGGGGGGGGGGCTTTGTAGTGGCCGAAGTAGGAGTAATTTCAGTTTGAAAAGGCAAAAAGGTCCCTAGGGACCTTCTCACTCATCGGAGGGTTAATAAAAAAATTGTGATCGTGTCTATACTTTTGTGGGATAGTGTATATTTTAATGTTAATATTTCACTTTAATTTTCAATTTTAGTTTGCACTTTATTTCTTCACGGTCCGATTTATTTTTGTTCACGGTCGATTTTATTTTATCACGTTTAATAGCATTTTCTTGTAATATGTACTTATAATTATGGTAATACTTAAAACTAAGCGAATTTAGGGGTAAGTGAAAATACATAATGACTAGTCGCCAATAATGTAATGCGATCCAACGACGGTGTTAAATAAATGTGCATACCTAAAATATATCGTTCGTTGGCATTAAGTATTTGAACCAAAAGTAGGTCAGTCAATGCCTTTAAATGTTTCAGTTTAAAATATTATTAATAGTCATTTATTTGGCATTTTCACTACATTGAAGAAGGAGCCTGCATACCGAATTCCAACTTCCTAAGTTTAACGGTTTAGGCAGGTCGTAAAGGGGAAGACTTTTCGCACTTTAAACCCCCATTTTTTCAACGTCACTGGCCAAATTCTAAAATGTACCTTATCAAGGAGTTAGCACATATTCCAAGGGAAGCATATTCCAAGTTTCTAGGTTGGTGCAGGCCGTAAAAGGGGAGCTTTTCACCCTTTTTGCCCCTCCCCGAAGGAATTTCCAAAAACCCCGTCTTAGCGGATGTCTACGCCGGAAAAGGGAACTAGATACCAAATTTCAGCTTCTTAGCTCTAGTGGTTTGGGCTGGGCGATATTGAATGAGTGAGTCAGTCAGTCAGTAACGTCATTCCGTTATATATAGAGATAACCATAAATATAAAATACTTGGAAATCTACTTCAAATATACATATACTAGTTTCTAAACAAATATATACTTGCCTGTAAACATATTCAAAAATGTATTTTTAATGCGTGTTCATATATTACTATAAGTTATGTTTATGAGTAGTGAAAGAATTTAGAATTTTATATACAAAAGTGTGTAAAATAATGTTCAAAGCATTGTATTAGGTTTTTAATAAAAAGTTACACACAATATCGTTGTAAATTTCAAGGCAATTTTCAGAGTGCATGCAACAAAATATCGATGTTATTTTGAAGCAAATTCTTTGATTTGGAAAAGTATTTTATTATTTATTTATTCGTAATACAGTAAGCCTATAAGGCCAAAAAACGAATTACTAAGAAAAGGGTGGTTAAATTTTGAGGGCCGATGTTGAATGTGAACCACACCTAAACGTCAAGTTTTTTCTGCATTTCATTTGACATTTCTCAATTTCAGACTAACTCAATTTGAACCATGAAAAGATACACAATCGAGCAACGCGTTAAATTTATTCAGGCTTATTATGAAAATGGGCGTTCAAATCAAAATGCATTTCGTGCACTTCGTTATTTTTTTTTGGTCAGCATAATCGACCAAATGTGTCCACAGTCGGGGGAATTGTGGGTAAATTTCAGCAAACTGGGTCTGTGAAAACACCTGTGCATGCTCGCCCAGTTCGTTCTGCGGAAAACATTGCTGTTGTTCGCGATAGTGTGTCATGAGGTCGGCCAAGCATTTACCGTGAATGGTGTTCGCTATGGCGAGATGATAACGAACTTATTGTGGCCAGGAATTGACCCTGGACGATATGTGTTTTCAACAGGACGGTGCCACTTGCCACACAGCTAAAGAAATAAGCTACCTTAGAAAAACTAAAAATTCTATAAAGCTTTCTAATAATTTAAACGATCGAAGGCCTTATACAGATCCATGGACACTAAAAAACTATTTCTGTCATCATTAAGATTTTCCCTCACACTAAGTAATGCCTAGGAGCATAGCCGATGTACTATACTTATCCCTATAGGAAAATTAGAAGTCTCTAATGAGGTAATACTGCAATACATATTGAATTATCTGATCCTTTAACAGGTGCTCCATTATCTTTGAAAGCGATGGTAGAATGCTATGTATTTTGTCAAAACCATTTTTGGACTATTGACTACAAACCAGTAACGTTCCTTCTAGGGTGCGGTGCGGAGGTGTTCTCTGAACACCCTATACTTTTTTCATAATGTAAATTTTATATTTTTAAAATTTGTTTTCTAAGGTTCGGAAATTTTACCGCACATACATATGTATATTAAATACATCAGTAACTCATTGTTTAATCTAAATAAATTTGTTCGTCTGTAATTTGTTATACTATATATATACACGATGTTCAAAACTGTTAAAGAACCACGACAAAACAAAATTAAAATACAATGTTAATAAAAATGTGTTAAAACTATACTGTACAAATTCAAACAAAACTTATGCAACAAAAACTTATGCAAGGTGGTCAAACGAATATGTCGAACCTGTTTTCATAGAAAAATCAAATATAAAGCACGAAAGTTTCAAGAAAAATATATGCTGCATCTGTGCAATGTAACACTCAGCACACAAAAAAATTATATACAGAAGAATGTAAAAAAAACCGCAGCTGATTGTAGCGGGCCCCACAGAAATACAAGAAAGAACAATAACAAATGATTCATCAGATGAGTGCAGTGAATCAGAAATGCAATCAAATAAGAAAAACCATTTACTTACTCAGGCCGAGCTCAATGATTTGTGCCGAGATTTGTATTTGCCGAAATCGAAATCTGAATTACTTGCATCATGATTGCAACAGTGGGGATATTGTGCTCCTGAGACACGTGTTACATATTACCGTGATCGCAGCAAAGAACTTGCACAGTTCTTCGCAAAAACGGCAAACTTTTGTTTTTGTGCCAACATATGTGGTCTTTTCTATGCTCTCCAACAAAATTATGACCCAGAGGAATGGCGTCTTTTTCTTAATGGAGGCAAGGATAGTTTGAAGGCAATCTTGCTTTATAAAGTGAATACGAAACCATCAATTCCAATCGGATATGGAAAATACATAAAGGAAACATATGAAGCAATGAAAGAACTTCTTGATCTCATACATAATGACCAACATCAATGGAAAGTTTGCTCTGATTTAAAATTAGTTGCCATACTATCTGGATTGCAAGGGGGCAATACGAAGTTTTAATGTTTACTATGTCTATGGGACAGCCGTGACCGTCAGAATCACTACACCCGAAAAGTTTGGCCCGAGCGAAGTGGACGTACGCACGGAGAGTACAATATCAAAAATGACCCACTCATTCCTCAGGAATAGATAATACTTCCTCCATTACAGATAAAGCTTGGGTTATTTACAAATATTGTGAAAAAGTTGCCAAAAGACAGTCTTGCCATGAATTACCTTAAACAAAAGTTTCCGAGATCCATAGCGAGCAAAATTGAAGCTGGTATATTTGATGGACCTTAAATTCGGGCTCTGTACGGTGACCAAGCATTTAATGAGTATTTAGATCCAGCATGGAGGCATGGGAGCATTCCAGGACATCGTTCACAACTTTTTGGGAAACTACAGAAGTCCTGATTACGCTGAGAAGATTGATACATTACTGCAAAAATTCAATGCCATTGGCAAGCGTTGAGTGAAAACATGTATAACAAAAGGCCATTATCATTTGAAAATTTATTATTTTTAAGTTTTAGATTCGAATATGACATCTAAATTACACTTCTTATTCAGTCATTTGGATATTTTCCCCACGAACTTGGGCTCCGAAAGTGATGAACAAGGTGAAAGATTTCACCAGGAAATGGAAGAAATCGAGAGACGTTACAAAGGCTGGTGGGATGAACAAATGATGGCGGACTATTGTTGGTTCCTCATTCGCGAAGATCCATCCGAAAAAAACGCAAAAGTTCAAGTCGCTCGTCATTTTAATTTTAATATTTTGAATTTACGCCGAATATAGAGTGTGAGCAATGAAAATGAAAATATTGTCGTTCCACAAAATCCTTAATAAAAACTTTACTTTTCATCCGATTTTTTCAAATTACGCTTAAAATATTGGTAATTAAATAAACTATTTGGTAAAAGAATAAAACATTCCAGATCTTCAATATAACGTAGAAAAAAATGAAATAAAAATTTTGAAAAAAACGTAAAAAATAGGCAAATTTTGAACTTTGAGGTGCCATATCTCAACCATTTCTTATCAGATATAATTTAATTACCTTTCCATCGACATGCCACTTATCTCGATCGGTTGGACCCCACATGGGTTTGAGTGGGACCATACACCGAAAAACACAAAAGTACCGTTATCTAAAAAACGGTACTTAGAAAAAATAACAGCGTTTTTCGTGTTCAGGAGGTCCCAATCAACTTATCTAGGCATGTGGCGTTCTTGGTATTTTTCCAAATAAAAAATTTGTAAACCTGTGTTATAGATAAGCCAAAACAAGAGTCAAGCAATACAAATGATAGCAATACTGCAAGAAGATTATTTTCAGATCCAGAAACAGCATCTGAAATAACAGGAGTGGATTTAAACCCTATTTTCACATAATAATCCTAGAAGAACTTGCGTGCAATGAAGAAATTGACTCTAGAAAATTTAGAGATTATGCTAAGGAAACTGCAAAAATATATAGCACTAAGTACTCATGGAGAAATGTCTGTAAAAGTTTACAAAATCCTTTATCATGGAGAAGATGTCATTTGGTGCCACTTGGAGAATAAGAAAAAAGGAATAAGGATTAGAGAGTTTATAGAGAGCACAATACTAGAAAAATTTCACGAATATAATATATTGTTTGCAACGTCAGATCCGTTCATCTCCAGTATTCGAAATCAATGGAAAGTGGAACATCGGAATTTATATGAAGATATCAAAAAACTACTAAAGAACAGAAATAACACAGAAAAGAATATAGAATATTTGTAATCAATATTTGAATCAAATGAATAATAATTATAATTGCCTTTAATTGTTATTTAAGTATGAAAAACATAGTTTTTATTAAAAAATAATAATAAACAGAAGCTCCCATTGTTACAAAAGCTATTAAAATCAATTGCAGTTTTTTTAAAGGTTTTTTATCCACATATGTATGAAATGTTTTAATAAATAAGAAAGATTCAAAAAGTAAAAACCCACAGTTTCATATCAAAATTTAAAAAAAAATCACAATAATTGCGCTAATGTTCAGCAGATTTATTTTGGTAAAATTAACAAATTTGACAGCCAAAATTAACTAATTCGATCAAATTGGTATTTGTCTAAGCAGTTATTATTTATAACTATATATATATAACGTTACTGACTGACTGACTGATATATAACGTTACTGACTGACTGACTCATTCAACATCCCCCAGCCCAAACCGCAAGAGGAGGCTGAAATTTGGTATGCAGGTTCCCCCTCCGGCATAGACATCCGCTAAGACGGGGTTTTTGGAAATTCCTTTGGGGGGGGGGGTCAAAAAGGGGGGAAAACTCCTTTTACGGCCTGTCCAAACCCCTTTAGATAGAAACCAGAAATTTTAAATATGCCTTCCTAGGAGTATGTGCTGACTCTTTGAAAAGGTCCGTTTTCAAATTTTGCCTAGCGTTGTAAAAATGGGGGTTTAAAGGGCAAAAAGTCTACCCCTTTATGGCCTGACCAAACCGTTGGATCTAGGGAGTTGAAATTTGGTATGCAGGCTCTTCTCCGGTGTAGATAATAGCTAAGACATAATTTTTGAAAGATTAAACGGGGAGGAGTAGAAAAGGGTTAAATTCTCCCCCTCGACGGCCTGCCAAAACCGTTAGAGCTGAAAGGTTGAAATTGTGTATATTGGTTCCACTTGAGATGTAGACATCCACCTAGGTAGGATTTTTGTAAATTCCTACGGGGAGGGGCAATAAGGGGAAAAGTCCCCCCGAACGACCTGCCCAAACCGCAGAACTAGAAAGTTAAAATTTGGTATGCAGATTCCTTCTTCAGTGAAGATAAAAGCTAAGACCTGATTTTTGAAAAATCCAAGGGGGAAGGGCAGAAAAGGGTGAAATTCTCCTCGACCTTCCCAAACCGTTGGACATGGGAAGTTGATATTTGCTATGCAAGCTCCTTCTTCAGTGTAGATAACAGATAAGACGTGATTTTTGAAAAATCAAAAGGGGAGGGGCAAAAAAGGATTAAATTCTCCCCCTCAAAGGCCTACGAAAACCGTTAGAGCTGCGTGTAGACATCCACCCAGGTAGGATTTTCGTAAGTTCCTACGGGTAGGGGCAAAAAGGTGGAAATCTCCCCCTTAACGGCCTGCCCACACCAAAATAGCAAAATACATGAAATTTTAAACATGTATTACCTGGAGCATGGACTCTCTGATAAGCTATATTTAAGAATTTTAGCCAGGGACGTGGTAAAACTGGGGTAAAAGGAAGAAATGTCTTCCCTTTAACAAGTTGGCGAAACCGCTGGACCTAGGAAGTTGGACTTTGGTATGTAGGCTTCTTCTCCAGTTTAGATAACAGCTAAGATGTCAATTTTGGAAAATCCAACGGGGACGGCAAAAAAAGAGAAAATTCTCCCCCTTGACGACTTGCCGAAACCGCTTGAACTGGGCAGTTGAAATTTGGTACAAAGGTTCCCACTACAGCGTAGACGTCCAACCAAGTTGGATTTTCGGAAATTCCTACTGGGAGGTGCAATAGGGATAAAAGTCTCTCCCCGAACGGCCTGCCCAAACCGCTGAAACTAGAAAGTTAAAATTTGGTATGCAGGTTCCTTCTTCAGTGTAGATAACAGATAAGACGTGACTTTTGGAAAATCTAACGCGGAGGGGCCAAAAAGCGAAAATTCTCCCCCTAGACGGCCTGCTAAAACCGCTTGAGCTGGGAAGTTAAAATTTGTTCATAGATTCCTCCTCAAATGTAAATGTACAAATTTACAAATGTGACAATTTACAAAAGTGCAAACTTGCAAAAGTTTAAATGTGAAAATATGTAAAATTTACAAGAGTGCAAATGTGCAAATGTGTGTGATGGTTTGATGGTAATGCAAATGTGTAAATATGCACATGTGTAAATAAGAAAATTTGAAAATGTGTAAATATTTATTTATTTCATTCAAAATCTCCCAGCCCAAACCGCAGGAGGTAGGACGCTAAAATTTGGTATGTGGGTTCCTTCTGCGGCGTAGACATTCGCTAAAACGGGGAAGAGCAAAACAAATAAAACCCCTTTTCACGGCCTGCCCAACCCCCTGTAGCCAGTTACATGGTAAAAATGAGGGTTCAAAGGGAAAAACCTGAAATTTAAATTTCAGAATTTCAAAGCCTGCTAGTATATACATATATAAAGGAATAACGCGTTACTGTCTAACTCACTCACTCATTCAAGGGTAGTGAGCTGAAATTCGTAATTCAGGTTCCCCTTCCGGCGTAGAAATCTGCTAAGGCGGGGTTTTTGGAAATTAGTTCGGGGAGGGTCACGGAGTGCCTAAACCCCTTTAGCTGCACTCTAAAATAGGCTTGTAAATTTAGTACTATAAAATGAGTAAAGTTTTTTGTAATGTTGCGAATATTCGGTAAATATAAACACCAAATGCGTAAAACTTTTTTGCGCACACTTTCATATACAATAATACACACACGAAGTATTTTTAGACACTATGTGTTTACAATTAAACACATTATTGAATAAAAATTTTACGCACAAAGTTTGTAAATGTACTAATTTATAATGGTAAAAATATTATGACATATTGACATTGAAAAAAAAATCTAAAAAATTTTCAAAATTTAAAAAAAAACTATTAGTTTTTTATTTATTTTATTTATTAATCATATAATTACAAATTATATGTTAATACCCTAACCGAGCACTTGCCACAAAGGCCTTCGGCTCGTTGTAGCGAAAATAGACCAGAGCCTCTGGTGGGAATTGAACCCACGACCCTCGCACTGATAAGCAAGCACGCTACCAACTAGTCTACCGGGGCGCTCTTTATTAGTTTTTTAAATTTATCAATTATTTCGAATTACTAAACAAAAAATTACTTGCTTTTATTCTTATTATGGGTTTCTAAACAATAACTTTATTGTTTTTATTTTTATTGTGAATCACTAAACAATAAATTTATTGTTTTTATAACAAAACAAACATTTTTGGAATATTTAATTTTCAACATCGTAGTAAAAAATATGCGCATTTTTATAATTTTTCCGAATTATGTGTGTATATCTACAGGAAAATCGTGTTTTTTACGCACAAATTTGGTAAATTTACTCTTCAATTTTAAAATTTGATTTAAATTTTAGGCACTGTATTTTTACCTATTTTGTGTTCATCAATTTACATATAATGTGTGTACTTTTTTTCATTTACGCACACAGAGTAAATTTATCCAACTTATAGTAGGAGTACAGTTTCCTACTATAAGTAGGGTAAATTTCAACAAAAATCAATTAGTGTGTAGAAATCTGAAAATTTAAATACGCCTTCCTGGGAGTATATGCTAACTTCTTGATAAGGTACATTTTAGAATTTTGGCCAGTAATGTGGAAAAAGGGGTGTAAAGAGCGAAAAAGTCTCCCCCTTTCCGGCATGCCCAAACCGTTGGACCCAGGAAGTTGAAATTTTGTTTGCAGGCTCCTTCTCCAGTGTAGATAACAGCTAAGACGTAATTTTTGGAAAATCCAACGGGGTGAGGCAGAAAAGGGTTAAATTCTCCACCTTGACGGCCTGCCAAAACCGCTAGAGCTCGGAGGTTGAAATTTTATATATTGGTTCCACCCGAGGTGTAGACATCCACTTTGGTGGGACTTTTGTTAATTCCTACGTTAAGCGGCAAAACGGGGGAAAATCTCCGACTTAACGGCCTGTCCTAACCCGTTTAGCAAGAAATTTGAAAGTGCTTTTCTAGGAGTATGTGCTAACTCATTAATAAGCTACATTTAAGAATTTTGACCAGTGACGTGGTAAAAATATGGGTTTAGAGGGGGAAAAGTCCTACCCAAACAGTTGGACTGTAATGTGTTTGAAAAGTCATTACTATCATACCTTCTGTATGGCAGCTTAAATAGTAAAATTATACCATTCACACTTAATGATATCCACACACACACCGAACTCAACCGTGTGAATATGTCTACTTGCATATTCACAAATGTAATAAATGACTTTGGTGGAATATGCAAAGGTATGCATATTCCCAAAAGTAGTTTTTTAAGCACCTAGCTTTAGGTAGAATTTTAAGATAATAATAAATAAAACGTACACATGAACGGTTGCACAAGCGGCTGTTCCAATCAAATTATAAACATTTTTTATTAATCAGACTACATGGCGATCCTGCCATTTTTCTAAATTTGGGTGGAAAAAAAAATATAAATTAAAAATGGTTAAGAAAACTATAAAAATTTTAACAAAAACATTTTTATAAACCAAATTAAAGTTAACAAAGTGAATTCTTTACCTATAATAAAAAAAACAGTGACCGGAATAAGAAAAATAGAAAACAAAAACGATTAAAGAAAATCGTACACTGCGGCCAAGGCAGTGTTGAAGGAAGAAACAGGTGTGGCCAATACACCTGCAACAGTTGCCGCTTCAAAAACTATAACTAAACTACAACAACTGCAGGAACCAACACTTCAACCATCATCAACAACAAAACCAACTTTAGCAACAAAAACAACAACAGCCATATCATCAGAAAACAACACGACATCGGCTGCAAAATTTCAACAACTAAAGCAAAAATAAAAGATAAGTTTACATTTATAAATATTTTATGACAGGGAAAATAGACAATTTCTTTAATTGTTATCAAGAAAATAGTTTTTATAATTATTTAGGAAACTAAAATGTAAAACGAAAACAGGAAATTAAGAAATTTTGATTTGATTGGAAACTATAAAAGGAAAAATTTGAGAAAGTGAAAATATTTATTTTTAATAAAAATAAGTTATAATTACAATATAGGATATATTTTAATAAAGGAAAATTTTAATATAGTTAGCATGGGATAGCCAGAATCCAAATTGAAAAAACCTAACGCGAACGTTATAACCAACGTTGAGGTTGTCGACCACACGAACCAAATCGATTCCTTGTGGTACCTCAGTTTGTGCTTGACTTTAATAAGAGGAGCTAATTTATTACTTAAGCTCTACTTACTGCACAAACGATCTCTTCGCAAGAGATATATGAGCAGAGGCGACAACCTTGATAAGGTTTAGTTACACTACAATTTTTAATTTTTTTGTTTTTTGCGTTTTTTCTTTTATGCTAATGCGTAAATGGCATCAAGTGCCAGCCATATATTTTAGAATAAGGGCATTAAGTGCCAATTCTCTTGAATATTTTTTATTCAATTTTTTTCTGTAATTTTAATCATAATTGGTAATTTCGCCACTTGTTGATATATTTTATTTCAGGTGCGCGAATGGCACGGAGATTTTTAATTCATTTATACGCGCGGAGTTAATATTTTGAATAGCGTATTTTGAGTTTTTTACGTGGACTAGGGACAGATCGTCACCAAGTTAAGGTTGATTAAAGAATACTTTGATAGGTCCTACAGGTGTCTGAGCACTGATAGACCTACCAAGGACGAGACGGTAGAAAAACACGTAGGTGTATTATTGGACCGTTTCGAGCAAATTAGGGTATTACTTAACGTATATTACCATCGGCTCACACCTTCTCATAAAGCAGCTGCCAAAAACTTCTTTACAGACGTTCGAGGTAAACTCGCCAACGTCTTGTCACGAAGGGGATTGGATGTAAAACTCCCAAGCACTCTTCACGAGAAGCTAATATATAACACGGAAGGCCAAGGCGCGGAAACTTCAAGCTTGGCTCAGGCTCAAACTGATAATCCTCCTGAAAACCCAATAATGGTTCAAACATTGACCCAATTTCTTGGTTTAACCTCAAAACTTCTACCTGAATTTGACGACAAACCGCAAAATTTAGAAAGTTTTTTGGACGCGATAAGTCTAGTGGATTCCATTAAGGAAACCCACGAAGCAGTGGCTGTTAGTTTAGTGAAAACTAAATTAAAAGGTACTGCTAGGAAATTAATAAACTCCGAGACGAGGCTGGCGGAGATAGCAGCTAAATTAAAGGGTTCGGTAAATAGACAATCAGTTAATGTTTTATCGGCAAAACTTATGAACATACGGCAATCTGGCAAAAACGCTAATGCCTATGTTAAAGAAGTAGAAGACCTTACTAAGGCTTTGCAAAGTGCCTACATTTCTGATGGTCTACCAGTAGAAGTTGCGGGCAAATATTCAACGCAACAGGCGGTGAAGGCTATAGCCAAAAATGCCCAAAATGAAAGGGTAAAACTGATCATAGAATCAGGCGATTTGCTGACATGAATGAACTTGTTTCAAAATTCATCAGCAGTTGCACCGAGGCGTCGGGCCAACCTAACTCGGTCATGTTTTACGGTTCCAATGGGCGTAATAATAACCGGTATCGCGGCAACGGTCGTGGTGGCGGAAACAGCCGTAAAACTAATCGGAATAACGACAATAAACGTTACAATAATGGTAACGGATATCGTAATGGCAACGGTAATAATAACCGTAACAATAACTCCAACAATAACTGGAGTAGAAATGGGAACATACGTCTAATAACCGACAATGAATCGAGAAACGGACAAGATCCCCTTAATACGCAGTAGATAGTACAATTTTTAATATAAATCTAAGTCTCTACAGTTATATCAATATTAGGTCGTCACTGAATGAGAATAAATCCACATTTCTAGTAGATACAGGTGCCGATATATCTGTAATTAAAATCGGTCAAGTTCTTAACGAACAAATAGATGAGAGTAAATGTACGAATATTAGCGGTATAGGCCAGGGATTATTGAATACCATAGGTAAAGTCGAAGCGGATTTGAAAATTTGAGATCTCCTTATTGGACATGAATTTCATGTTGTAGAGGATAACTTTCCTATTCCGTGTAATGGGATTATAGGTATGGATTTTATTAGGAAATATAGATGCATTTTGGATTATCAGAATGATGCTGATTTGATCATTTTGAGACCAGATAATTTCCCATATTACGTATCGATGGCATTGATGAATGCTCCTAATATTAATTCCATATTACTTCTTCTAGATCAGAAGTAATTAGATTAGTCGGTATTCAATCGCTACAAGATGGTGTTTATGTTGCTAATACGGTGACATTGGGATCAAGGCCTTTGGTTAAAATTGTCAATACAACGGACAAAGATTTAATTATTCCAAATGTTCAAATAAGAACAGAGAGTCTTAACGACTATGAATTTGTCCGACCAGGCCGTGAATCGCGAAATGATAGGGAAAAATTAGAAAAATTTTCTAGAAATTTTCCGGAATTTGTAGACGGAAAGTTAAGGAAATTATGTTCCGAATACATAGACATTTTTGCATTAGAAACTGAGAAAATCAGTCCTAATAATTTGTATAAGCAAAAACTGAGACTTAACGATAGACAACCGATATATATACAAAAAATTATAGAATACCACACTCTCATAAAGAAGAGGTGAATAGACAAGTGGATAAACTCATAAATGATGACATAGTCGAACCGTCAGTTTCCGAATATAATAGTCCAATTTAATTGGTACCGAAGAAACCGTTACCGGGTACAACTCAGAAACGAAGGAGACTAGTGGTTGACTATAGAGGAATTAATAAAAAGCTTATCGCTGATAAGTTTCCACTTCCTCGAATAGATGATATTTTAGATCAATTAGGTAGGGCAAAATTTTTTTCATGCTTGGATCTGATATTAGGTTTTCATCAGATAGAATTAGAATAAGAATCTAGGGACATAACGTCATTTTCGACTGAAAAAGGTTCCTATAGATTCAAAAGATTACCGTATGGTATAAAAATCGCACCAAATTCATTCCAAAGAATGATGTCGTTAGCTTTTTCAGGGCTGTCACCAGCCCAAGCTTTCTTATACATGGGCGATTTAGTTCTCATTGGTTGTTCTACTGACATGTGGTTACAGAATTTAAGAGAAGTATTTGGCATATGCCGAAAATACAATCTCAAATTACACCCGGATAAGTGTTCATTTTTCTGTCGTGAAGTGACATTCCTCTGACATAAATGTACCAACAAGGGAATTTTGCCAGATGATAGCAAATTTTCGATAATTGAAAATTATCCTACACCGAAGAACGGTGATGAAGCTAAACGCTTTATTGCATTTTGTAACTATTACAGACGGTTTATACCGATCTTTGCAGAATCATCTCGGCATATACACTCGGCCACATAAGTCTGCGTACAAAACATAAATACAAATTTAATATCAAATTAAGATGATAACTAGTAAAGGTACAGCTTTGGTGTTTTTTATTTTCGTAGATATGCTAACGGTAATTACGTTGTGTGCTTTCTTTTTGCATTTGCAAATCTTAAACATATTAGAAAATTAAAAAAACAAAAACATGTCAATAATAATGGTAGTCATTATTATTGACATGTGTAGTGTGCGTACAAAAAACTAACTGTTCTGCGTAACTGTTTTTATGACATTAAATCAATTAGATTTATTGCAATTAGTGTTTTAAAGTTGTAAACAACATCAGTCTCGCGAGTTGTAAAATTTTTTTTTTTAATTTTTTATTTGAAAAATTTAATTAAAATGGGAAAAAGGAAAAAAATAAATGTTGCAGAGAGAAAAATTATTGTGCATTTATGGAAGGAGGGAAAAACTTTACGGGAAATTGGAGAAATAGTTGAAAGAGCTCATTCATCAATCCAGAGAGTTATAAATAATTTCAAAAAGTCTGGAGTTCTACACTCAGAAAAAAAAGTTAATAGAAAAATTTGTAAACGGTTTTCAATCCCACTCTACTATTTTTGTACTTATTTTTAGTAAAAAAATATTATTTAGCAAATCTTTTTGCTATTTACATTTTACAAATTACAGAATTTTTACAGAATATTTACAAATTTTTGTTGCTAATTTCAGAAATCATTTTACAAATTTTTGGAAACCGATTTGCTAAAATTAGCAAAAAAATATTACTAATTTTAAAAAAGTGGTTATTGAAGGAAATGTTATTTCTAATTAAAACTTACACCTACAAACTTCAATTTCCTTAAAATTTTACATATATATTAAAAAAGGGACTGATGTCTAAAAAGAGGACATCCACTTAAAATAGCACTAAAAAGGTTTTTTAGCTCTAAAAATGCGCCCTAAAAACAATTAAAATTTAACCTTAAAAGTAAAAAAAAATTGACCAAAATATTTTTCAAAACAGAAATTACCAAATTAAAACAAAATGATTAATTCGTTTTTTTAAAAAATATATACAAAATTTTTGATGCTCAATAAGAAAAATAAATTCAAAGCTTTTTACTAATATTAATAAAATTTAGTAATTTTTTTTGCTTTACAAAAAGTCTACTAAAATTTAGTAGCGGCTACTAATTTTTCTACTAATTTCATTGTAATACACGTCAGCAGACATGTGTTGCTAAGATTAGCAAAAAATACCGCGGGGCTCAAATTAACAGAATTTCCCGTAATAACAGCAAAATTTTCAGTTGCCATTACAGACTTTTTTGGTGAGTGTAGTATCAAAACGCCGTTCTGGTCGTCCTCCGATACTATCTCAGCGCGAGGAACGTGTTGTGGTGCAATCTGTGCAGAAAAATCCCAGATTAACTGCATCGAAAATTGCTGAAACTTTTCATACACAGTTTAATAAGGCAGTTTTCAATGAAATTGTGCGCAGAATTTTGAAAAAGGCCAACTATCGTAGTCGCGTAGCACGTAAAAAGCCGCTGGTATCTCTAGTCAATAGACAGAAACGAATTGTCTTCGGAAAGGAATACATTAATAAGCCTCCAGAGTTTTGTTTTCTGATGAAAGCAAGTATTGCATATTTGGGATAAAAGGACGTCAGCTCATTTAGAGAAAACCCTGCACAGCGCTAAATCCCCAAAATTTAAAGCCAACTGTGAAACATGGTGGGGGTGGTGTGAATGTATGGGGCTGTATGGCCAGCAAAGGTGTCGGTAACTTGGAGTTTATTCCATAAACGATGGATCATAGAGTCTATCTGGATATTCTAAAAGAAAATCTTGAGGAAAGTGTTCAGAAATTAGGTATTGAAGAAGATTATTATTTTCAACAGGACAATGATCCAAAACATACCGCCCACAATACAAGACTTTCGCTTTTGTTTAATGTAAAAAAGCAGTTGAAAACTCCACCAGAGTCCCCAGACCTGAACCCAATCGAGCACTTGTGGGATTTACTCGAACGCAGAATTCGAAATCACGTTATTACTTCGAAAGAAATGCTTAAAACTGTATTGATCGAGGAATGGAACAATATTAGCCCCGAATATACTGCAAAACTTGTTGCATCAATGCCAAAACGGCTTAGTGAAGTCCTTAAGCTTAAGGGTTATCCTACTTCTTATTAATATTTAGATAAGTGTATAAAAATGTGAATTTCTGCATTAATTTAATTTATGTACGCACACTTTTGGCTAGTCATGAATTTAACAAGTTTTACTTTTTTAATTCTCTTTATTTTTGTATAGCTTTATATATGCCTTAAACTTCATAGAAGTTTTCTTAGATACATAAGTATATAATAAAAATAAATTTCATTGAAATACCTTTTATTTTTATATCGAAAATTAATGTTTTATTTTCATGGTTATTCTTGTACGCAGACTTTTGTGGCTGAGTGTAACTAGATTATCTAGGAAAAATGTCCCTTTTGAATGGACTTTGGAATGTGAAAATTCCTTTAGGTACCTTAAGAACCAATTATTGAATCCAAGGATTCTAAAATATCCGGATTTTGACAGAGAATTCTGTATAACAACAGATTCTAGCAAAAATGCATGTGGGGCTGTTCTGAGCCAGGATTATAAGGGCATTCAGTTACCAATTGCTTATGCACCCAGATCTTTCACTAAAGGTGAAAGCAATAAATCGACAATAGAGCAGGAATTGGATGCTATTTATTGGGCGATACAATATTTTAGACCATACGTTTATGGTAGAAAATTGCTGATAAAAAGTGATCATAGACCACTAACCTATCTATTCTCGATGAAAAATCCATCGTCAAAATTGACGCGTATGAGACTGGATTTGGAGGAATATGACTTCGTAGTCGAGTATATCAGGGGAAATGAAAATCACGCGGCAGACGCACTGTCGCGGGTAGAATTCACGGACATTAGAAACATAGGTGTTAACAACATACTGAAGGTTAGAACTAGACTTCAGGCTGCAAATGAGAAAAAAAGTGTGAATACCGGAATAACGGGCACACGTAACAAATCGATAAATGTTAGAGTATATGAGGCAATTAATGCCCAAGAGTACAGAACAGTGCCACGATTGCATTTTTCAAAGGATAAATTTACTATCCAAAAAGGAAAGTATAAACTTTCCAAATATAAGTTGCATGACTTAGTTACTAATTGAATCGTTGACTTAGGTCGACTCTTTCCAAAGCTTGAAAAAGTAGCTGGTAACGTAGGTCTGACAACATTGCAACCGCCACTAGATGACAGTTATCAGAACCCTTGGGAAGAATGACTTTATAAATAAAGGGAATAAAATCTTGCAAGATTTAAAAATATTACTCACTCAGCATTAATGAAAATCGAAAGCGATTCGGATAAATTAAAAATCATGCAGAAATATCATGATGACCCACTATGTGGAGGTCATCCGGGCATAACTCGCATGTTGCGAAAAATCAGATTGAAATATCAATGGAAAGGCATGAAGTGGGATATCACTCGATATATTAAGAAATGTGATAAATGCCAACGGAATAAGTCTAGATTGAAAAACAGGGAACCCTTAGGTTTGACACCAACTCCGCTAAACCATTTGACATAGTTCTTGTCGATACAATTGGACCATTACCCAGATCGAATAATGGTAACGAATACGCCGTGACGATAATTTGCGACCTTACTAAATATTTGGTCGCCATACCTGTACCGAATAAAAGTGCAAACGTAGTAGCTAAAGCTATTATGGAACACTTTGTACTTACGTATGGCCCAATGGGTAAAATACTCACCGATATGGGTACTGAGTATATTAACCAGGTTATCCAGGAACTCTGCGAAATTCTGAAAATTGACAAAGCCACATCTACTGCATACCACCATGAAACAATGGGAACCATTGAAAGATCACATAGGACTCTTAACGAGTCATATATTTCAAATAATAAGTCTGACTGGGACGAGTGGATGAAATTTTTTGTATATTGTTACAATACATTACCGTCAACAGTTCATGAATACTGTCCTTTTGAACTAGTATATGGGAAGATCCCTACCGATTTTGAATTTTTGGGCAATGGTAACATTGACCCTCTATATAATATTGACGCGTACGCGAAGGAAGTGAAGTATAGATTACAAACGTCTCACAAGAGGATCATAGAGCGGTTACGCAATTCAAAGTTTACACGGGGGAAACATTTTAAAAACAACTCCAATGAGATAAGCATATCTATTGGTGACCACGTACTAGTGAAAAACGAGACTGGACATAAGTTGGACAAATTTTATAATGGACCATTTGAGGTAATTGAAGTAGATAATAGGAATAACGTTAGGATTAAGGATGACAATAATAAGTCATCCTTGGTCCATAAGAATAGAATTAGAAAATATTACTTTTAATATAAATATATTATACTTTACACTTAATTATATAAAGAAAAAAAAAAGAGAAAACAAAAAAAAAAGAAAAAGAAAAAAAAGGGGGAAGGGATGGAAGATCCCAAACCTTAATTTATTAAATAATTTTTTTTTATAAAATTAAGATTTATAATAAAGAATGATCATCTAATTATTGATCATTCTTTTTCTGTAAAAGGGAGGTGTAGTGTGTTTGAAAAGTCATTACTACCATACATTCTGTATGGCAGCTTAAATGGTAACATTATACCATTCACACTTAATGATATCCACACACACCGAATTCAACCGTGTGAATATGTCTACTTGCATATTCACAAATGTAATTAAGTCATTTATGACTTTGGTGGAATATGCAAAGCTATGCATATTCCCAGAAGTAGTTTTTTAAGCACCTAGCTTTTGGTAGAATTTTAAGATAATAATAAATAAAACGTACACATGAACGGTCGCACAAGCGGCTGTTCCAATCAAATTATAAACCTTTTTTATTAATCAGACTACAGGACTAAGGAAATTGAAAATTGGTATGCAGGCTCCTTATCCAGTGTAGATAACAGCTAAGACGTGATTTTTGGAAAATCCGACGGGTGGGAGGCAGAAAATTGTAAAATTCTCCCCAGTTGACGGCTTCCAAAACCGCTGGAACTAAGAAGTTGAAATTTGGTATATTGGTTACTTCTCCGGTGTAGAGATCCACCCAGGTCTGATTTTTGGAAATTCGTGCGGGGAGGGACAAAAAGGGGAAAAATATCCCCTTAAGGGGCTGCCTACACCGGAATAGCTGGAAACCCTGAAATATGTGACCTTCTCCGAGAAACATAGTGTGTCTAAAACGGGTTTGGACATAAGAGTGGCTTCTGGTACCTAAAAGGGTGTAGAATAAGATGAAATGAGTTAGATTTCTGATAAAAATTTATTTACCCCTTAAAAATGTACAAAACGAACTTGGGAAAATCGATAAAATGAGAAAAACATTAAAATTAAAAAAGCAAAGGTATTGTACACTAAAAGCGAAAAAAAATACGTCACCACATAGGATGACGTCACCAAAGTCGGCATCCAATCATAACTAACCATACCAAGTCGCATCTCCCAACTGAAGGTGTGTTCACAGTGATAATGCGTTATGAAACTTTAAATGCGTTTTTCTGAAAACTTCATTTTCACTAGGTCCCTTTTCTCGGAGAAGGTCACATATATGTTACCTGGAGTATGGGCTAACCCACTAATAACTTAAGTTTTATAATTTTAGTCAGTGATGTGTTAAAAATGGGGTTAAAAATGGGGTTTAAAAAGGCCAAAAATCTTTCCCTTAACGGCCTGCACAAGCAGCTGGACCTAAGAAGTTGAAATTTGGTGTGTAGGTTCCTTATCCAGTGCTAAGATTTTTGGAAAATCCAACGCAGAGGGGAAAAAAGGGGAAATTCTCCCCTTTGACTGCCTGAAAAAACCTCTGGCAAGTTGAAATTGGATACATAGGTTCCTCCTCCAATGTATATGCAAATGTAAGTGCATATGTAAATGTGCATTGAGGAGCATAAGTGTATCACAAACCAACAACTATCACTTTAACAACCTGTAATTTCTATAAATTTTACTCAAATGCATCAAATTTTTTATATTATGTTTGTACAAGTGCCTTCTTTCTTTCTAACAGGTTATATTAAGATCTGATCACAGTTTTGCTCTTACTATTTTTTTTATATTTTGCCTTCTTAAGCTCCTGGATGCGAGTAGGTAGACTTTTTGTGTACCTCTGCACAAATTCTGGAGGAAACGCCTCATACACTACTTTGGTGTGTTTTTTTCAACTACATCAGGAAGATTTTGTTACAGGATGGATAATTATTGTTCCTTGCGCATAATTCCATCGATGCGCACCAAGGGTCCCACTCCATCTTTGGATATACAGCCACCACCGTGTTTGACGGTTTGGCGTATCAGGGTTGTATCAGGGTCCTTAGTCCAATACTATGTATGTACGCCCATGGGATCGAAAACGTTAAATTTTAGTCTCATCAGAGCAAATAACCTTAAAATTATTTAATATTTGTTTGTATAAGTAGTAATACACACATACATATGTTTAATAACACACCGTATCCCAATCAGCGACAACCCATTGCTATTTCGCTGCAACAAAATCCTTCCGTAACCGTACATGTCGTTTGGTCAGTATAGCTTTCTTTTTCTTTTAAAGCTGCAGCAAGAGTAACAGCATCGCTGCTGGTAAGCAAATTTGCTAAATGGCGTACATCTCGATCACCAGTTTTTTTCGGACGACCGCCTTTGTTTTTGGGAACACTAACACCACTTTTTTTAATCTTTGGACAAAATGTGGCTACTTGCCTGATGCTTCCGCCATTGCGCAAAGAATTCATGTCTATTCAACCACTTATCTCTAAAATTATCATAATAATTAAATAATAGCAATACACTATGTTCAATAACAAAAAAACAGGGGTAATTAAAACAATTGAGAAGTGAGTGCAAAACTGTATCATTTTGTTAATTTTGCATTATGCCTTCGTGTATTTTTTTTGTGATCAGATCTTAATAAAACTTGTTTGTTTATATTATGTACAAACATAATATAACAAATTTGATTGCAATTGAGTAAAATTTATAGAAACTATAGGTTGTTAAAGTAATAGTTATTGGTTTGTGATACACTTATGCTCCTCAGTGTATGTGCAAAATTGCAAATCTGATGGATTGAAGAATTGATAGTTTGACGTATTTATAGTTTGGTCAAAACCGCTGCAACTGAGACATTGACATTCACCTAGATCGGATTTTTGGAAATATCTACGGGGAGGGGAAAAAAAGTGAAGTCTCCTCTTTACGGGCTGCCCACACCGGTTTAGCTACAAACCTGAAATATTTCAACTGAAATATGGGTTACTCATTGATCATCACATTTTAAAATTTTAGTCTGGTAAATCGTAAATTTATGATATGTGTTACCTGAACTATGTGCTAATTTATTGAGACATTGTCGAACATGTTAAAAATTGGGGACTCCGGGTAATTATCTGGAGACACCGTGTACTTCCGGGCGCTAGCCCGGGCTTTAGCCCGTGCAACCTTTTTCTACGCAAACAACGAAGCGGGCTTTGCCCGCTGGTATCATATACGCACACTTTGCCCTTTTTAAGGTTAAAATTAAAATTTTGTGAAAAACAATTATAGTCTATAGTGAGTGCGATTAACCCTTAACCGCGATTAACCGCATCCATTTTAACCGTAACCGCGGTAAGGAAAATTGCGGTTAAATGCAAACTATATTTAAAATGTTAAGTGCGATCTTAATGGTAATATAGTGACAACTCTTAATAAGACTACGATTTGCTTTGGTAATTCGTTAATTTCTTACTCTCATCTAGTAGTGAAATTCTAAAGCAGCTAAGATAATTAACATGTCAAAGCTTTTAGTTAGAGAACTTGCCATTCCGAGGAAAATGTTTTCTTATAGAATATTTTTTTTAAATACAAATGGGATTTTAATTTGAAAATGATTTGTGTATTGTTAGACTTTCTTTCTACACTTGTTTTGACATTTATTCCCGAAAATAAAAAAAAAATAGTGAAAATGATATGGAAATCAGATGTTTAGTATTTTTTTTTTATTGATTTTGAACTAAAGGGAATTTATAAGGTTTTGGCCAATAAAACGTAAATTTTTATGTGTTTCAAAATAATTTTCTGTGATGCCATTATAAAACTATTTATAACTATTAAGGTTGGCACATATTTTTTTACCAAACCATTTTACCGCTAGTACAAGCGTCGAAAATAATTTTTTTTTACAATTTTGGGGGACAAAACTTAAATTCAATATTAAAGTACTTAAAATACTACTGTAAAATCTTTCAAATATTATTTCAGTATAGTAAATCATATACGCACACTTTGCCCTTTTTAAGGTTAAAATTAAAATTTTGTGAAAAACAATTATAGTCTATAGTGAGTGCGATTAACCGTTAACCGCGATTAACCGCATCCATTTTAACCGTAACCGCGGTAAGGAAAATTGCGGTTAAATGCAAACTATATTTAAAATGTTAAGTGCGATCTTAATGGTAATATAGTGACAACTCTTAATAAGACTACGATTTGTTTTGGTAATTCGTTAATTTCTTACTCTCATCTAGTAGTGAAATTCTAAAGCAGCTAAGATAATTAACATGTCAAAGCTTTTAGTTAGAGAACTTGCCATTCCGAGGAAAATTTTTCTTATAGAATATTTTTTTTAAATACAAATGGGATTTTAATTTGAAAATGATTTGTGTATTGTTAGACTTTCTTTCTACACTTGTTTTGACATTTATTCCCGAAAATAAAAAAAAAATAGTGAAAATGATTTGGAAATTAGCTGTTTAGTATTTTTTTTTTATTGATTTTGAACTAAAGGGAATTTATAAGGTTTTGGCCAATAAAACGTAAATTTTTATGTGTTTCAAAATAATTTTCTGTGATGCCATTATAAAACTATTTAGGTTGGCACATATTTTTTTTACCAAACCATTTTACCGCTAGTACAAGCGTCGAAAATAATTTTTTTTATAATTTTGGGGGACAAAACTTAAATTCAATATTGAAGTACTTAAAATACTACTGTAAAATCTTTCAAATATTATTTCAGTATAGTAAATCATATACGCACACTTTGCCCTTTTTAAGGTTAAAATTAAAATGTTGTGAAAAACAATTATAGTCTATAGTGAGTGCGATTAACCGTTAACCGCGATTAACCGCATCCATTTTAACCGTAACCGCGGTAAGGAAAATTGCGGTTAAATGCAAACTATATTTAAAATGTTAAGTGCGATCTTAATGGTAATATAGTGACAACTCTTAATAAGACTACGATTTGCTTTGGTAATTCGTTAATTTCTTACTCTCATCTAGTAGTGAAATTCTAAAGCAGCTAAGATAATTAACATGTCAAAGCTTTTAGTTAGAGAACTTGCCATTCCGAGGAAAATGTTTTCTTATAGAATATTTTTTTTAAATACAAATGGGATTTTAATTTGAAAATGATTTGTGTATTGTTAGACTTTCTTTCTACACTTGTTTTGACATTTATTCCCGAAAATAAAAAAAAAAAATAGTGAAAATGATTTGGAAATCAGCTGTTTAGTATTTTTTTTATTGATTTTGAACTAAAGGGAATTTATAAGGTTTTGGCCAATAAAACGTAAATTTTTATGTGTTTCAAAATAATTTTCTGTGATGCCATTATAAAACTATTTATAACTATTTAGGTTGGCACATATTTTGTTTACCAAACCATTTTACCGCTAGTACAAGCGTCGAAAATAATTTTTTTTATAATTTTGGGGGACAAAACTTAAATTCAATATTAAAGTACTTAAAATACTACTGTAAAATCTTTCAAATATTATTTCAGTATAGTAAATCATATACGCACACTTTGCCCTTTTTAAGGTTAAAATTAAAATTTTGTGAAAAACAATTATAGTCTATAGTGAGTGCGATTAACCGTTAACCGCGATTAACCGCATCCATTTTAACCGTAACCGCGGTAAGGAAAATTGCGGTTAAATGCAAACTATATTTAAAATGTTAAGTGCGATCTTAATGGTAATATAGTGACAACTCTTAATAAGACTACGATTTGCTTTGGTAATTCGTTAATTTCTTACACTCATCTAGTAGTGAAATTCTAAAGCAGCTAAGATAATTAACATGTCAAAGCTTTTAGTTAGAGAACTTGCCATTCCGAGGAAAATGTTTTCTTATAGAATATTTTTTTTAAATACAAATGGGATTTTAATTTGAAAATGATTTGTGTATTGTTAGACTTTCTTTCTACACTTGTTTTGACATTTATTCCCGAAAATAAAAAAAAAATAGTGAAAATGATTTGGAAATTAGCTGTTTAGTATTTTTTTTATTGATTTTGAACTAAAGGGAATTTATAAGGTTTTGGCCAATAAAACGTAAATTTTTATGTGTTTCAAAATAATTTTCTGTGATGCCATTATAAAACTATTTAGGTTGGCACATATTTTTTTTACCAAACCATTTTACCGCTAGTACAAGCGTCGAAAATAATTTTTTTTATAATTTTGGGGGACAAAACTTAAATTCAATATTGAAGTACTTAAAATACTACTGTAAAATCTTTCAAATATTATTTCAGTATAGTAAATCATATACGCACACTTTGCCCTTTTTAAGGTTAAAATTAAAATTTTGTGAAAAACAATTATAGTCTATAGTGAGTGCGATTAACCGTTAACCGCGATTAACCGCATCCATTTTAACCGTAACCGCGGTAAGGAAAATTGCGGTTAAATGCAAACTATATTTAAAATGTTAAGTGCGATCTTAATGGTAATATAGTGACAACTCTTAATAAGACTACGATTTGCTTTGGTAATTCGTTAATTTCTTACTCTCATCTAGTAGTGAAATTCTAAAGCAGCTAAGATAATTAACATGTCAAAGCTTTTAGTTAGAGAACTTGCCATTCCGAGGAAAATGTTTTCTTATAGAATATTTTTTTTAAATACAAATGGGATTTTAATTTGAAAATGATTTGTGTATTGTTAGACTTTCTTTCTACACTTGTTTTGACATTTATTCCCGAAAATAAAAAAAAAATAGTGAAAATGATTTGGAAATCAGCTGTTTAGTATTTTTTTTATTGATTTTGAACTAAAGGGAATTTATAAGGTTTTGGCCAATAAAACGTAAATTTTTATGTGTTTCAAAATAATTTTCTGTGATGCCATTATAAAACTATTTATAACTATTTAGGTTGGCACATATTTTTTTACCAAACCATTTTACCGCTAGTACAAGCGTCGAAAATAATTTTTTTTATAATTTTGGGGGACAAAACTTAAATTCAATATTAAAGTACTTAAAATACTACTGTAAAATCTTTCAAATATTATTTCAGTATAGTAAATCATATACGCACACTTTGCCCTTTTTAAGATTAAAATTAAAATTTTGTGAAAAACAATTATAGTCTATAGTGAGTGCGATTAACCGTTAACCGCGATTAACCGCATCCATTTTAACCGTAACCGCGGTAAGGAAAATTGCGGTTAAATGCAAACTATATTTAAAATGTTAAGTGCGATCTTAATGGTAATATAGTGACAACTCTTAATAAGACTACGATTTGCTTTGGTAATTCGTTAATTTCTTACTCTCATCTAGTTAGTTAGAGAACTTGCCATTCCGAGGAAAATGTTTTCTTATAGAATATTTTTTTTAAATACAAATGGGATTTTAATTTGAAAATGATTTGTGTATTGTTAGACTTTCTTTCTACACTTGTTTTGACATTTATTCCCGAAAATAAAAAAAATAGTGAAAATGATATGGAAATCAGCTGTTTAGTATTTTTTTTATTGATTTTGAACTAAAGGGAATTTATAAGGTTTTGGCCAATAAAACGTAAATTTTTATGTGTTTCAAAATAATTTTCTGTGATGCCATTATAAAACTATTTATAACTATTTAGGTTGGCACATATTTTTTTTACCAAACCATTTTACCGCTAGTACAAGCGTCGAAAATAATTTTTTTTATAATTTTGGGGGACAAAACTTAAATTCAATATTAAAGTACTTAAAATACTACTGTAAAATCTTTCAAATATTATTTCAGTATAGTAAATCATATACGCACACTTTGCCCTTTTTAAGGTTAAAATTAAAATTTTGTGAAAAACAATTATAGTCTATAGTGAGTGCGATTAACCGTTAACCGCGATTAACCGCATCCATTTTAACCGTAACCGCGGTAAGGAAAATTGCGGTTAAATGCAAACTATATTTAAAATGTTAAGTGCGATCTTAATGGTAATATAGTGACAACTCTTAATAAGACTACGATTTGCTTTGGTAATTCGTTAATTTCTTACTCTCATCTAGTAGTGAAATTCTAAAGCAGCTAAGATAATTAACATGTCAAAGCTTTTAGTTAGAGAACTTGCCATTCCGAGGAAAATGTTTTCTTATAGAATATTTTTTTTAAATACAAATGGGATTTTAATTTGAAAATGATTTGTGTATTGTTAGACTTTCTTTCTACACTTGTTTTGACATTTATTCCCGAAAATAAAAAAAAATAGTGAAAATGATTCACAAATCAGCTGTTTAGTATTTTTTTTATTGATTTTGAACTAAAGGGAATTTATAAGGTTTTGGCCAATAAAACGTAAATTTTTATGTGTTTCAAAATAATTTTCTGTGATGCCATTATAAAACTATTTATAACTATTTAGGTTGGCACATATTTTTTTACCAAACCATTTTACCGCTAGTACAAGCGTCGAAAATAATTTTTTTTTATAATTTTGGGGGACAAAACTTAAATTCAATATTAAAGTACTTAAAATACTACTGTAAAATCTTTCAAATATTATTTCAGTATAGTAAATAAATATAATATGCAAAATTTAAATTTTTAAAATGCAGATTTGCATTTTTTATTTATTTTATTTTGTTTTTATTTTCAAATTTAAATAATTCTGGATTACAACTATTTTTGCATATACTCGCATATACTTGTGTAGAGGAACTCTTTATAGGTAAGATGTATTTGACCGCTAATCCATGCAGCTCCATAGGGAAATGATATTTAAAGTTTAAAAAGGGTTAATTTCGATATTTTTTTTCAATTATTTTTTTCCGTGGTGTTTATTCGGCTTGAGCTCAGTTTAAATTATAATAAAAATAAAAACACAAAAATTTTCTTTTGTTTATTTAATTTTTAAAACCAATATTTTCAAAATTCTAAATAATAATCAAAGAAATTTTTAAATTGATTAGAGCAAACACTTGAAATTAACGGTGTTTACGCGTAGAGTGCATGAATACGCCTATTATTTAGCTTAAAGAAAATTTTCTCTTGCTCTCTTTGGCATTTTTTGGTTGCCTTGAGATCTTGTTTTGTTAAGCTACTGTTTATTACTATTGTAACCACCCGCAAGAAAGGTACGTCAGTTTTGCTTGTTACACCCGACAACAAGACAAAAATAAAGTTTTTAACGTTTTTAGAAAAAATTAATAACCCGCTTTTTTCTTTCTTTTTTACAATAATTTTTAAATATTATTTTACGGACAAAAACATTTTGGTCCTTCGAACCGGATACCCCGAACCCGGACCCGTAAGATAATTTTTTAAAAATTATTTTTATTTTCAGCTCTTCTCCAAAGTGTAACCCGAATACTTGGATTTCCTGTAGAGGAATAAGTACACCCGAGAAAACCCCCATTATTAATTTTATTAAACCCATTTAAAATTAAAAAGGTATGTACTGTGTTTTTTTGTTTAAAGCAAATATATAAAGTGAATCAAAATATATATTGAAAAAAAAACAAAGAGAATAAAAGTGCAGTACAGTGTAAAACATATACATATAGATCATCCCCCGTTTGATCATTATTAAACATACCAACAACAGAAAAAGGAAAAATACAAAAAATAAAAGAGACTGTTTGAAAACATATAAAATAAAACACTGTAAAATATACCAACAAACCATCCGTTAATTTTTTTTTTTGTGCAAAAAATTTCTGGTGAAAAGAAAAAAAAAAATTGTGTACTTTTTTTTAAATAAATATAAAAAGAAAGGAAATAAATAAACTCCGTATTCTTTTTTTCCTTCTCTTAAATGAAGTTCCGTGTTAATTCTCTTTTATTGTAAAACAAAAAAAAATAATATAATAACAAAGCATTGATCTCGAAAGTGCGTTTTAACTAGTACGAATAAAACATAAAAGAGAAGACAAAATAACATTAACTCGTTGTTGTTTTGTAAACAATCGGACGAACAATTAAATATATACAAAAAAAGTTGGTGTTATTTATTATTTTTTTGTTTTTTTTTTCGGTAAGAAAATAATAATAAATAATTTAAAATAACTCGCGATTTTTAAATTAAATTATATTAGTGTGTTGTGAACATTTTTTACATTGCGTTTTTTATATTCAAACTGAACAAAGCACAGTTGTTTTTTTATTGTTGTTGTTGGAATTATACACAACATAATAGTGTTGCAAAGTTTTCGATTCGAACGAATATTCGAATAAAAAGGTTTTTATAGTGATTTGTGATAAAAACTAATATTTTTCGCATTAATTCGGTGTGAAATATAATCTCGGTCCATTATTTTTTAATAATTTTCGAATATTTTTTAAATTTCTCGATTTTTTTTAAATTTTTAAACTCGAAGTGAAACTTTGCACCACTTTTGTGAATTATATAACCATTTTGAACCTTTTTATACATTAAAGTGATTTTACACTGAGACAAAACATTGTCCCGAATTGTTTTGTGGTCGATTTTGATTAAAAATTGGAAAATTTTCCCTGTTTTTTGCAGTTTTTAACCCGAATAATCGTGAAACAGTGTAAGATCACTTAAAATATTATCAAATTTTACCAATATTTTTGCGGCATTATTGTTTTTTTTTTATAATTTATTTAACTTTATCGAATATTTAACGATTTTTCTCTGTATTTTTATTAATTTTTTCGGTTTGCGATAAAATATTTACCTCGTGATTTTTTATTTTTTAATTAAACCGACTTCCACTCGAGTGAAAGTAATTTTTATTCAAAGTTAATTCCGTTTTAAATACCCGAGTAAATATTTTATTGAATCTTTTTCGATATTCAATAATTTTTTTTGAATCTTTTCAATACTTTTTGCATCCTTTACGGAAATTAACTATAATTTATCTCGTTTTTACGTAATTATTTGAAAATAATATCCCCGAAAATGTCAGATATTTCTGAATTAATTAAATGTTCCGATCGATTGAGCGAATTTGAGGCGATTATTGCCGCAATACCTCCAGCGGATCATAGAATCGGTTCCCTTATTGTTCACGAAAGGGAACTAAACCGTTTATGGGAGTCAATTCGAGCATCATACGATTCTTTGAAAATGGAATCGGAAACGGAAAAAAAGATGCTTAAGGAAATAAAGCATAGGTATGCGTCTTCGTACAAGACCTACATCCGAGCTATTTCCAACGTTACCGAACATTTAGAACGACTTCGGGCGGAAAAGGATAAGGATCTTACCCCAATAACAGCTCCTTCTATTAATCTACCTCCTTGTAAGATTAAACCTTTTGATGGCACTTACACGATGTGGCCAACTTTTCGCGATTTATTCACCGCGATGTATATAAGTCCCGTTGAGAAATTACTTCATCTTTTGGGATTGGTATCCGAAGATGTTCATAAGGTAATTAGTAAGTGTCTTTTGACCAATGAAAGCTTTGACCTCGCGTGGAAGAATTTGGTCGACACTTACGAGAATAAGAAAAGTCTCATAAATGCTCAAATAGCAACTCTTTTAAGTATTCCCCCGATAGACCGGGAAACCGGCCCCAAGATTAAAAAGAGTTGCAACGAACAATAAATGATATTATTTCAAATCTCTAATTATTAAAGGTTACCCCGGAATTATTTTTTCACGTAATCTTTGTTTATATTTGCTCTATCAAATTACCCGAAAATACTTTGACACTTTGGCAAGAGTCAGTCAAAAGTAATCCCGATACTCCGAAATGGGAAGAAATGGATAAATTCCTAGCGTCGCGGTATCATACCCTCGAATCTGTTACCGATATACGACGCTCCCAATTGGAACAAAAGCACCAACCAGCTAGGACTCAGTCCACAAATCCAAATACCTCGAATAGGTCTTTTGGTAACCCGAAAAAGGTTAACAGTTTCGTTACCAATACTAAATCTAGTCAAACCGTTAGTCGTTGTGTTCTATGCCAAGAACAGCACCCGTTACGACTATGTGCTACATTTTTAGCGCAGAATGTTGAGGAGCGTATGTCAACGGTGAGAAGGCTTAAGTGTTGTACGAATTGCCTTGCTACCTCTCATGAATTCAAAGCTTGTAAAAGCATTCACGTTTGCTTTATGTGTAAGCAAAAGCATCACTCGTTGCTTCACAGGAGCAATAATCCCACTGCGACAAATTCAGGTGGTATTGCACCACCGAGGGACTCAAGTACATCTGTCCAAATCACTGGCAATCGTGTTTTCCCAGCTCCCAATAGCTCTCGGACTCCGACGAACGCCGATGATGGTCCGCCTACTTCGACGGGAGTGCGATCCCATCAAACATATGCCACGAGGTTATCCTCTGACTCGAATACAACCGTGTTGTTGGGGTCTGTGGTGTGCAAAGTGCATAATCGTGACATTTTTAGCTCCGCTCGAGCTTTGATCGATCCATGTTCTCAAGTTTCCTTTATTTCGAAAAGGTTACAGGAAAAACTCGGTATACCTACTTTTTCTGTTCCGGTTACTCAAAGGTGTAGAGGACGATTTGACGTCAACACCATCGAGAATTTTCTGTTTTACAATTGGTTTTCCAATTGACCCTGATTTTGCGCTTCAGACGAGGGCCTATGTAGTCGAAAGGGTTAGATAATGATTTCCCCGATGTTACATTATCTAACATTGATTGCACCCGAATGGATCTTCTCCTTGGGGGGGAGGTCTATCCCCGAATTTTGATACCATGTGTGCGAATTAATCCGAATGGCAACCTGGTCGCACAAGAGACCGTTTTTGGTTGGATTGTCACCGGTGAGGTGCCTTACCCCGAACCATCACGATCGATTACTACTTTTTGTAACCATAGAGGATTAAACGCCCAACTCGCGCGATTTTGGAAACTTGAAGAGGTTCCCCCAGTTTCGCGTGAGGAACTTTTCCGATCCACTACTCACAGGGACTCCAACGGTCGATATGTGGTTTCACTCCCATTTAAACCCGATTTTCCGAAATATTTATCTTTTGGCAATTTCCGTGATTTGGCTCTTTCTCAGTTTAAGAGAAACGAAAATAGACTTCTGAAAAATCCCGAATTGAAGTCGCAATACGATAAAGTGATCGATGAATATATGGTATTGGGCCATATGCGTGAGGTCGAACCACCGACTTCGGAGACATTTAATTATTATATGCCGCATCATGCAGTCATTAAACCCGATAGCGTTACTACAAAACTCCGTGTAGTATTTAATGCTTCAAACTCTTCCTCGAATGGAGTAAGTTTGAATGGTATTTTGTACCCCGGTCCAATACTTCAAGCGGACCTGACAATTTTGATTCTCCGTTGGCGATTTTATCGTTTCGTATTTAATGCTGACATTGAAAAAATGTATCGGCAAATACTCGTAAATCCCAATCAAACCACATTTCAAAGGATTCTTTTCCGTCGTAATCCTGATGATGAACTTAAGGACTATGAGCTAAAGACTGTAACCTTTGGGGTGAATTGTGCTCCTTACCTCGCAATAGGGACACTACTTCAATTGGCCAGTGATTGTGAAGCTCAGAGTCCTGCTGCATCTGAGATTTTAAAAAGATCATGTCTATGTCGATGACGTGCTTGCCGGTTCTCATGAACTGGAAGATGGTTTGAGGAAAAGAGACGAACTTATCCGAGTTCTTGAATCTGCTGGTTTTATTCCCCGAAAATGGACCGCAAATCATCTTCGTCTTCTTGAGAACCTCTCCGAAAATAATCTGCTCGACGCAGATTTCTTAAAATTCTCAGATGCGAGCACTACAAAAACCCTGGGTTTGCGATGGAACGCTGGTAAAGACAGCTTCTATTTTAAACTCGTTTCGCAACCAGGTCGAAATGTGGTCACAAAACGTGCTTTTTTGTCTGAAATAGCCAGATTATTTGATCCCGCCGGCTGGCTTTCCCCGAAGATTATCGTTGCTAAAATGATTATGCAACAGATATGGAAAGACAAAACAGATTGGGATGAGTGCTTGAGTTCTACCACTTTGACTCAATGGCACGCCTTTCTCGATGATTACCCGAATATTGAAAAAATTCAAATACCCAGATGGGTCAAGTACGATCCAAGTGGTGATTTCGAAATTCATGGCTTTTGTGATGCCTCAGAAAAAGCCTATGCTGCAACGATCTATGTTCGCACAATCTCTTCCCCGATTGAGATAAGATCGCACTTGCTAGCGTCAAAAACAAAGTTTAATATGAGACTTTACCCCGTTGTGGAGCGGCACTTACATGGTAGAATCTTTGAGTAGTCAACTGAATTTGAACAGAGATAAGACTCATCTTTGGACTGACTCTACCATTGTTTTGACTTGGCTTCAATAATCCCCGTGCCATTTGCCAACTTTTGTAGCGAATAAATGGTCCCATGTCGTTTCCAAGGATAACCCCGCCGATTTGGCCAGTCGTGGATCACTTGCTCGTGATTTGATCGATAACCCTTTGTGGTGGCACGGTCCTAAATGGTTGGCTCAACCAAGGGATAAATGGCCTTCGAAATCGGTGAATATTCATATTTAGAATGTGTTTAAACACATCAGATCCTAGAGAAACCATTTGATATTCTCGGAAAGTTCTCTGATTTACCCCGGGCAATGCGTATTATTGCCTATTTATTCCGTTGCTTTAATTTTCTTAAAACTCGTTCCCAATCATATCATACACTTGATATTACACATTCCGAAATGAAATTTGTTCGAAACCGTTTAGTTCTCGTGTGTCAGTGCATTTATCTTCCGGAATATTCGTTTTTATCGAAGAATCTTCCTTTACCCCCGAAAAGTAACTTGTTGGCTTTGAATCCTTTTATTGATTCGAATGGATTCGTTCGAATGAACGGCCGACTTGTTCATGCCCCGGGTTTGACACATGATGAAAGATACCCGAAGATTTTGCCTTACTCCTGCACTTTTACGAAATTATTCGTGAAGCACGTCCTTCGGGTGCTTCGGGTAATACGAATGGAGTTCTGGGTTCCAAACCTGAAGAATCTGGTGCGCGGAGCTATTCGTAGTTGCACTGTGTGCGCTTTACTCCAGAAGAAGTCTGGTCAGCAGCTTATGGCAGCTTTACCCCCTGAAAGGTCGACTTTTTCAAGACCATTCACTCACACTGGGCTAGATTTAGCTGGCCCCTTTGACAAAAAATCCTACAGCGGTCGGGGTTGTAGAACCACTAAGGGCTATGTCGTAGTTTTTGTATGTTTTGCTACGAAAGCAATACATTTAGAGGCAACCGGTGACATGTCATCTGAAACCTTTTTAGCGGCGTTTGCTCGTTTTTTCTCTCGACGAGGTTGTCCGTCTCATTTATATTCCGATAATGGAACGGCTTTTGTTGGTGCCTCGAATTTGTTAGAAGTCGATAGAAGACATTTTCTTTCCGACTTGAAACGCCAACTCCTCTCCCAAAGCAGCCTGCACATTGTGCAATGGCATTTTATACCCCCCGGTGCCCCTCATATGGGCGAACTTTGGGAAGCGGGAGTTAAAAGTTTTAAAACTCATTTAAAAAAGATTTCTAACGCGCAGAAATATACATACGAGGAGTTTTCTACGATGCTCACCCGAATAGAATCTTGTCTTAATTCACGACCTTTATCCCCGATGAATGAAAACCCTCATGTCATAACCCCCTTAACACCCGGTCATTTCTTAATAGGTGGCCCCTTATTAGCTCCCCCCGAACCTTATCAGATTTATCCCTCAGTCGTGCCAATAGGTGGCAAAAACTCAAAATTCTTCACCACCAACTTGCTCTGCGTTGGAAAGAAGAATATTTGAAGGAACTTCACAGGCGTGTGAAGTGGAAATATCCAAAGAGGGAATACCAGATAGGAGATATTGTTGTTATCCGTCAGGATAATCTACCTCCAAATGAATGGAGGTTAGGGCGCGTAGAAAAAGTTTATAATGGCCCTGATAAAAAAGTACGCGTCTGCGATGTAAAGACAGCTTCTGGCATTTTCACTCGGCCAATTGTGAAGCTCGTTCTTTTACCCATATCCGAACAAAATTAACCCGTTTATTTTTCTTGTTTTTCTTCACAGGTAAAATGTCAGACATATCGCGACGTCTGCAAGTTCACATGCCCCACAGGTAACCAGGCCACGGTCGAAGAGTCCAAAGAGACGCCCGAAAAAAGACCGGCCTGTAAGTTATGCAAAAAGGAACATCCCTTGCGGAGATGTTTCCGTTTTAAGCAGATGTCGATAGTTGACCGTATAAAGACTGTAAAACGGCATAAATATTGTTTTAATTGTCTGGCAACCACCCACCTCCTAAGGGCCTGTGAGAGCCGTGATCGATGTTTGGAGTGTCTGGAGGAGCACCATACCCTGTTGCACAGATCCCACCATTTGGCAAATAAAAAACAATCACAACGGAGAAAACCGAAGAAACAACAGAAACCCAAAAACCAACAAAAATATCAACAACAACATAAACATCAACATAAAAATCAACAATGTCAACATAAGCGTCAACAACAGCAAACCCAACAGCATTCATATAATTGCTGCACCCGTAACCCCCGATCAGGTCCAATCATCAATAATGGACAGCCAGCCACCATCATCATCAACGTCCATTCGGGCCAAATTGTTTGATTTTTATTTCTTTTTTGTACTATGTACATATTTTTTTGATATAAATTTTTCATTTTTTTGAATTTTTTATTTTTTTTTTTCAATTTTGTTTTCCCATTTTAATTTTAATTTTAATTTTCATTTAAATTTTCATTTTTTTTTACAAAGAAATAAATTATAAAATAATTTTGTAAATATTTAAATATTTTAAATGAATTAGTTTTAAGTATTTTATTGAACTTACCCGTTATAAATTTCCCGAACGCACTTATTCCTAAGCTCCTCTTGTTGCACCCGTGTAAGGGGGAGGGATGTTTACGCGTAGAGTGCATGAATACGCCTATTATTTAGCTTAACGAAACTTTTCTCTTGCTCTCTTTGGCATTTTTTGGTTGCCTTAGAGATCTTGTTTTGTTAAGCTACTGTTTTTTACTATTGTAACCACCCGCAAGAAAGGTACGTTAGTTTTGCTTGTTACACCCGACAACAAGGCAAAAATTAAGTTTATAACGTTTTTAGAAAAAATTAATAACCCGCTTTTTTCTTTCTTTTTTTACAATAATTTTTGAATATTATTTTACGGACAAAACAAACGGCTTCATATAAGCTTTGTTACTGAGTACTTTAAAAATTAAAGTTAATAACAAAAAATGTAAAAAATTTCGTTGATGTTAGTCTAATTGTGTTGTTTTCGGGTTTGTTAATTTTTTTTTAAGAGAAGCAACACTCAGGAAATTCTTCCTACTTATTACTCGTAATGTGTTGCTTTCTTTGGAAAGGGGATAGAGGGGAAATGAAAGTTGGTGGAAGATGAAAGAATTCAAATATAGCAAACAATATAAAATAGAGAATCATCAATAAGCAATGACCCAAGAGGAGAGAATGGATACTGAGAAGGGTTGTGTTGCGGCAACCGAAAATACTAAGTATTCTATCCTGCTGGCTCTGTGAAATTTTTTCAATTTTTATTCTCTATAATTTACTAATAAAATTTTCATGTTTCTTCGCAATAATACAATTTATAAAAAAATAATATGATCTAAAATCCTATTTGTAATATTCATTTAACATTAAAAAAAATATTTAATTTATATTATTTATTCAAATATTGAAGAACCAAGCCCTCTGGGCCAATTATAATAATTTATTAGTACTTCTCATATTTATTATATGATCCCACATTAAAGGCAAATCTTTTACAATATCTTCACTTAATTCTGCTGCAATAACGTCGTCAATAAATTCAGCACTAATACCATTCGGTTCACTTACTTTAATACAAATATCATTGGCACATAGTTTATGACCAGCATTTAAATCTTTAGCGGCTACTAAAGATTTGCCCAATTTCATGCGACAACTTATTTCGCAAGGAAGTATATATCTTTTCTCCTCCTCCTCCACTTCTCCATTTTTATTATCCAAAAAAGTCAAAGCTTCAATAACTGTAGATGAATTCTCCAGATAACTTATTATTTGATCTTTGGTAAGTTCTTCATCTGGATTAAGCTGAACCATTAATTTATTTATACCATCTATGAGTTGAGCCATTTCATCGGGTTTCAAAGAACATTTGTGATCTGAACCCCTTTGCTGTTTATCCAATGTAAAATGTCTTTCTATAATTTTGGCTCCAAGTAATACGGCAGCTTTTGAAATATCCAAACCAAGTTCATGACCTGAGTAACCGATGATGACTTGTGGAAATTTCTTTTTCAATAATGGAATTATATGTAATTGACAATTTATAGCTTCGACTGGATATGAGGAAACACAATGTAATAGAGCAAAATTAGTTTTTTTGGAATTTAGCATTATGTCTACAATGCGTTCAATTGTTTTCATTGTTTGCATGCCAGTCGATATGATGAGGGGACGCTGTAGTTTTGCTGCTTTTTCAAGTAGGGGAAAATTGTTCGCATCCCCAGAACCAATTTTAATAAAAGGTACATTTAATGCATCTAATTGAGCCAATGAAACCTAAATTCAAAATTATTTAATAAAATTGAATGTTTGATTAGTTTTTATCAAATTTTAATTTTATTTCACAAAACGATTTTTTATACAAATCAGCTCAACCATGGGAAACTAACGAATACTAAATATTTATTTTTAAGAAAATTTAACCATAACAACCGGGTACAAGGCTTAGCATGAAGAGCCAAAATACAAAAACAGAATTAAGGATAAAAATACATATCAAAATAAAATTTTTGGAAACGGAAATATTAAATACCTTTATTACGGATTTGGTATGGGTATGAAAATGGCATAAACACACCATGCCAATTTCATACCCTAAGTGATTTAATTTAATCTATTTGGTAAGTCTATATAATAAAAATGCATGAACTAAAAATCCAAAATTTCCTTTAAAATAGTTTTAAAATTTTCCTCAATATAAGTCAAATTTTATTAAAACTTAAAATATTTTCTTAAAATGAATAAAAAATTCCTATGTTTGGGTAAAAACGAAATAGAGCCAATTTAGGTGGTGACTTTGTTGCTTGCAATTATTGCTTTCAATTTTTGTTTGTGGCGAACGGGGTAGAGAAGCAAGCGGGGTAACAAAAAAGGCACGGTTTTCGTTTTTCGTGCATGTTTTTGTTATCTCTCTTTCACATTCATATGTATTCTTCTTTTGTTGCTTTATACACATTCAGTTTTCGTGCAATTAAAGTCACCGTATAAATAGACATAACTTTGGAAGCCACTTTGAAAAGGAAATTAAGAAAATTGCACGCAATCAATTGCATCTTATAAATTGGCTCATAGTTTTTATACTCAACAATAGTTCATATCTTTCCTAAGTAATATTTCTTGATTTTAGGGAAAAAACAAGCTTATTAAGTAAAAATTTATCAATTTTTAAGAAAAATATCTTAGTGTTAGGAAATTTTTCATAATAAAACTAAGTTTAGTTAAAAAAAATTAGAACATAATTTACTCCCATTTAGTTCAAAAATGTGTCTAACTAAAATGAGAAAGTACTTGAACTTAATCTGTGTTCATTTCTTTTTATTATTTATTTCATTTTAGAAACTGATGAACTATTTCTAGGAAAAATGTTCAAGTAACTTAGTTCAGATAAATCTTAAAAATTTAAATTTTTAGGAAATAATAAACTTAGGTATAGGAATTTTCTCCTAAAAATTTCTTCAGACAAATAAAAAAACTTCAGTAAATTTTTCTTAAATCGAAGAAAATTTAGTTTTTGTGTGAAAACGTTTAACTTATTTCCAATATTTTTTTTTGCCAACAAAAAAAGAACATATAACAATCCAGTTAATTTTCCTTATTTTAGAGAAAAAAATGTTATTTCGGGAAACAAATGAAAGTATCCATAAAAAAATTATCGTGCATGATCGTAATTTTTGGTTCGTGATTGACAGTGGGTCAAAAATCGCTCACGTACCAATCTCTAACCTTAACAGTCTTAAATATATTTTAAAAAATTGACAGTGGGTAAAAAATCGCTCACGTACCAATCTCTAATCTTAACAGTCTTAAATATATTTAAAATTTTGTTAGCAAAAGGTAAACAATTTTGAATTTGCGCTTTTATGTATAGCCTGTTCCTCGATCTCGAACGAAAAACTAGTCGAACGAAAGCAAGTCACTCGAATTCGAATCAATTTGGGTTTCTCTATTTCAAAAGCCTTCGATCGACTTGACTTACGTGTGTCAATTTTTGTTTCTTATAGCCTTCATCAATTTGCAAAGATGTTAACATCTTCCCATAAGAATTGTACATCTTACTACATCTACAAAAGATGATCTTTTCTCATTTTGTTCCATCTTACATCTTTCGTTATTTTAAGTGTCATCACTAAAAAAATGACAAAAAAAAAAGATTTTCTTTGTGCCATCACTAGCAAACCGACATTGCAGAAAATAAACAAAAAAATTATTCAACAAGTAAGAGCGGCTAAATTCGGCTATGCCGAATCTTATATACCCTTCACCATGGTTGGGAAAAAACTGAAGTTTATATATGGACATATATGAAATGGACAGATTTATATACGGACGCCTTTAAGAGGAAATTAACCATTTAGTTTGGAGATAAAACTTGGACTCGGGAAGATTTATGGTTCCAGAAAATAGGTATTTTAAAAAAATTTATGTTTTGGGCATAACTTTTTTGTATCTGAACCGATATTTCCGAGTTTTTCAGCAAATATGTTATACTAAAGATTTTCGATCTTTTGCTATATAAGACGTATCCATAGGTCATAATACAGCTCTAGAATAGTGTTTGTTGTTTGTGTATAAAAAGTGAAGAGGGGAAAGAAAAGAATTTCAACAAATCGTTAAAAGAAATCACTAGAACTGCATGTGTTTTATTTCTACAAAATAGTTTGATTTAGCTGGCAAATTTGCATTTGGGATTTTATTTCGCTTTTTTATTAGAAATATTTGTAATTTCTTTAGCTTAATTTTAAAAATTTGAAGGAAAATAGTTTATAATTTTTTTTATAAATTATTATAAGTTATGACCTAAAATAGTTGCACTCAAAGGTAAATTATGTATAAAATTTTCTTAATATGTGAGAAATAAAATGGTTTAAAAATCTTTTTATAAATTCTTTTAAATCGGAACAAAAAATAGAAATAAAACCGTTTGTATTTTGTTTGTATTAGAGGGTTTTTATACAAATTTTGATGTTTTTAGCCTATTTATGGATTATTTAATTATTAATATAAAATTTTATTTAAATTAATTATTAAATGTAAAAAAAAACAAAAAATAAACAAAAAAAAATCTTAACGAACCCGCGACCCTTCCACCTGTGGTGAAAGGTATAAAAACGTTTGTATTTTGTTTGTATCAGAGGGTTTTTATAAAAATGTTGATGTTTTTAGCCTATTTATGGATTATTTAATTATTAATATAAAATTTTATATAAATTATTTATTAAATGTTAAAAAAACCAAAAATAAGCAAAAAAAAAAGTCTTAAGAAAATAATAAAAAAAAATGTACAAAAAAAAGTGAATTGACCTGAAACGAGATTTGAACCTCGAACCCCGCGGGCTTAGAGAAAAAAAGTATTTGAGACATAGCCTCTAGACAACTGAGCTATTGAAGCTCACACAAAATCATCGTCAATAGAGGTACATATATAAAAGTCTTCGTTCATCAGGGATTTGTTTAGTTTTTATTTAAATGAAAAATCTTTATATGTGTGTTGTTTGTGTATAAAAGGTGGAGATGAAAGAAAAGAATTTTAATTATTAATATAAAATTTTATATAAATTAATTATCAAATGTTAAAAAAAACAAAAATAAGCAAAAAAAAAGTCTTAAGAAAATAATAAAAAAAAATGTACAAAAAAAAAGTGAATTGACCTGACCGAGAAAAAAAAAGTATTTGTGACACAGCGTCTAGACAACTGAGCTATTGAAGCTCACACAAAATCGTCAATAGAGGTACATATATAAAAGTCTTCGTTAATTAAAGATTTGTTTGGTTTTTATTTAAATGACAAATCTTTGTATGTGTGTTGTTTGTGTATAAAAGGTGGAGATGAAAGAAAAGAATTTTAACACATGGATGTGTTGTTATGCTCAAAATTCTACATACATATTAAACAAATGGATTTTACTGGAAAAATTAGAGGTAGTCCTGGTTTTTTGCTAATATCTCAGACATTTATTAACCGATCTGTCTGATTTTTAATAGCAAACAGAAATGGATCACATGTAACAGAAATAAAAAAGAATCAAGTCCTCATGTCTGGGTTCTTCGGAAAACCCATTTCAACACACAGACGGACAGACGGACATCGTTAAATCAACTTCGCTCTTCATAAGGACCCAGAATATATATACTTTATAGGGTCTAAGATCAATATTGTAGAAATTACAAACGGAATGACAAACTTATATATACCCTTCCACCTGTGGTGAAGGGTATAACAAAGAAAAATGAGCGGCACATGTAAGAATTTCATTCTTATGTCTTCCTAAAATTTTTCTTCATCATCTTCTTCCAGAATGACCTTTAATATTTCAATGTTCTGCATTAAAATTCGGGTTTGTTCTTGCAAAGCAACAACTACTCCAATTATCAATGCTTTATCTAAATCCATTTTTTATTTTTAACAAAAAATGTGCGTCTTTTTCTTTTAGTTTATAGACAGCTGAATAAATGGCAGATGAAAGATGTTGCCAATGTAAACACTTGTTTCATATTTTCAACATCTCTCACGCGTTTCACAAAGATTTTGTTCAGTGTAAAAAGCCTATTACGCATTTACAAATCACAGAGATGACAGATCATATATTTTGAGTATTTGTTACAATTTTCTTTAAAAGTAGCAAAAATACTACTAAACTGCTTAAAGTAAAAAACAACCCTGTTTAACAGTGATCAGCTGTATATGACAAATGAAATAAAAAAATAACAATAAACAAATCAATTTTTATTTGAGAATGTGTTTATTTTTGAAAATGTTTGTTATCGATTGGTTGTAAGATTGTTAATCGGAAAGCTTTTCTGTTGCTGTTGTCGGTGCGGTCACTGCTTCAGTGCTGTTAATATGAGCTGCTTGGGGCCAACGTAAGTCACAAACAATACAGACATACCTTTTACCAATCAGCAACAGCGTATAGGGGGTGAAACGAAGTTTAGTTTTCTGGTCAAATTTTCCTCCACTGCAGAAAATTTGTTTGCTCCGAACACCAGAGTCCCTCTGGCAAAATTAGGTATTTCTTCCATATAAAATGCATGCGTCTCTTTGATTTTTTTAACTAAAATTTAAAATTCTTAATAAACTATAAATAATTATATTATTTTGTACTTACCTTTTGTTATCCTTTGCTTTTTTTTTACTTCATTTTGCTTTTAAAAATATCAAATACATATTTACTCGACAAAAAAATAGCAAGTGACTGATTTTGACATTTGCGTTCGAGCTGTTCGAAATAGAGAAACCAAATTTTGTATGAAAACAGTTACGTTTTCATTCGACTTGTCGTTCGAGTCTTCGTTCGCATAGAAATAGAGTTAGTTCAACCCAAATCTGTTTTCTTTCGATTAGAAAGCGAACGAACGTGTTTTTTCGAAAAAGAGGAACAGGCTAGTAGTAATTTTGTTTGGTGACTACAATACAAAATATCGCAAGCACATTTTATACATAACGGCATAATGGCTTTTCTATAATTGACGTTGCGCCTGTTAAACTTTATACTATTTATCTAAGGCACTAAAACTATTTTTTTTTTTCACTTAATAATAGAAAAAAAAAAAAGAGTTAAAATTTGTATATGTCAATTAAAGTTTATGCTAGACACTTTTTACCAATATTTAATAAAATTTTCTCTGAAGAATAGCTTTCTTATTGATCTAGGGTGGGTATTTACTACCGAAGGGGGGGGAAATCTGCAATAATAATATTGGTATACCCGCATTAAAATTTTTACTCCAAGTTTTGCTGCTGACAGCAACTTAATTGGATGTGTTTAATCACTTACCTCATCCATAGCTGATGCTGTAAAATCAATTTGAATTTCTTTACAATATGTCTGTATTTCCTGGTATTGTTCAAGAGAAAATTCCAAATGCATTTTATGTTCCCCATACGTTTTTCCCCAAGAGTTTTTCCCATCATATTTTCGTTTCAATGCTGACTCAGTAAATTTTGCCTCAAGACATGATTTTTGAAATTTTACGCAATTGCAACCACTCTTCTATAAAATAAAACTTTACAATCACCATCAACTAAAATTAAATTTTACCTTTGCTTCAAAAATCATGCGCTTAGCCAGTTCTAAACTGCCTTGGTGATTTTGCCCAATTTCTGCTATAAAATAAACTTGTTGAATTAAAGTTTCACCCAATTTCAAAGAAACCATTTTGCTTAGGTGACGATAGCAGTATTAACGAGTCAAGAATGAATTTAATAATTGATTTTCACATATGAAATATTCAACTTAATTTTCAGCGTTAATTAAATTGCATTCAATTAGGCACCAGTGTTGACAAGTTTAATTTCAGTGTGAAGAAAAACACCAAAATAAAATGTGAACGTTTTTATTAAGTAAGTAAAGTAAAATTTTTATTAATGCCTTCATTTTGCAAGACAACGCCTCACTTCACATCATTTTTTAAAAAAATCGATTTTGTAAATCACTCTAATAAAGTAGGTGATTGCTCGCGTTGAAACAGCTGCTCGTTACGTTATTTTAAATTTTATACATACAAATTAGAATTTCATAAATACTGTGCTGACAAATTAATCACTTGAGATTAGAGTATTCAAAAAAACGGCCTTTTGAAAAAAACGGATTCGGTTTTCTTCGAAAAATAGAATTTAAAAAAAACCGGTTTCGGTTTTTGCAGAAAAACCCGGTTTCTTTGGTTTTTTTTTTTATTTGAATAAAAAGCTTATATAATTTGTTAATTGTTTTTATTACAAAAAAAAAACAAATTTAATATATAAAGTAATAAAAAAATACATTCTTTGAAAAAAAAAAATATATATATACATATATATTCATTTAAATTTAATTTTTTATTGTTTTTCATTTCAACAAAAACTTAACTTAAAACCAATATTTTTTAATATAATATCTTAAAAATTAATATTATAAAACTATATTCATATCAAATGAATAGAGATCATTAAGTTTGTAAATTGGTAAAATTAGGTACGTTAGTAATTTGAACGTTTAAAACGTTTGGCATTAAATAAGTTTTTTAATATTACATTTTAAATATGTAAAAAGAAAATCTATTTTTCAGTTCTAAAATAATATTTTAGAAATAATATGCAATTTAAATGTTTCGTTTTAAGACGATTTTTTTTTGTTTGCTTTTGATAAAGCTAGAAGTTTAAAATACTCTTTCACTAATAGTAGATGTTAGACAAATAGTTAAAAGACAATTAAATAAATTTTCCAACTTTTCTGTTCTTTTGTCGCATTTATCAAGATATATGAAATCATCATATAATGAATGATTCTGTACAGTTTTTTTTTAGGATTTTGAATACTGTTTATTGTGTTATTTAGATCAGAAATGAAACTATTTGAATTTGGAATATCCAAAATTAAGTCTTCATCGGAATCTATCAGACTTACATCTAAATCTTCATAACCGAACAAACGATTATAAAAGTATTCGGAAAAAATAAAAAAAACCAAGTAACCTAGTTGGTGATATAATTAAAAAAACCGGTTAACCGAACAAAAAAGATCGGTTTTCGGTTTTCTTCGAATTTACAAAATATTCGAAACCGATCGGTTTTTAAAAATAAAGAAACCGGTTGACCGGTTTTCGGTTTCGGTTTTTGAATACTCTACTTGAGATGTCAAAATCATCACTCGAATTGTTTGAGCGTTGGTTTGAAATTTTTTTCAAACTATTTAAAAACACACAATTTGTAATAAATTTTATTTTTATTAAGCAGTTTTTGATTTATTTGTTTGTTCTTGGGTCGATATGTCCTGGAAATAGTAAAAATGCCTCTGGAAAAAATATTAAAAAAAAATTTCAAAAATTGCTTCATAAATTTGTTTGAGGATTTATTCAGGCGGCCTAAATATTCCTTTTTTTTTAATCAGCTGTGTTGCCAATAGCAAAAAAGTAGATATAAATGTAGCAAAGCAAATATAAATGCAGGTAAATTATTAAATATTGAGCAGAATAATTTTATAATAAATTGTTTTTATCTTTTCCAAAATTAATTTATTTGCACTTGTGTTTTGTACTATGGCACTTTTTCGGGCGTCTATAATAAAACAAGAAAATGTTTTACTATTATTTTAATTTGACAATTAAAGTGATAACGTAAAAGTCCAACGCAAAAAATTAGATTTTTTTACACTCGCGTTGGCGTTAGAAAGTGAGGTGAGGCGTTGAACGCAGGGAATTTACAAAATTGGGGGATGTCTTTTTAAATTAGATTGATTGCCTTTATAAGGCCAATGGTGACGATCAAATAAACCCGTCAATCAGTGCATATGTGTAAGTGTTTGATTGAAGCTTTAAAGGTAACGTACAAATAAACACATCAACCACCATTTGTATTTTGATTTCGTAACGTTCGTACCTAATCATGTCGTTGGATGATGATTTATTGTTATTGACTATTTTTTTTTTGTAGTTTTCAATAAAACGCAATATAAACTTTTGTTCCTCCTCGCACATTTCTATATTACTAAAAATCACAAACTGACGTCTTTTCTAATCAGAAATGTATATGTATGTATATTTTTTTCCATCCGTACACTTGTTCATGACGGAAAACAGAAAGCAAATAAAATTTTGTTAATGAGCTATACTGCTGACTACACACGATAGAACATTAGAGGAAGCATGAGCATGTTCCACTTAATGTTCCATCGTGTGTAGCAATGTTTTCTGTTAAAATTCATGTTTCGTTTTTGGTTCCTCAAATATCAAATTTTTTGTTATTTTCATGTTTCCAAACACAATGTTCATCGTCTGTATCGATGTTTACTATTTTTTCTATCTTACTTCGTTAAGAGAAGTCGTTGTTTAAGAGACGAAAATGGTGACAATTTAAAATAATAAAAATTGGATCAATTTTATAAATGAATATAAAAATTTATGAGAATTATGGGACATAAAATGTGATATCTGTAAAAATAAAAGTAACAGCAGCATATGAAAAATTAACAAAAGAATATTGAAAAATTTTTAAAAACAAATTTTAAAAATTTGCTTTTCTTCCTTTTAAGTAGATTTTACACACTATGTATTTTACAGTGTGCTTGTCAAATTTTCCACTGCAAAATATATACATGGTGTGTAAGAGCAAAGAAAATTTGCTTCTGTAAATGTCAGCCTGCATTTACAGTGAGAAAATTTTAAATTTATTTATTTATTGTACATAATGTAATATAAAGCCGCATAGGCCAATTAGAGTGTGTTCTATTTTCATCTGACAAAGCACCTGACATCAGCTGTTTTGCAAGTCAATTGTTTGTGGCGGCAATAATATTAATGACATTATATATAAAGCATGTTTTTTCTTTGACTTTTCTTGCTTTTTTTTATTTTTCAATTTTATGGCAGCTATTACTAAAATAATTTAACAAATTTTTACTTTATTTTCAAGAACACAAAACTCTCGTGAAAAATAAAAAAGTCGTAGCAAAAACAGCTGTTATGAACTATTGTAGGTTTTGTCAGATAAAACTAAAAACAAAAGTGTGGAAGCAATTATAAACCGTCTGTAAATTGACAATTTTGACAGACATGCGCAATTACAGATGGATCGTGCAGCTGACAAAGCCACTGTGAAATACATAGTGTATAAAACCACCTTAGGTAGTAGTTTATTTGAACACACAGACTGATGTTTCCTTTATGGTTTCGTTTCTGGTTCTATCGTCTGTATTAAAAAGAGAAACATTAAAAGAAACACATGTTTCTACTTCACACATTAGAACAATTATGCTGGCATAAGTAAGTAAAAATTTTATTGTCTTCTTCTTTTTCGATTACATTGTTGCATACTATGAGAATAATAACATTCTCAGAGCTATATGTAAGTATAACTAAGTTAACGTAAAAACCAACATTGCTAAAGTGGGATAGAATATGTAAAAAAGTACAAAATGAAAAGTTTGACAAGGCTTGATTTCGGCCTTTAAAGTCGCGAACACAGCAGACGTCTGTAAATAACATTACTGAAACTACACAACAAAAGTTCTGTTACTTAAATTGACAAAACATATTCATATTACAGTTCATGTCAAATAAACAAAACTAAATTTAGTATATACGTATATCATCTTCAGCCCCTATGATTGCCGATGGCTGGGCACATATAGAATGAGGGAACGTCCAGAAGAGCTGGATCACCGTCAACACGTCCATTGATTATATCGACAGGAGAAAGATATGTAGATCCAGCCCTGATGGTGTTTTTCTCGCTTTCGTATATTTGGCTGACAAGCATATTATCGTGTAGCGCAAGTTTTTCAACAAATCTGGTTTGCAGCGACATGGCGTACCTACAGAAGAGTAGAACTTCGCATTTTCATACACGCAACTATTTGAAAATCGTTTTATGAAATTTTTATAAATTTTTCTGATGCATTTTCTCAGGATTTTGCGTTCAATTATCTCCAATTCTTTGGCTACTATAGGAGCCGATGGCGACCTTGTAGAGTAAAAGCTTGGTGTTTTTAGGTAAGTATGGGTTGTTCATTAGTGATGCAAACATTCCAGAAATCTTTTGAAGGGATTTACTTTCCGGCACTACATATATAGGACATTTACCCGAAGGGTTCTTAATGCAGATAGCCTCAGATTTGGCTGCGTTGATTTTAATGCCATATTTCTTGTAATAGGCGCTTATATCTCTTAGATGAAATGCAGCAATCATGAGCGTATAAAATAGCCTTTGAATTTCTAGATTTGCGAGGAAAATCATGCAGGAAAATGTTAAAGCTTGGTGTTTTAGGTAAGTATGGGTTGTTCATTAGTGATGCAAACATTCCAGAAATCTTTTTCGTTTTTCCCAAGAGACTTCTAGCGTGGGCGTTAAATTTCAATAACTTATCAAAATGTATTCCGAGATATTTTATTGAATTTTTAAATGGTATGTTTTCGCCTTCTAGTATAAGTTGAAGGAATTTACTTTCCGGCACTACATATATAGGACATTTACCCGAAGGGTTCTTAATGCAGATAGCCTCAGATTTGGCTGCGTTGATTTTAATGCCATATTTCTTGTAATAGGCGCTTATTTCTCTAAGATGAAATACAGCAATCATGAGCGTATAAAATAGCCTTTTTCTAGATTGGTGAGGAAAATCATGCAGGAAAATGTTAAATAGGTAGGGAGCCAAGACGCTTCCCTGAGGTACCCCACTTTTCACATGTCCTAGATCTGAGATTATGTTGTTGTTTTGGACGCCAAACTTCCTATTAGTAAAGTAGCTGCAAAATATTTTTACCAGAAATGGGTCAACGACAAGATTTATCAGTTAGTAGAGGATTCCATTATGATAAACCGAATCATACGCCTTTTCTATATCCAATAATATTGCCACCGTGCATATTTTATTACTTAAGTTGCAAGTTACATCATTGTAAAATTTCAACAATGTATGTTGTGTTGAGTGAGATCTTCTAAATCCAAATTGAAATTCTGATATTGGTTCCACAATGAACTCGTTTTCTAGATTTTCCTTAGTCACGTGTTCAAATAATTTACCAATGTTGGATAAAGGGATATTGGGCAAAAATCCTCAGGCTTTTTACTTTTAAATTATAAAATTGGAAACGCCATCAAACCTAAAAGACTTTTTGCTATTAATGTTGTTTATGTGCATTCTGATATTATTCACGTTTGAAAAATGGTAATTATCAAGATTTTCATCGGCGAGAAACGTGTCATCAAATGTATAAATATGTTGCGGTAGTCTATCGACACATGATGAGATTTGATTTTCTATATTAACCGGTCTTTTAGGATTTACCTCTTGAAAAACAGCAGTATAATGAGTTCTAAATATCTCTGTAATTTGACAACTATTGGGAGTGATGTCAAATTTCAAATTTTTAGCATCTTCAAGATTTATCAGCTCATTAATAATTTTTTTTAATAGTTGTATTTGTTAAGTAAGAATTTTATACTCGCTGCTAATTATATTTCCAGGTCTGTGATATATGCCTGTAGAGAGGTTGGTCTGTAGGTGAAAGGATTATGCCAGCATATCAGTTTTATAGAATTTCATGAATTAATGTAATCAAAATAGTCCGCTTTATGTTTTTTCTTATTGTTATTAGGACCAATGTTATTTTATTTGCCTCCTTTGTAGTGACTGTGGGATGTATGTACGGATTTAGGAGTTGTACTACTAGTTGTTATATTTTTCGTAATTAAATTTAAAAGTTTTGTTTGTATATATAAAAAAGAAAATTTGTCTGTCAAATATGGCCGCACAATACCATAGGGATGACAAAGTTTTATTTTTGACACATGGAAGGTTATCGATAAGTTAGAACATTAGGTGTAGAGTTGTATTTAATTGAACAGTACGCGTTGGGAAGATTATGTTGGGGGTGTTAACAGTAATAAAAGTACATGGAGTTTCTCTAGTAATGTTAAATTTAAATAGCGAATAGATGGTAGTAACCGCAAGAGCATATTATTTATGCATCATTTTAAGTATGCTCCATGTAAGATAGCGGATTAGAATAAAAGATCTGCAAGTTTCTATTCGAGTAGTGGTATTTTTTTTATTTTTTTTAATGATATATATGGAGCAAATTTAGAGTTAGAGCCGGCCATTGATTTTTTGATGTATAGTGCTGGTAAAAAGTTTTTTTTTATAAAATTAAAATAACAAAGAAGGAAAAAGGACAAAGTTTTAAATTAACAAAATAAAAGTAAATTATTAAAAAAAAGAGCCAAAATAAATAAGGAGAATTTGAACTTTGGATATTTGACTAAGTTTTATCCTGGTAAGGAGTCCTTTTGACGCTTAGGAGTTAAAGTGTATACCTAATTAACAATTTAGCGGGAAACAGCACCTATACCATTTGGCACATAACTAATTTTATAAAAGTGAAACTCATGGCATAAGTTATGGGTTTAATTAAGAACTCTTCCCAGAGAAAAAAAGTGAGCCGTAAAGGAGTGAAATCAGTAGTTTAGTGGCTAGGGTTTTATTTATTACATTCAGTTTACTTATTTTTAGTTTTTTTTTGCATGTTAGTTTTAAGTTTGTTTTTGCGATTGTTAGGGATTTACCAAAACCGAAATATTCAGCGGAGTAAAAATAGGTCGAAACTTATTAACATAGACCAAGATAGAGAAAACTACCTCCATAGAGCTCTGTAGGAAAAAAGTAGACAAAGGCGAGGGTCAAAATTTAGTGTGGACCAATTGGTCAGAAAATTTGTAAATTCGGGAAGAAAATTTGCTATTGGTTAGTCCTATAAGTTTTTTTATATTTATACGTATGCAAGAGCCCTCTTAGTTTTGCTTTTTTTTTAAGTTGAGTGATAAAAATTGACTAATTTACATTTATAGTTTAAGCTTATGATTTTTTTATTTATCAAATATTTATTTTATCTAATTATAATCTTTTTGTAGCTTATATAGGTATATTTAGTTTAATGCTAGGTTAAAGTTTTAGTTAGGTTTATTAAGTTTTTTTTTTGTGCGTCCCACTTCAAATTCCTTATTGGGTCTCGACGCTGTTTAAAAAAATCCAAAAAAGAGAAAATACATATATAACAAATAAATTATAAATAAATCAATATTAGGAAAATTTAGAAAAGTAGTATGAGAGAAATATTATAAATTAAAAATATTATAAATTAAATTTAGGATTTGTAAAAACAAAATTATAATTATTAAAGAAACAAAAAACAAGATTTTAGTACGTGCCATAGTAGTTTTAAGATTTTATATTAATAAATGTTTACTTTGATTAGTTGAATATATAAAGAAATTTGTCTGGCTAATTTTGTTTTATTTTTGGTTATGATGAAGAATATTTGACAGTTCAATTTCGGACGTTAAATGTCATAAATTTAAGAGATCTATGGGTCATATATGTTATTCACATTCTTTAGAAGCCACAAGAACTCTGCTTTAGCTTCATTTTTTGGCATATTTTTAAAATCTTTAAGGAAGTTTGTAATTTGCTGTTCCAGCGACAATTCCTCAGGTAAAAGAAACTTATTGGCAAGTTTTAAGAATTCTTCAATTACTGATGTTATGTGTTTGAGCCAGAGTTTAAAATTAATACTGTAGTAGTCGTGATTTGCTATAATATTCATAATTTGATAGCAACGTCCAAGATATATTCAAACTGTCGGCGCATTATACTATGAAATTATTTCGTATGTTTATTTTGTTTTGATTGTGCGCTGTCACAGCAATAGCTGCATTTTATTTGTATAATTTTATAGTGCTGTCGTAGTTCATTTATTTGGTGCTGTGGAGTTCATTTTTGATATTATGTGTTGGTATGAAAATATTAAATATTTCTTGCTGCTGTGGTGAGCATATTTAATGAAATTTAATAGTGTAGCATATATGTAGAATATATTCAATTAAATTAACAGTGTGGCAAGAATATTTTTAATAAAACTTTACAGAACTCTAAATCAAATAAATTAATATAGTATTCCGAAATGCATTTTCTCAATAGGGCGGCCCCAAAAAAACTCTTTTATAATATTATTTACAAACAATATGAAATTTCGTGGTAACAAAAAGATTTTTAGTTTTTGTAAAAGAATAAAAAAGAATTTAGAAGGTAGGTATTAATTAGGATGAAACAAAGAAATATGTTCATAATAGATTACGAAATGTGGGGACGGATTTTTTATTACAAAAGTGTGGTCTGTAAACGAATTAAAATTTTAAAAGATATTAGGGTGCAATAGAAAATTTTATTTTTACAAAAAGTACAAACAATATATATATATCATTGAAAATATTATAGAGGTTTAAAAATGAAGTAATGGGGACCATTTTTTTGTAACAAATATAAAAAACAAACGAATTTTTGTGCGTTTTCATGTATATCAAATTGGAAATACATATCGCAGGCTTAATCCTATATTAGGCATATATATCTCATATATATTCAAAATCGAGTTGTTTTAGTATGGTGTATTAGATTAAGATCCATATTTTAGCAAGATTGTGGTTTTATATGGTAACAATTTTTTATCGGTAGCACATCATAAATACCATTTAGATAATTTACGTTTAATTAAGTACAACAAAAACAATAATTGGTAATACTGTGTATATTTATTATGTTTTTATTTAAATTAATAAGATTTAAATAAAAAAATTAGACAACATAAAAAAACATATTAAACAAATTCATTAAAAAAAAATAAGGACAACATAAAAAATGTTATTTCTTTTTATGAGCGGTTTTTAAATGGGCCTTCAAGTTGACACTTGTTTAATACTAACATATTATTCCTTCTTTATCTAAAATAAAATAAACGCGACTACTAGATTAAAAAAATAAATGGGATTCCCCGAACTTTACTTTAATGCTATGCACATACGTTAATGAATAAAAAACACAATGTGTACATGTATGTGTACATATACATATATGTATATTTGTATTTAATAAATTCATATAATACAGCCACAGCAGCACAATATACAATATTTAATATTAGCATAGAAAAACAAAATATATAAAATGAATACAATATTGCAACATATATGACTACCACAGCACATATCAAAATTGAAACAAAATGCAAATACTGCTGCGCCAGCACGCAACTGTGGAAGATAAAATAATTTCGTAGCATGCTATCACCACAGTTGAATATATCTTGCTAGCAATGTGAGAAAAATTAATGTGTTGAATATATCTTGCTAGCAGATATTCAACAAACATTTTTGATATGCTAAATTTTAAACTCTGGTTTGAGCTTGAATAGCATTTACCTGAAAAAGACTGGCAAATGATCTGCCTGGTGATTGGTTTATTATATTGTTTACTTTATCTTTGACCACTAGCCTTTTTATGCATTCCCTTCGTACGGCAAGGTATTTTCTATAGGCTGGGCAACCTTCCAGTTCGCAGAATGACCACTTACTCCACAGTTCACGCAGTGGGGTGCTGAGGTCTCAGAATTTATGCGCTGGCATTCACCTGGAATTGCAATTTTAAGCAATGTGACCCCAACGTGGGCATCTGAGGCATTGTACCTCTTGTTCTTTCCTTTTAGGTTTCTCCCAAAGAATAGTTTGACTTAAAAGATATTTAATGTGCAAAATACCTGATAGTGAATTCCCTGCGCTTAGCGTAACCAGAAACAGGCCTGTGTCGTATGAGTTCTTTACAGAATACGGAGTTGTAAAACGTGTAATTTTGGACACAACTTTTAGAACCGATTTGTCAAGCACAGACTTAACTTTCTCAACACTAGTACCCTGATAAAGACCTCTTAACACAAAAGAGTCTGTCTAAGCTCTTTAGGTGTGTATGAGTATAAGTGAATAATCTTCTGCCTCAGGATGACCTTCATTTCAGAATGCACTGTAAATATGCTGGCATAATACGCCAGCTTGTTGAAAAGCGCGGAATTGTTCTTTAATGGCGTAAAGTTTCATCCAGCTTCTACCCCGCATTAGCAGCACAAAACCAATACACACATCTTTTAAAAAACGCTAAATGTTATATGCAAATAATCAGCCGTCAATTATAAATATCATTGCCGACAACGCGTACATGTAGCCAAAAAAGAACGACTGCACGCACATAACTATATGAGTAATGGATTTATATGATCGTCTCCATTGGCCTCTACATACTATGAGTAAGTAAGTAGTAAAATTTGTATTGTTTTCTTTTTTGTCGATTATTATACATTAATTGTCTACATCATGGGTGCCCAAAAGTTCCTTATGGAAGAGTAAACACAAATACATTTAAAGAATAACTAATTTTTATTCAATATTTTTTATTGTAAAAACCAATACATACAAAGAAAATAGAAAAAAAATATTTCATATCATACGTTAAACAAAATCTACATTGATTATCGCTGTCGTCAATGTTTACCAGCAAAGCATACGAAAGTGTTGTTGCTTTGCACTTGCGTGTATACAGTGAAGAACGACAAAAAAAATTAATAAGGCAAAGTTGTTTGTGTATTTCGTATTGCTATTGCTGAGTGCTCTATGTGTATTAAAACACACAGCCTATTGCTAAGCGCTTTTACAAAAACAAATGAGCATCAAGCGCATAGGGCTTGGGCACCCTTGGTCTACATACTATGAGAATAATAACATTCTTAGGATCTTTCATCGGATTGAACATCGGACAAATCAACAAAAACGCTTGTGAAAAAAATATTTTCTAAAAAATCTTTCGAGTTTACACCATCGGATGCAAATCAAATGCAATCAATGCAAATCATGCTAACAGTTTTTTTAAGCAAACAAAAAGTCTAAGAAAAATAAAATATAAAAAAGAAAAAAAATTGTGTTCTGGAAAGACGTGTTTTATAATCTAAATCTAAAAAGGGTAAGTTTAAAAGATGGACGAAGACTTATTAATGACAACAATAGAAGCAATATTATAACAAAATATAGAAAAAAACAAATTAAGGGGGAAATTTGTTCTGGAGATTCCATTTCCATTTTTAATGTTTTTACTATCAATTTATTTATGTACTTAAAATTGATTGATTTTAAATTTATTTCTTTAAGTTTTTTTCCCCTCCAATTATTTTACAGCTGTTTTTGATACCAATGGTTCTCACTGTTTTTTCATAAAATAAAAAAGGAAATACCGTTTTAACATGTAATTTAAAGCTAATATTTTAGAATAAAAATTATTTCAAGTGCGAAAAAGAAATATATATGGGATTTATTTAAGTACAAAGGTGAACGTCAGAGAAGTGCCAAAAGTAAGCAAAATTTTATAGGTAAATCATACTTTAGGAATTTTCATAAATGATTCATTAATTTTGTGCGCGGTGGTACATATGTAATACTATGTTCTTGCATATTTCTCAATAAAACTCGATAATAAATGAGAGCAAATTAATTTTTTTTTTTAATTTTTACTAATATCTTAGTGTCCCGGAAAAAGTTAAGACAGCCATTTTGGATAGCACTTCTCCTGTTGACGACATTTTACACATGAACTTGCACTGTACAGTAAAGTGTAGCCACTTAAAAAATTTTATTGTTTTTCGTTGATAACACGTAACTTACAAGTAATTACTCGCATGTGACAACGGCGAGTTAGATGCAGTTGAATAATTAAATGAAACAGTAGAAACACATATTTCTACTAATGTTCATTCGTGTATGGGAAGCTAAAAAAAGTATCCAATAGTATGGCAATACTATTTCTGCAAACCGTTTACTGGGTTTTTTAAACCGATTGTTAATTCTCTGTGTGTTCGTTCTTCGAATTCGCCTATCGCTTCTGGTAGCTGTGAAAAAATTTGTTAAAAATATATAAAAACGAGGCACACACATAACACTTTTGGAAAATAACAAAGTGCAAATTTCATAATTTAAGAAAATCGAAAGCGAACAGCTTTCGGGAAAATAAAAAAATTAAAGTTGAAAAAACAAACCCACCAACTAATAGAACGACGACCGACGAACGTTCGATATATTAAAAGAAAAAAGAAGCAGCAGCAACTAAGAGAACAAAAGAAAAAATATGGTTGACATAATAAATATTGACAGCATCATATCACGGCTCTTGGAAGTGCGTGGCGCCAGGCCTGGCAAAAATGTACAATTGTCGGAGAGTGAAATACGGGGTTTGTGCCTAAAGTCGCGAGAAATCTTTTTATCGCAGCCGATACTATTGGAATTGGAGGCCCCCTTGAAAATTTGCGGTGACATTCACGGTCAGTACTACGATTTGTTGCGTTTGTTTGAATACGGTGGTTTCCCACCCGAATCTAATTATTTATTTTTGGGTGATTATGTCGATCGTGGCAAGCAATCATTGGAAACAATTTGTTTGTTGTTGGCCTATAAGATTAAGTATTCTGAGAATTTTTTCTTATTGCGCGGTAATCACGAATGTGCCAGCATTAATCGCATCTACGGCTTCTACGATGAATGCAAACGTCGCTACACCATCAAATTGTGGAAGACCTTCACCGATTGCTTCAATTGTTTGCCCGTAGCAGCCATTGTCGACGAGAAAATATTCTGCTGTCATGGTGGCCTCAGTCCAGATCTTACAACCATGGAGCAGATACGTAGAATTATGCGTCCCACTGATGTCCCCGATCAGGGTTTATTATGTGATTTACTATGGTCCGATCCCGACAAAGATACTATGGGCTGGGGTGAAAATGATCGTGGTGTAAGTTTTACATTTGGAGCAGAAGTTGTGGGTAAATTTTTACAAAAACATGAGTTTGATTTGATTTGTCGTGCCCATCAAGTGGTGGAGGATGGTTATGAATTCTTTGCCAAGCGCCAATTGGTGACGTTATTCTCGGCACCTAACTATTGTGGTGAATTTGATAATGCTGGCGCCATGATGTCAGTGGACGATACACTAATGTGCTCTTTCCAAATATTGAAGCCAGCTGACAAGCGTAAAAAGTAAATGATTAAATAAGTTTATACAAGAACAGAAAACAAAAAATGTGAGACTTCCTCACTAATTATACATCTGCGTCATATAAAATATAAAAAAGATACACACAGAATAGAATAGTACAGAAAAATAAACCATGTTCTAATCCCTACTTGTTTATACCCATACGACTCATGCTGCATGTTCTTCATCAACACCACTTTGACCCTACTATCTTTCATATATCCATCCCCGCTCCTATTATTTTAACGCAAATGATTTGTTTTTGAATATAATTATATAATAATAAATATTTTGATTGATACACAAACAATTTTTGAAATTAGAAAATTTAACAAAATTTTGTTATAAAAATAAATAGAATTCTAAATAAGGGCCAAAATAATATGTGAGTGGAAATCTAATTTAAAAAGGATTTGCCAAATATATTAAAAAAGCTAAACAAATTGTTGATATGCCATTTCATTAACAATATCTTAAATGTTTTTTTTTTATTGCCGTTCTATTCGGAATCTTCCTTACTCCCTTTTTAGAACCGTTTTTACTTTCAATCCATCCGACTATTAATAACAACAACTCTAGCATGGAAGTTATCTGTAGTATTGTTGTAGTAACATACATTTACAAAATGTCTAAATTATATTTTACAAAACATACTAACAACAATGTAAAAAAAGAAAATATATTCTTAGATTTATTTTTTTTTTCATCTTTTGTATCATTACTCTATTTTTTCCTGTTTTATTTAGAATTATTTGATAAAAAAATTTTATATTTCTTATAATAAATATTCCTCTCTAAAATAAATCAACACTTTTTTTGCCTAAAGCCAACAACAAAAATACAAAATAATGCGTGTTTTATATATATTTTCAACCAAAAGAGAAAAAAAAGTATTCACTAATTATATTCAAAATCTGTATTACTACAAATAAAAAACTAAAATATCCTTTGTATTATGAATAAAAATATGTAATAAGAATGATAAAATATTCTTCAATTGATTATAGGTAAAAAAAATATGTAAAATATAATTGATTCTCGCCTTTCAAAATTCGAAGTTTCTTTTAATGAAAAAATCGAAACGTCGAGTTTGTTAGTGGAAAGTTTAAATGCAAAATATATTTTCTAATTTTTTTGTAAAGCTGTCAATTTCTAAACCTAATATTTTTGACCTTTTTGAAGCATTTAAAACAAAATTTACATCGAAAATTTTGTTTTTCATACATTAAGAATAAATATAATTCTTAACAGGTTTTAAATAGAGTATTCAAAAAACCGGTTTCGGTTTTCTTCGAAAAATCGAATTTTAAAAAACCGGTTTCGGTTTTTGCAGAAAAATCCGGTCAACCGGTTTTTATTTTAATTTTTATTTAATTTGTTGTTTTAATTACAAACAAAAAATTTAATATATAAATAATAAAAAAATACATTCTTTGAAAAAAAAATAATTTATAATATTTTTTTATTGTATTTTATTTCAACATTTTATTTATTGGTTCTAATATTTTTTAATATAATATCTTAAAAATTAATATTATAAAACTATATTTATATCAAATGAATGGAGGTCATAAAGTTTGTAAATTGGTAATTTGAACGTTTAAAACGTTTTTCATTAAATAAGTTTTTTTAATATCACATTTTAAATATGTAAAAAGAAAATCTATTTTTCACTTCTAAAATAATTTTTTAGAAATATGCAATTTAAATGTTTCGTTTTAAGACGATTTTTTTGTTTGGTTTTGATAAGGCTAGAAGTGGAAAATACTCTTACACTAACAGTAGATGTTGGACAAATAGTCAAAAGACAATTACAGTGGATTTCCGATTTAACGAACTCTCGATTTAACGAATTCGCGATATAACGAACAGGCAAAATTTTACATTAGGTACTGTATATAACGAATTAAAATCCAATATAGTACTCGATTTAACGAACACTTAAAATAAATACATATAAAAAATATGTATTGCCATATAGCTTTGATTTTTTCTTTTAATTTTTGATGAACACATCGTTAAATAAAAGTTTGAATTTTTTCAAAGCATTCGAAGACATTAATTTTACGAGATCTTCAAGAGGAAGCATTCAAAATTTTTTTAAAGAATCGCCAAAGCAAACGTCAATAACAAGTTTTTTTAAATAATTACTTTCTTTAATTTTTTATATATAATAATACCTTTTTGATTAATTTTTTTATAAAATCCATTTTTTAGTAAAGCCCATATGACACTACATTTATTTTATATTGGATTGATATTGACAGATACTCATTTATTTTCTATAGTTGAACTCCGCACACTCATTATTTTTCCGTAAAGATATGCATCAATTTTTCATAAATACAAAATCAATAGGAAATCTAGCAATTGCAATACGGGCTTAGTAAGATATGATATAAATTGTCCTCTTAATTTGCACGAATAAATATTTTTTGTTAAGTACTGGATTTAACGAACTTTTCGATTTAACGAACAGGGCTGTCAATCAATTGTTCGTTAAATCGGAAATCCACTGTATATAAGTTTTCCAACTTTTCAGTTCTTTTGTCGCATTTATCAATTTACAGTGTTGGAAAATATAATAGAAACGATGAGCAGTTTTCTTTCTTTTCAGAATATTTCTTGTAAAAAAAAATTATTTTGGGAGTTTATATTTTTTTTATAACAGAATTTATTTATATATAAAAAATATAAAAACCCAGCTCGGCTGCATTTACGTAACAAAACATATGACGGCATTCATTTCATTGCCCCTGGAAAAAATAATAAAAACAACAAACTTAAAACTAATTAACACAAACTTTTTTCTCTAAAACAATAAATACAATGTTTAAATTAAATTGAAATTAATATTTGGTTGTTCCACCCTTGTTTTTAAGGACTTCGGTACAACGCCGACCCATTGAGTCTACCAACCTGGCACAAAATAATGGGTCTATATTGTACCATTCGGCCTGAACTTTCTCCCACAAATCTGCTTTATTTTTTGGCTTATAGCCAGCAATTTTCTTTTTCAGAATGCCCCAAAGGTGCTCAATGGGGTTTAAGTCCGGGGACTGTGACGGCCATTCTAACAGGTGGACATTGTTGTCTTGGAACCATTTCTTTGCCAGCTAAGATGAGTGTTTGGGGTCGTTGTCCTGCTGAAACTCCCACTTCAAAGGCATTTCTTCCTTAGCATATGAAGGCATGACTTTTTGTAAAATGTTTGTGTAGTCGACAGCGCACATCTTATCCTTTACCCAGAATAACAGACGAACGCCTGACGATGAAAAGCATCCCCAAAGCATTATATTCCCACCCCCATGCTTCAGTTTTTAACGTGTGCTTTGGATCGTAGGCAGTGTTTTTAGGGCATCTTACATGCACCTTGCCATCAGACCCAAACAAATTAATCTTTGTCTCATCAGACCATAATACGTTTTTCCAATTTCTGCGCAATATGTGTTTCCTTGCAAACGATAACCTGCAGGTATGGTACTTTCCTTGCACTATATGCCTTCAAACCCGCAGATATCAATATATTTCGGATTTTTCGACTGCTTACTGGTGCTTTTAAGGCATGGATTCTTTTTGACTCTTATGAGCAATTGGTCAAACTTTTTTGATGTTGCGCGCTTTGGTCCTCGTTTTTCCTCCGTAGGTTTAAAATGAACCGCAGAAAATACCTTTTTTTAGAGCACTTCATCAAGTCGGCAATCTGAGACATGGAAAGGCTATCATTTTTTAATTTTTTTATAATTTCCCTTTCCTGAACTGTACAATTTGTACCACGATCCATCTTGAATGAGATTAATAAAATATGAAAAGACTTACAGCAGTTTCACTTTTTTTACGTACCTTTCCCACAAAGTATCAAACCCTTTTTAAATAAAAATATTTTATTAATTTAAAGCGGAATTATTAACAGTTTCCGCAGCGTTTCTATTTTTTTCCAACCAAAACACGTGGTCACTGCACTAAAAGAATACTAAACTTACATTTTTGCGAAGTACCCAAAAGCAAACTCAAAATAAAGTACCGTTATCAAAGAGTCTAATACAGTATGTATCTGGTGAAATGATTACCTTACAAGCTAAAAATATGATATGAAATGTGCAAGTAGTTGTCGTTTCTATTATATTTTCCAACACTGTATATGAAATCATCATATAATGATGATTTTGTACAATCTCGTTTTTAGGATTTTGAATACTGTTTATTGTGTTATTTAGATCAGAAATTAAACTATTTGAATTTGGAATATCCAAAGTTAAGTCTTCATCGAAATCTATCAGACTTACATCTAAATCTTCATAACCAAACGATATAAAAGTGTTCGGAAAAAATAAAAGAGACCAAGTAACCCAGTTGGTGATGTCATTAAAAAAACCGGTTAACCGAACAAAAAAGACCGGTTTTCGGTTTTCTTCGAATTTACAAAATATTCGAAACCGATCGATTTAAAAAAACAAGAAACCGGTTTCGGTTTTTGAATAATCTATTTTCAAAATTCCTAAGCTCTAAGAAAACCGCATATCGGAAATTGATGGCTTCTCATTGTTACCAGCAAATTTAATAAGAACTGACTGGGAGGACACACTCATGGACGGAGAGCAGAAATTTACTTAATTTTTAAACTATTTTGAAAGGCAGTGGTTGGGCATCACTTAAATATTTGATTTATATTGTTACGATTTTACCCTTTATAAAATCGTTGATTTATTTACCTTTTTATATAAATCGAGTTCTTTCTATATTGCAAATAATAAACACTGTTTGAAATTATTTATAGCTCTATTTATGTATAACCGTCACTTAAATTACAGAAATACACTTTAACAGCACACTTTATTTACACGGTTTAGATAGACTAAACGTTAGCCACACTGCGTTTTACTTATAAACTGAACTACTGCGTCAGTTTATTACGACACTAGAATCTTCCAGTTGTCAAAATTTGTGTAAAGAAATTTCTGGTGATAGAAATTTCTTGTAACACTGCCGCCCACTTAAGCCTGTTCGTCCCGAACAGACATAGATATTCCTTTTCCATAGTTGGCTAGTCGTTCTAGATGGACAACCTTCATTTTGGATCTTGGGTTCTGATCTTTCTGTATTCTGTATACCACATCATTCAATCTTTTAATAACTCTATAGGGTCCGTCCCAATGCGTTTGTAACTCGCCCTCATTAAATCCTTCAGAATTTGCTGCTCGATCGCACCTCGCCTTCATCTTATCGCTGACTATTTTAATTCGATTGCGCACAAACTCATGAAGCTCGTTAAGGTCTTCTTGTTCCCGGGAAGCGTTGTCGTTGTCTTTATCCATAGCGGCGGGCTTAACACCAAATTCCAAATCGCCAGGCAATTTAAGTTCCGTCCCGAAAATAATTTTTGCAGATGTCCGGGAGGTGGAATCGTGAACAGCCGATCTATATGCCAGCAAAAATTTGGGGATGTGCTCGTCCCAGTCCTTCTGATGAGTACTGACCACTTTTCTTAAATATTCCTCTAAAGTGCGATTGAATCTTTCGACCATACCATCAGATTGTGGATGCAGCGGGGTGGTTCTTGTCTTTCTTATACCATACAACTCACACATTTCCTTGAAGATAGCAGATTTAAAATTCCTTCCCTGGTCAGAGTGTAATTCTAATGGAACACCGTAGCGGCACACCAAGTTGTTCACAAATGCGCTTATTACCGTTCTGGCTTCCTGGTTCGGTATAGCGTATACCTCAGGCCATTTACTGAAATAGTCGATCACCACAAGAACGTAACGGTTTCCGGAATCACTGACAGGGAAAGGGCCTGCCACATCCATTGCTATCCTCTCAAATGGGGCACCCGAGTTGTATTGTTGAAGTTGCCCACGACTTCTTCTTACTGGTCCTTTAGCTGCGATGCATTGCTCGCAATTTGCTATCCAGTCGCTCACAGCTTGCTGGCAGCCGACCCAGTAGAATCGTTGTTTTAACTTCTCTAGGGTTTTCGTGACGCCGAGATGTCCTCCACTGGAACCGTCATGGAACTCTTTTAACACTTCCTCTATTTTGCTTGACGGCACCACAATTAGCTTTGTCTCAGTTTTGCCGTCCGCAGTTTCCCATATACGGTATAAGCAGTGATTAATTACCCGTAGACTGTTCCACTGGGCCCAATACGCCTTCATTAGCGGACTTTCAGCTGATATTTGTTCACGGGTAGGCCTTCTGTCCTCTGCTTTGGCTGACATAATTTTTGACAGTATGGGGTCAGTTTGTTGCGCCGCTGACCAGGCTTCACTTGACTCAATATGCGTTAGTCTTATATCAACGATGCACTCTTTTCCTTCAGCCCTCGAACAATGTTTGTACTCTAAATTACAGGGGCGTCTTGAAAGGGCGTCCGCATTGCAATGTTTTATGCCTTTCCTGTGCTCGATGCTGAAATCATAGCTTTGAAGTCGTTCAATCCAACGAGCTAGCTGCCCTTCTGGTTGTTTAAATTGCAGCAGCCACCTTAGTGCAGTATGGTCGGTTCTTAGTTGAAAGTGCTGACCGTACAGATACTTGTGGTAGTGCTTTACACATTCTACCGCCGCCAAGAGTTCCCGCCGTGTTACACAGTAGTTCCTTTCGGATTTCGAAAGCACTCGACTGTAATAGCCTATGACTTTTTCGGTGCCATTTATCACCTGCGAAAGCACACCTCCTATTCCGTGTCCGCTTGCATCGCTATCAAGCACAAATTTTTCCCCGACCACAGGATATCCAAGAAGCGGTGCCGTGCATTATAACTCCTTGAGCCTTAGGAATGCTTCTTCTTGGGCTTCACCCCAATGAAATGGTCGCGCCTTCTTAGTCAGCTCATGCAGACTCGCAGCCACACTGGCAAAATTTGGTACAAATCGTCGGTAGAATGTGCAGAGACCTAGAAAGCTGCGCAACTCGTGCAGATTTTTCGGTCGAGGCCAATCTTTTACAGCCCGAATCTTATCTTCATCGGTTGATATACCCTCTGCAGTTACGCGGTGCCCTAAATACTTGACTTCCCTCTGGAACAGTGTACATTTCTTTGCGCTAAGCTTGAGTCCAGCCGCAGATATTCGCCTTAAAACTTCTGCTAAGTTCTTCAGGTGTTCATCAAAAGTTTTTCCCATGACAATTATATCATCAAGGTACACTAGGCAAGTTTTCCAGTGGAGTCCTTTCAGCACATTTTCCATTAACCGCTCGAATGTTGCTGGAGCATTGCAGAGTCTAAAGGGCATCACATTAAACTGCCATAATCCGTCACCTGTGCTAAAGGCAGTTTTTTCCTTGTCTTGCTCACAAATTTCTACTTGCCAATAACCACTTTCCAAGTCCAATGTGGAGAACCATTTGGTTCCTGCTAGCGTGTCTAGAGTGTCGTCAATTCTCGGTAGTGGATAGCTATCCTTCTTCGTGATATCGTTTAGTTTTCTGTAATCAACACAGAATCGGGTGCTGCCATCTTTTTTCTTAACTAAAACTATAGGCGAGCTCCATGGGCTAGAAGATGGTTCGATTACTCCACTACGCTCCATTTCGTTGACTAACTCCTTTACTTCATTTCGTTTTGCTAGAGTAATACTTCTGGGCGCCTGCTTTATTGGCCTCGCTTCACCAGTATTTATATGGTGTTTCACAATCGCCGTTCTTGCTTGACTTTGGGTTTTCATGGCGAAGACAGAGCTGTATTTCCTGATTAGCTGTTTGGCTTTATTTCTATCAGGCGGCGCAAGTTCTTTCACCCATTTTTCCACATATTCTGCAAGCATCTCTCGGTCTTCAACGGACGCACTGGAAGGTTCCATTTGGCTATTTCAGAGTTCGCTCGGATAACAGGAACTCTTTTGTCTTTGCTGGTTTTTACGAGGGCTTTCGCTGTTATGTCACTTTTTATTTCTGATGGTTCTACCACCCACAAGCTGCTGTCCTCACAATCTCCCTCCATGCGCACCCATAATAAAGTTTCTGACCGTGCCGGTATTTTCTGATGACTGATGGTTACTAGCTTTCTTACTCGATCCGCTTGCTCATATCCAACATCAAGGGGTATTTCAACATTACGCCAAATCATAACTTTTTGCCTCATATGCAGATTAATGTCGTGACCAATCATGAAATCTGCACCAATGATTACTTCGTCTACAATATCGGCAACAATAAATACGTGATTGACGCTTATGTTGGCAATCGTTAGTTTTACATTTATTTTACCATAGACATAGGCAGGCTCCCCAGTAGCTGTGCGCAGACTTAACCCGTATAGTGGTTCAACTGCCTTTTTCACTAAATCGGGCCTGATATTTGACTGTGATGCTCCTGTGTCTATCGTAAAAATGTGCTTTCGCCCGTTGATGTACCCATAAGCAGTATTACTGATATGGAGATTGTGGGGCCATCGGTTGTGGGAGCTAGCTCATGCCCCGTAGTGCTAGCTCTTTTTAGTTTAACGGTGACTCTTTAGTTGATTGCTGATCGGCCCGGAGGCTCTTCCTTGGTGCTTTGCAATTTCGCTGGAAATGTCCCACTCTACCGCAGTTGTAGCATTTATCCTTGGCCTTGACTTGCTTCTCCCCTAATGCATGCTTAAATGCATCTTTTAACTCCGTGAGCACTTCTCTGAATCCTTCTGTTAGCTTTGTGCTTATATCTTGCTCTTTTTCAGCAGTCACTTCGAGGTTACACACCGCATGTCTCACATCAGAATCCCGAATTCCATTCACAAATGCTTCAATTTTGAACTGATCTAAGAATGGATGATTTTCGCCCGGATAAGTCAACTGCACCAGCCGTTCAATTTCTGTTGCAAAATCTTGCAACGACTCATTTGCTTTCTGAAGTCTACCTCTAAGTTCCATTCGGTAAATTTCCTTTTTGTGTTCGCCACCATACTTTCGCTGCAGTGCCACCATTATGTCGTCATAATTATTTCTGCAGGTGATTGGCACACTTTCTAGAATTTCTGCAGCGTTTCCTTTTAAGGCCAGAATCAACTTTATAGCCTTTTCTTCGTTGTTCCACATATTTCTGGCGGCAACTGTCTCGAACTGGAACTTAAAAACATTAAACGGTACGCTGCCGTCAAAAGTAGGGGCCTTTGCTCTTCCAGAACTTTCCTGAATAATTCGAACTGGACCCTCTTGACATTGGAGATTATTTACTCTATTTTCTAAATCTTGTAGTTTTCTCTCAACATCTTTGGTTTGCACGTCGAATCTGTCTACGCCGTTCTCTAAGTCGGAAACTCTTTTGGAAACCTCGGAAATTTCTCTAGAAGTATCTTGAAACTTTTCTTCCATCTTCATTAGCAATTTCTCGTTGTCTGCTCTCGATCTTTCTAGCAGTTTCGTTTCCATCTTAGTTAGCAGTTTTTCGTTGTCTGCTCTAGAAGCTTCTAACATTTTCATGTTGTCTGCTCTAGACGTTTCGAACAGTTTCTCATTTTCTGCTCTAGAAGTTTCTAGCAGTTTCATTTCCATTTTAGTAAACAGTTTCTCGTTGTTTTCCATCATAGCGGCCAACATTGCGCTTAACTCCATATTACCTTCTGTTTTACGGGTACTAACCTCCATTGCTTCTTTTTCATCAAATTCGTAAGTCGCAATGTCAATATTACGCCGCTCGAATTCCTCTATCAGCCGCTTTTGTAATTCGACTTTATTTCCTGCTGTTGGTAGCTCCAATTTGCTCAATTCTTTCTTGAGCTGTTCCACCTTAAGCTCCCAATTTCATGACTGCTTATTATTTTGCAATCCCACTTCTGACACCAATTGTTACGATTTTACCCTTTATAAAATCGTTGATTTATTTACCTTTTTAAATAAATCGAGTTCTTTCTATATTGCAAATATTAAACACTGTTTGAAATTATTTATAGCTCTATTTATTTATAACCGTCACTTAAATTACAGAAATACACTTTAACAGCACACTTTATTTACACGGTTTAGATAGACTAAACGTTAGCCACACTGCGTTTTACTTATAAACTGAACTACTGCGTCACTGAGAACCAGTATTTATATGAGTAATCAGGTATTCTAGTTATTTCCAGTTTATTACGACACTAGAATCTTCCAGTTGTCAAAATTTGTGTAAAGAAATTTCTGGTGATAGAAATTTCTTGTAACAATATAAAATGATTTTTATTCTAATTCTTTTAAATATTTCAATTTAGGTAGGCCCAAGTAACTTTAATGTTTATAAGGAGTACATTCGGATGTTATTGATTCCATGCAATATAATTGCGTATAATGATATGCATAAGCAACATTTCTTTGCTTTACATAATTTGGGGTGATTTTTCATTTCATCATATTTGGGGTAATTTTTTATTTCTTCAAATTGGTGTTATTTTACATAATTAATAAATGCCTCAATCTAATAAATGAAAATATGCCCCAAACTTAATTTTGGGGCTAATTTTCATTTGGTTGGGTTAATTTTTCATTATATTTTTAGTGTTAATTTTCATTATAAAATTTTTCCCCAAAAAAATGGGGTTTTATTACATTTTACACAACGCTGAACTACATCGAATTTAAAAAAAAAGCACAGATATGATGGTAACGTGGAATAGCCACGTGCAAATTTCTACTCAAATTCAAAGACCATTTCAAAAACGATTAGATTGTTTCAAAACTTTTGGAATGACTCCAAATGTAATTTATAAAGCAATCAATTGAAATTCAAAAACACCAAATTAAATAAAATAAATATTTGTTGAATTTCAATATTTTTTTTAAATGTGTTTGGAAAATCGGAAATTATTTACAAATTTTAAAGAGGATCGCAAATTTAATTTTGTTTATTGTGGGTTTTTAATTCACACTGCAATAGTTGATCGTTTTTAAAAGTAGACGTGTTTAGCTACATAATGACAATTAGAGATTTATTATACGATTTGTAATTTAAAATTCCAAGACCAAGTAAATTATAAGTACGGTTTTACTATGTTCCTAAGTCGAAGCAACGGGATAATAAATGATACAATTAAAGCGACCACGATCAAATAACTCTTGTTTGTTGTTTTTATTATCAAATAAGTAAGACATTGAAAATATTAAATGCATTTAAATCTTGTTTTGGATCATCATGATTTTTGTTGTGGTTATTAAGGACAATTAAGAATTTCAAAAAGTTTTTTCAAGATCTGACAAATAAAAACTATAAATGTTAAAATAAAAACATTGATGCCTTCAGTTAGCTAAACACGTCTACTTTTAAAAACTATCAACTAATTTTTGCAATGTGAATTGAAAAACCCCAAAAAAAAACAAAATTAAAGTTTCGATGCTCTTAAAAATTTGTAAATAATTTCTATATCGCAGACCTTTTTTATCCTTCGCTCCATACTTGGTACACTTATTAACATAAATATGATACAGAAATGGTTACATCTATTAGATACAATGACCTCTATTATATTTCCATCAAAAAAATATAAAATACTAATAATATTTCAAACCATTTTCTTACTGTTCCTATTTTTATTCACATTCGACTATAGGAAATTATAACACTTTTTAATGTTGTTTTTTTTAATTGCAACAACAGTTTAAATTGTTGCATAAAATGAAGAATTATTTTTGTACTATAATCTAAAAATAATATTGTTAGTTTCTTCCCAAAATGTATGTGTGTTTTTTATTTTAAATTTTGTTGCATGCAAGTGTCCCTATTTTTTCTTAAATAACTGTATGTATTTTTAGAAAAACTAAAAACTTTTTATTCTAGAAAAACTTTTTTTAAAAAATTAGAAGCAAATATTGAGAAATTCCAGGATCCAGAATTATCCTGGGACCAAAATGGGATCACAGGAACTTAATTTTTAAAATCCCTAGACAATACGTTTAAGTGTCCCATAGATTTCAACATACATACTTGATATTTTTTGATTGTTAACAAAATGGTTGAACGTCCTTATATTGAAAGTTTATCAATTAAATTTAAAATTATTGGATTTTTGTTTTTCAATTTCATATTTTGAATAGTGTGTGGGCAAAATTGAAAATATATATGTTTTGAAAGTTATTTGTTATAAAATATAATAAAGTTTAAAAAAATTTATATGCAAAAGATATTCATTGAAAACCTGTGCATACGAAATCAGACAATTTATAACAAAGCTCACTTAAGTAAATGGGGTCAAATACCATATTACCATATATGTCCTCATGGGCTCGGTTATAAACTTATTGAAATAAAATTAAAAAAATATACGAAAACTACACAAAAAAGCTTGTGCCCTCAATGTCAATATGATTGAAGTTCTACGACTTAAGATATATCCTAAAACAATTCAGTTCAAAAATCACGAAATTTTAATAAGATTTTATATTAGTTTAAATTGAGTTTAAGGTCTTTTTTTATTTATTTATAAAAAATAATTATAAATATTTATTTATCCCAATATTTTGTCACCACATTGGGTAACTTCTTCAGGGGGAAAAAATCCCCTGAAAAAGTCACACCCTAATACCAACAAAAGTAGAGAAGTGCTACCAAGGCCAAAGAAACAGTTAACCATCATTTGCCACGAACTGACGAATGAAGAAGACAGCGAGAGAAGAATTTTTCTACAGCAGAAAATAATAGACCTGAAAAATAAAATAAGTTAAAAAAAAAAAAAACAAAGAAAACATAAAAAAATTAAAAGTTCTAAGGAATTATTAATATTGCAAAGAAAATAAATAATAATTAAAAAAAAGAGAAAATTAAATTTTCTTCTTCATGTAATAAAATATTTGTTCTAATTATGCTAAAAGCAACAGCAATAACAATAATTATAGTTGTGTGTTATTATTATTAATGTACGTTATTTATTAAGCTGTTTTTTTATATGAATAAATTTGACGTTTATTTTTGGGTATGAAATTTGGTTTTGTGCGTTCGCAGTATTTTGGGCATTTTTATGATTTTGTGAGAGAATTTTGTGCTCACTCTCATTTTACCAGACATTACCCGAAATTACCTCGTACAGACCTAATGTCTTGATGTTATCAGGATACTGACGTTTTTGTTCGTTTATTTCCAGTTTGTTGGAGTGGCTATCATGTATTAAGGTAAGTATATTAATAAATGTATTTATACACACATCTAATTCATCATTATTTTAATTACCTGGGGACTTCTTAGTGTTAAACAGGCTGCAACACTTTCCAGTTTCAGTACATGATCTGAGAAAGTTGATAAGCTTTTGATCAGAGGCGTAGCTAAGTCATCAAGGGCCCATGTACAAAACATAAAATTGGGCCCCTAATAAAAAAAAAACAAACAAGTACAAAAATATCATTAAGTGGTACATAGTTTGAAAAATTTTATTTAAATTTTTTTTAAGTGCTTACATTTGCAAAATTTTCTATTAATTT
>OX456523.1:185457034-185529647 GCA_949748255.1 Eustalomyia histrio | reverse complement strand
CGTGAAGGTTTTCTTTTTATAAGAAAAACTAGCGAGTAAAGATCGCTACGTTGCACTGTGGGTAATTTCATCCCTTTTTTTGGCCAAAATTCAAATTTCGCTCTTTTGAATATCGAATTTTTGTTGTTGTAGTTAGATAAAGAATACTTTCAAAGCAAATAGAAGTAAATTTGTTTTTGTGAAAATAAAAAACCGATAATCAGTTGAATCCTTAAAGTCGTTGTATTCAATCAACAATTTAAGTGGAACCTGCTCCGTGTTATGTTTTGATTACAATGACTGGCAATATTTCTTAATAAAAAACGATTGACAAATAAAGTTAAATATGGAAAATAATTGTTATAGTAAGTGCTAAATAAACAAAGAATCATTTGTTAAAATAGAATTGTTTGTTTGTGAAAAAATCATTATTTCAGCCTAACACTCAATTTTAAAGAAATAATAGTTCTTATGTGACTTTGGATAAGCTTTTAAAAAAAGGTTAACATTTATTGGAGGTGGAATCAATACAGTCTTGTTACGCATTTAAGTTTATTTCATAAATTTGATGTTGCAATTTTTTGCGTTTGAGATAACCCATTTTTTGTAAGGCAGCCTCTACTTCGCGTATAGCGACCTTGCAAAAGTTTGGTTCGAAGAACGAAGCAAAGGAGAGAAAGGAACAGGTGCTTTAAATTATATGCTTAAAAAGTTTGAGATGACGAAACATTAAGTGAAGAAGTGTTTGTCCAAAAACGAAGGATAAAAAATGTTTGTCTTTATTTGTCTCAAAAATGGCAAAATTCACATAGAAAACATGTTGTCTTTGAAACGAAAAATTCAGGCATGGTTTAAGAGCTCAGTTCAGTATTGAAGTTTAAAAGTTTTCCGTTGAGCCAAGTACATTCTCAGTTGGACGTCTAAAAAAAAAATTTGAATAGAAATGCAATCGTTCGAATATAAGAGATGCTGATAAACTCTCAAAATCAGTACATCACGAAACGGAGTTATGTGTTCGCGCAGCAATAAAATCTGCTCGAAAGCAAAAGTAGCTGGATTTAGAAGACTTCGAGTTGTCTATGTCTATGCAACTACCCTCATTCCTTTGATGCTAATAGACTCTTCAGCAAGGTCTCTTTCGATAAGGTTTTGTCAGCCCATAAAGCTTCAGTACGTAAAAGAGACAAAAGAGATTATTTCAGAAGAAGATTCGATTTGAAAAAGACAAGTTGCAGAGTTGAAGACTATAAGAATTCAAGTTGATGAGAAAAGGATCATTGAAATACGTTTTAAACTATCACTTACCTTAATTAACTTAAAAGTTCTGAACTGTTAACCAACACGAAATCCAGTCAAGACTTGTCTATATGTGAAGCGAATCCAAAGGAATTTATGAACATCAAAGACTTTGAGATTGAAACATTTTATGCGAAGGAAGACGCTTAAGAAACTTATTAAGCCCCTTTCATTGTTGGATTCGTGTTTTTTAAGTTTATATTGCACGCAGGCTACAAGTGCGATATATAGAAGTAGGCAAGTTAGAAAAGAAGAATTCAGAACTTATTTTTAAAGGCGGGAAGATTTAGCAGCACGAATGATGAAAACACTGCCCGCCGGGCTTTCGCAGATCATTCTCTCTTTCCCAGATAACTGGCATTAATGAAGAGTTAATATACTTACTAAAAATAATTTTGATTTGTATATGTTGCCAGTTTTCCTTGGATTTGGAAAAATTAAAAGCTTTTTGCTTTAGTACCCGCAAATATCATACAAACAAAATATCCTTGGCTTACAATGGCTGCGACTATGGTTGAAAATACAATTCTTCCAATCGGCTATTTTGGAGAAAATGCTGCTTAGTCGCATCCAAGGCGAATTCACTTAGAGGTGGTGTTGATTTTACAACAAGTACAACATTACAGAAACAACATGGTTTTTTATTGTTGCTTAGATTATCTATATGTCAAAAACAGCTGAGTGAAACAAAGCAAAAGTTTTTGTATTTCACAACAAAATTTTTTGTGCCAAATAAAATTTAAAAGGCAAAATTAATGTTTTTACAAAATGCAAACAATATTACAAAAATAAGTTAAATCATTATGGGTATATTAAATGTGGTAAAATCTTAAAATCCACTTCCGAAAACTATCCAAACCCCTATGTTTTAAATGATTATCCAATGTAAGGAAATCTACTGTTGGAATCTTTTATTTTTCACATGGAGATAAATTGCAGAGTCTACAGACTGCTACTGTTACATCAAATGGAAAAAATACTAAAGAAAAAGTGCAAGTGGTAATATAAAATTACAATATATTGACTCCACAAGTAAAGAGGAACTGCAATGTGCAATAAGCAACCATGTCCATATATGATTTTTCATTTACTTTGAGAAAAAAAAAAATTAAATGGAATTTTCTCAGCTCCTTCGATGATTTGGAAGATGGCACATATACCAATAGAATCTTCATGATTCCTAGATCATTTTAAAGTATGTCGAATATTGGCGAATCGTTTTAAAGTACTACAAACAATCTTACAAAATCATCCATATGTAGATATTAAAAAAAAAACTAATAAATGAAGTACGCTTTCTTGGAAAAACTGGGAATGGTCAAAAGTTAATTGAAGGTATGTAATCTGAAGATTGTAAAACACTTTTTCTAATAAAAATCGAGTGATTGGTTAAGAAATAAAATCGATTTATGCGTTTAAACCCAGTATTCTGGCAACTTGTTTTTGTTTTTTGGAATGGCCAGCTCTGGTTCAATTAGGAATGGTCAAACTATAATATATATTTAAAATCAAGTACATGGTCTGTAGGCAAAAACAATCTTTTAATATCAAAAATCGAGTTCAGGTTTCAAAATTTATCACTACTTATGTGTTTGTGGAAAGAATTCCAAAATTTAAAAAAAAAGTTTATTTTTTTCTCAGCTCCTCCGATGATTTGGAATATGGGACATATACCAATAGACTCTACTTGTTCTTAAGAGTTGCTGCTATGCGTGTCATGTTGGCGAAATGTCCTAGTGCCCTACAACAGGCAATAAAAATTTAGCCATAACTTTGACAAAATAATAAATGGAATACACTTTCTAGGAGAAGCAAGGAATGGTCAAAGGTTCATTTGTGGATACGTTCGAAGTATGTTGCCTGAAGATTCTAAAACGGTTTGTATGTGCTGTATTGTCCTGTTAAAAATAGAATTGTAAAAAATACAATGATAGGACGATGCCTCTGTCTATGTTTAGTGTGTAAAGCGTGATAAAAAACAACAAAAAATTTTTAACAATTCTGTTTTTAATGGGACGATACAATATTTAGTACACCTTGTGAAACCCATTAATATTCCATTTAAAAAAAAAATTATAAAAAATTAATTAACTTTTTATTACTGCTTATTGTTGTTTTAAAAACTTTTGAAATATATATTGTACATTTGTTTCGAAATTGAAAATAACTGGTGTTTTTAAAAATTGCATTACCAATAACTTGTATTATTTTTATTCTGAAATAATTAAAAAAACGGGAATTTAAACAAATTTTGTTTTGGTTTTAATTAAAATATTTTATTTTGTGAGGAACACAACATTAAATAAACAAATTATTTTTAATATTACAAAATCCCAATATTGAGCCTTTTTCTTTTTAATATCTAATTTATTTTTTAAGCTTAAGGTTCGTTTTTTTACAAAAATATATTATTTACTTTCAGTTTTGAGAAAATTTCATAATAACAATAATTTAATAAAATATGAAATCAGTACTTCTTAACCAGGGCAACATAAAAATAAGGAAGTGTTTTTAGCTTTTAAAATCAGCGCCGGAAACTCAAAAAGAGTTTTTTAATATTACTTTCACAAAAATTAGCAAATTAATAACAAAATATTTTAGTATTTATACTTTAAGAATATTTTTTAATTTGATTCCTTTTGAAACACTTTTGTTGTTTGAATTTAAACACAAAAATTTTGTTTATAAAAAAATTTATCAATTCGAAAAAAATATTTCTTTTTTTATTTGTAAATAAAATGTAATAATTAGAAGCTAAAAAGCACTTATAACTGAAAAGAAAATAACGAAATATTAGTAAAAAAAATAAGTATTTTTTTTAGCTAAAATTAGAACTGACAACAAAAAACAACAACAATCAAGCCTATCAAGTGTAGCTCAAAGTAATCGGTTTCTCAAGAATCAATTTTAAACTGAATCCTTGCTTAAAAATAACCCAAAAAAAAACATGACTGCCAATTTTATGTTGCCCTTTTTATAATTAATTCTTTTTGATTTTAACTAATACCACGTCACCTCTTGGTTTTATGGGCTTAATTTTTCTTGTCACCATCACTTTTGAAGGACATCTTTTACGAACTTTCTTTTTCTCTTTTTCCTCTGGTGACTTATTTAGATGTTCATCGATTTCTTGAGAATTTGTCATATGAGATGGTAACATGGGTAAATCGAATTGATCTTAATCTTTGTTCGATTCAAAAGCATTTTCAACAATTTCTGGCAATTCCAATTGCATAGCCTTTTCCGTATGAACACGTTGGACATGCTCCTTTAGCCTATCGGAACGATGACTGTTAAATGAACAAAGTTGACACTTGTATTTAATAATATCATCCTAAGAATGATTCATTGCGTTACGTTTAAGATTTTTCGATAAACTAAACTTACAACCACAAATTTCACGAACAAACGGACGTTCTTGTTTATGAGTTTCTATGTGCAGTTTAAGATTTTCCTTGCGATTAGCTTGATGATGACAACCTTGATGGGGACATTTGAAAAATTGTCCAGCATGACGTAGTTTGTGTGATTTTAGTGCTTTTATAAGAATGGCACTATAACCACAAACATCACAGAGCATACGTTTTTCAGCATTATGAACTTGTAGATGTGTGCTTAGACCTTGTTTCCACTTACATAAAACCCTTACCACAGTGGGGACAAAGGTGCGGAGTTTCTTTCGAATGTTTAGGATGATGCAAAATTAGAGCAGCTCTTGTCATAAAACGTATATTGCACTCGAGGCAGAAAAATGGTTTCTTAACATCGGCATCATGCCGTCTTGGATGAAAATCATATTTACGCCGACTTAAAAATCCCACTTCACATGGAGAGCACGTCAAATGAGAGGCCTCACAATTGCGCATATGTGTTATCATTTCCTGAACCCGATAGCATTTGTAACCACAAGCTAAGCAGTAGTTAATTTTACTATTTGTTGATGATGCACGATGATTTTTTAACTTAAAATAAGTTTTCTTTTCATCAAATATATTCTCTTTCTTAGAATTCTTCACTCGTTTTTCCTCTTTATTATAAAGTGGAATTGTATCTATTCCATTTTCATCATTCATTGCACCATCGGTAGTTTCAATTAAGTCGCCATTTGATATTTCCACAATTTCTTGAGTTTCATCAGGTATTTCAAATATTTTCATTAATTCATTAATGATTGTGACCATATCCTCGTAGAAGAAATCTCCAACTATCTGTAAACATTCTGTACAATTGAAATTTTTAATCTGTACCTTTGATGGATTATGTATCGAAAATTGTAGTGTCTTTTGCTGGAAATGTGAACCACCTATAAAACGACTTTGTGCTGCCACTACACAAAAGTGTCCATAAATGTAATCGCCACTTTCCAATTCGAGTATTAAATCACAAATTGCCCCTGGCGTCTTTGAGCGTTAAAATAATTAGTTACTTTAAAGTGTAAAGACTGATGCAATGTTGGAGTGACCACTGACTGTGGAGATTTTAACATTATTTTCCTTTAATGTTTCGTGCAGCAACTTTTCATATTTATTGTTTTTTTATACAAATGAAAACGTAAACATAAACAACTTTTGACAGTTAAGTGTACAATTAGGTAATAAAAAAAGTAGCTCAGCTGTGCTAATAACACCACCTGGTATGAATTCGCCTTGAGTCGCACCATAGACTTTATAAAGCTGATAGACTGCTTCATGCTAGAAAATCCAGTCGCAAAAATAATCTGTCAAATATTTTTAAAAGAGCAAAGGATATGTCAGACCCACTTGTTTCTTCTAAATGTCTAAAAAGGCAAATGGATACTAGAAAATGCCTTCAACATCCAAGAGAAGTGATTGATATGTTATGCAGCCCAAAAGTTATTCCATATAGTTTTAAAGGCACTGAGGATCTTAGCGCCAGTGAAGACGACGTGTGCGAATATGATGTCCAGACTTTAACAGGCTCCATGTACACATATGTTTTGGATGATACTAATTTAGAAAATGAATACCATGATATTTTTAAAATTTTGTGTTAACCTGTGCATTAGAATGCGATCTTTTAGTTTAAGAGAATAAAAACTGAATTAAAATTCTGTCAATAACTCTTTTATTATACGTATGAAACCGCTTTTCAAAAATTCTAAGTTTAAAAGTTAATAAAAAAAGTTCCAATTCACGGTTGCTCCTTACTCCAAAAACGTCTTTTGCAATTCGAAAAACTTTCCAGTCTGGCTGTTATTAATTTTGGCCAAAACAATTTTAAAATTACCCATAATGCGTTGTTAGCGTATTAAAAGGTAGCCCGGACTAATCCCGGGATTGCCAGGGCTAACGCCCGGAAGTACACGGAGTTCCCAGATAATTTCCCGGAATCCCCAATTTTTAACATGACCCCGGCCAAAACTCTAAGATGTATGTACCTGAACAATGAGTTAGCCCATACTCTAGGTAACACATATTTCAAATTTCAGATAACACATATTTACCATGTACCTGGCTAAAATTCTAAAATGTAGCTGATCAATGAGTTAGCCCATACTGCAGTTAACAGTTGTCAATCCTTTTATAACATGTCGAAATATATTTAGGTCTAAGACCCCATAAAGTATAAATATTCAAGATCCTTTTGCGATTTCAAGTCGATTTAGCGATGTCCGTCTGCCTGTCTGTTGAAATGGCGATTACGGTGCGAAGCCGCAAGCGGGAGTACTCATTTTTACTTCGATTAAATGACAATGAAAATGAGCAAAATCGGTCCAGCGGTTAAAAAGTTATGAGTGAAAATGTGAAGGTACCTCTGAATTTTCGATAAAAATTGGTGTATTTTAATACAATTTCATCAGTCACTTAGAATTAAATAATATTTTATATTCTCCTCAAATATTTAACACCACAAAAAATTTTTTTCACCACAAATTTTTTGTCACCACAAAAAATTTTTCACCTCAAATGTTTTTCCACCACAAAATTTATTTTCACATCCAAAAAAAAATTTTCCACCTCCATAATTTACTTCTAAAGTTTTTACATTATTTATTAGGATGTTGGTGGAGGTTATTCAAAGATTTGCCACAGCCGAATTTAAGCTTTTTTTTACTTTTTTTTTAATTTCTACCATTATACATATAGTGAAAAAAAACTAAGTATTAGATTTTGAACGAAAAGATATGGAAATTTTCCTAACATCTCTATTATCACTGTATAGAAATTTTGTATTGTTATAAGAAAAGTGGTTTGGCCAAGGATGTACAAACTACCAAATTTTAAGCCACCCATGATGCCATGCTGTCATGATGCCAAATGGTGCGACTACAAAAAATTCTTAGCCGACATCATGAAATTCTTATCCGATTTACAGAAACATTAAGCCTCTAGCAAGGGTTATACCATAGTGGAAAAAAAACTAAGTATTAGATTTTGAACGAAAAGATATGAAAATTTTTCTAACATCTCTATTATCACTGTATAGAAATTTTGTATTGTTATAAGAGAAGTGGTTTGGCCAAGGATGTACAAACTACCAAATTTTAAGCCACCCATGATGCCATGCTGTCATGATGGCAAATGGTGCGACTACAAAAAATTCTTAGCTGACATCATGAAATTCTTATCCGATTTACAGAAATATTAAGCCTCTAGCAAGGGTTATACCAAAGGCTCCTTGGTTTGACTACGAGGTGCCGGTATTTGTGAGGGGCCGCGGTGACGACCTCTGATGATTTTGACAGTGGAATCCTTTAGGTGAATGAAAAAAATATCAAAAGCCGAAAGAAAGGTAGAGAAAAAATTGAAGAAAATGAGGAGTACCTTAACATCTTTCAATCCAGGATTTCTTGAGAAAGCTAATATGGATGTTACATTCAGCAAGAAGGCATTCAACGTTAAGAACATCGAGATGAATAGGGATGGTAAAGGTAATACCTCTGGTGCAGAGTCTAATGGAATTGAAATGCCTTTTAAATGGAGCTGGTGCAAAGAGTGTTGCCTATCGTGATAATGGTGAGACTGCTCCTGTTCCAGGATAGATAACTCTTCTATCAGAGGAGGGAGAAGATGAAGAAGACAGAAATATGTATAAGAAATAGAGGCGTCAAAAATGCTTTACTCCTCTGGGAACAAATAAGAGATATGAAGATTTCAGGCACAAGAATGATAAAGACGATGGGAGCGACTCTTTAAAAGATTGTTTTTGATAATATCGAGAATGCTAATACCTTTTTGAAAAATGATAATTTATTTTAAAAGAAATTGTGCGCTTTTGTACCTTAGCCCCCGTTGTCACATGGAAGTAATTACTTGCAAGTATTGTATACATGTTATCAACGAAAAACAATAAAAATTTTTGAGTGGCTACACTGTACAGTGCAAGTTCATTTTTAAAATGTCGTCAACAGGAGAAGTGCTATCCAAAATGGCTGTCTTAAAGGAATAACAGTATTGCCAAGTACTTAAAACTTTGCAATACGTAGAAATATACACTGAGGAGCATAACTGTATCACGAAGCAACAACTATCACTTTAACAACCTATAATTTCCATAAATTTTATTTGAAATGCAATTAAATTTTTTGTATTATGTTTGTACAAGTGTCTTTTCTCTTTCAAACAGGTCTTATTAAAATCTAATCACAACAACTACACGAAGTCATAATGCAAAATAAATCAAAATGATACAGTTTTGCACACACTACTTAATTATTTTAATTACCGTAATTTTTTTGTTATTTAACATATTGCAATGCTATTATTTAATTATTATAAAAATTTAAGTGATAATAAATGGTTCAGTCGACATGAACAAGCAAAAAAAAGAGGATGCTTGCGCAATGGCGCAAGCATCAAGCAAGTGGCGAAGAAATTCGATTGGGACACAAATTTTTTCTAAAGATTAAAAAAACAGTGATGTAAGTGTTCCCACAAATAAAGGCGGTCGTCCGAAAAAAATTAGTGATCGAGATGTACGCCATCTAGCAAATTTGGCTACCAGCAGCGATGCTGTTACTCCTGCTGTAGCTTTAAATATATTACAAATTAACGCTGGTAAGTGGACAGCTCGTCGAGCTTTTAAAAAAAAAATAGGTGTTAAGGCAGCAGAAAAGAAAAATAAACCTCTGCTGACCAAACGACATGTGCTGTTACCGAAAAATTTTGTTTCAGCGCACGAGCACTTGACTGTCGCTGATTGGGATACGTTATGTTATTAAACATATGTGTCTATTACTACTTATACTTAATTTCAAGGTTATTTGCTCTGATGAGACTAAAATGAATCGTTTTCAATCCAATGGGAGTGCATGGTATTGGACTAAGGACCCTGATACAATCCAACGAAATCAGGTACGCCAAACAGTCAAAAACGGTGGTGGCAATATTTGTCCATCCTGCAGCAAAATATTGATGATGTAGTGGAAAAATGGGTCTTGCTGCTGATAAAGTTATTTTTCAACAAGGCAATGACCCCAAAACACACCGCACATCCAGTGAAAGACTGGCTCAAAAAGTAAAAATGATACTTCCATTGGTCGGTTCGGGTCCATTTATGAACAAAACGAAAGGTATAATCAAGCCCGATATTTCCTCAGAAGAAACCAAAACGTAGCTCCAACGGGTACCCCAAAAAAACTGATAAGGCCCTGCGTTGGGCGCCATATTCAATGTTGGCGTAAATTGACATTTCTAATGGTCGGATCGGGTCCATTTCTAGACCAAACGAAAGGTATAATCAAGTCCAACATTTCCTTAAAAGAGACCAAAGACGTAGCCCCAACGGGTACCCCAAAAAATAATTGTGGATCGTATTGTGTCCCAAAAACCTCCTACATGCCCAGAATGATACTTCCAGTGGTCTGATCGGGTCCATTTATGGATCAAACGAAAGGTATAATCAAGTCCGACATTTCCTTAAAAGAAACCAAAGACGTAGCTCCAACGGGTACCCCAAAAAATAATTGTGGATCGTATTGTGTCCCAAAAACCTCCTGCATGCCCAGAATGATACTTCCAACGGTCGGATCGGGTCCATTTATGGACCAAACGAAAGGTATAATCAAGCCCGACATTTCCTTAGAAGAAACGAAAGACGTAGCTTCAACGGGTACCCCAAAAAATAATTGTGGATCGTATTGTGTCCCAAAAACCTCCTACATGCCCAGAATGATACTTCCAATGGTCGGATCCATTTATGGACCAAACGAAAGGTATAATCAAGCCCGACATTTCCTCAGAAGAAACCAAAGACATAGCTCCAACGGGTACCCCAAAAAAACTGATAAGGCCCTGCGTTGGGCCTTATCAGTTTTGGTTGGAGTCACGTCAAATCGCAGCATGCAAAATATGCCAGTCCTCCAAAAGGCGTGAACGAGTTTTGGGAGCGGACGAAGGAAGTGTGGGAGGCGATTCCTCCAGAATGTGCAGAGGTACACACAAAGTCTACCTAATCGCATCCAGAAGCTTAAGAAGGCAAAGGGTTACTGGACCAGTTATTAAATATATATTATTGTTTTAAAAATATAAAAAATAGTGAGTGCAAAACTGTATCATTTTGATATATTTTGCATTATGGCTTCGTGTATTTGTTTTTGTGATCTGATCTTAATAAAACCTTTTGAAAGAGAGAAGACACTTGCACAAACACAATATAACAAATTTGATTGTATTTGAGTAAAATTTATAGAAATTATAGGTTGTTAAGGTGATAGTTGTTGGTTTGTGATACAGTTATGTTTTTATATCCTTTCTCGTTACCTTCTTATATATGCACAAAAACGTAAATTTATTATTTAAACTTACCTTTAAAAGGCGACTTTATATCCTTTCTCGTTACCTTCTTATATATGCACAAAATCCGCTATAATATTAACTCCTATTGCAACAAATAAATAAATTAATATAAAATTTAGTACTCGGCAACTCTGTTTTTCGTTTTGTGATTCTACTTGCATCAGCTGTCAAAAACTAACTTGCTTCAATATTTCATTGCAAGCTGAGTCGCAATTAGCCTAAGTGTGAGTGTGGTAGTAAAAAAGTATGAGTGTATTGAGTTTTTGGCACGAACTTTCATGTGGCAACGGGGGGTTACATATTAGGTCTGTACGAGATAATTTTGGGTAAAGTCTGATAAAATGAGAGTAAGCAAAAAATTCTCTCGCAACGACATAAAAATGACCAACATACTGCGAACGCACAAAACTATATCATATCCATCTAAAAATAAACGTCAAGTTTACTTCTATTAAGTGTGTTTGGGAACAAAAATTTGTACAAATTTGTGAAAGTGTTTACTGGAAGGTGTTTGTTTACACAAATACTCAGTAAGAGAGAGGAAAAATAGAAAGTAAAGTAACAGTTCGATGCAAGAAAACCTTTTGCCAGTAAGAATTTGTAAAGCCGGCCACTCACGTACAGTTTTAACTGTCAGTTTCAACTGTTCAGTTATAACTGACAGACTCAACTCTGAACTAAGATGTACACACACGTGCGGTCAAATACTTCAGTTTTTAACATGGATTCGAACGAGCAGGGCGGTTTGGCCGCTCTCGGTGTACTTTTCGTAACTTTACAAAAAAAAATAAATAAACAGCGTAAACAGTGGTGCAAGAAGTGGTTATTATCTTAAGCTGTTTATTTTTGACAAAACAGATTTCTTTTCCGCGTCAGATTCTACTTCTTGTAACTTCTTCGTCAGCTTGTTGTAGGCAGCTCCTTTTTTGGCGCGATCATGGTACTCGCTAGATTTAACTTGCCATAGGCAAGGTTCAGATCTATATATTGCAATAAAATCAACTATCACTTGGTTCTGTTTACGCGACATGATACGCACTCTCGCTCGACGTGAGTGACCGGCTTAAGAAAAAAAAATAGCTGATTGAAAAAAATATAATTGAAAAATTTTAAGCGTCATTCATATATGTATATAAAAAAGAAAATTTATTAAATCGAATGAAAAAATGGCTACAAAAAGTTAATTTTTTTTTAATTTTATTTGTTATGAACATGAAACGCCAAATTAATTTCGAAAATTCGAACACCCAAAACACATTTTTGCTAGTGGAAACTGTTTGAAATGTTTTCCTCAAAACATGTTATTTTGGTCAAAATGGAAACATGGTATTAACTATATTACTAATTCTTACAAATTTTCCGTTTGGGCACATTTTTGGATATTTTTGTTTTTGTGAGTAAATTTTGTCTTACTGTCTATAATTTTGTTACTGAGTAATTTTTACTAAACTTTACTGGAAAAGTAGATCAACGGACCTATTATAAAACAGCTTATTAAATAAACTTGTATTAAAAATGTGAATACATATTGAAAATAGTAAAATGTACTTGGTATAAATTGAATTAAAGGTGAATGCAAATAAAGATAAATAAATAAAATAACATAAGATAAGATAAAACAAAACAAAATAGAATAAAATGAAATGAAAATACGCTCATTGCAAGTCATGAAATTAAAGTTTTTTATATGTGCTAAAACCCGCACTTATTTTTTACAAAATAAGTGCTTTCAGGTGGGAATTCGTCACATAAAAATCATAGCATATGTAAGCAGGTTTGCAAGGGATTATTTTCATGTGTTTCATTCCAAAACTGCTTACAAGCAAGCACCATTATTCTAGTTGTAAGCGGAAGAGTTAAATCATTTCACATTTTAAAAAGTTATTTTTTGATATCAACACTTAGTTTTTCAATATAACATAACAAAGTATTCAATTGTATGTTCTATTTTGGCAAAACCCCGGGGAACGCCTGTCGTAGTTAACCCTCTACTGCATGAGAAGCCATATATGGCTTTTCAATTTCAAATTCTCAACGAAAATTAAAAGTTACGAAAAATAATTGTTTTCGAAAAGCATAAGTAGGCCTTTATGAATATGAGACGAATGTTGTTTTTTTTCACATAGCTGCATAGAAAACCTCTGTCTTGTTATCAGTGAGCGTTCACTTCGTAGATTTAAAATACACAAAATAAAACATTTGTTTTTTAAAGTTACATGGAAGTTGGTAAGCTTTTATATATTTTTTTATGGAATATGTAGCTTTGTAAATAGTGTTTATGCGATTATTTTTCAATTCTGCATGTAGAACTCATGAAATCACGTATTTCTTAGAACAGCCATATAAATGGCTTCTAATGTATTCACAGAAAAATTCGTCTAATTTTGGTGTGCCATATTTGGCTTCTCATGCATTTACGGATAAAAATTACGGAAATTTGTTTTCATATTTTTCATAATATATACTCTTTCCATTACATCAGCGATGACTACAAAACGATTTTATTCGATTCCTTGTGATGAGTTAGAAAGTGATACAGAAATACCTGAGTCAGGCAATGAATCAGTGGCAAATCAGTTTGATGATACCTGGATGAGGATCCGCTGGTCAGTTTATTTACGAAAAAGAAAAAAGGTCAGAAGAGTGAGCAGAAAATAAGCTGGAAGGAAACTAAATTTGGTACATACAAGGAAGTCGATTTACCTTTTTTGGGAACCAAGGAATTGCCAGAGGTGATGTCTAAATTGGAAACCCCTGCTGATTTTTCCCCCGATGAATTACTTGACATGATTGCAGAAGAATCCAACAGAAATTGTTCTTTTTGTATTTTTTATTAATGTTCCTTATACTATTTTTTAGTTACTTTTAATTGCTTAAATAAAATATAAAAATTAATATACGGAAATATATTAAAAAGTTCTTTTTAAATCAATGACATTTTTCAATTTTTTGTATAAATTGATGAACAGCGAAAACTAGTTTAATAATAGTTTTATTTTTACCTTGTTATTAAGTTGATTGACAAATTCTGTTACACCTGTTAAAAATGCAAAATCCAATACAAAAATGGATCTTTTAAATGTATAAGAAGTTGGTTTGTAACACATATTTCAAATTTCAGATAACACATATTTACCATGTACCTGGCTAAAATTCTAAAATGTAGCTGATCAATGAGTTAGCCCATACTGCAGTTAACAGTTGTCAATCCTTTTATAACATGTCGAAATATATTTAGGTCTAAGACCCCATAAAGTATAAATATTCAAGATCCTTTTGCGATTTCAAGTCGATTTAGCGATGTCCGTCTGCCTGTCTGTTGAAATGGCGATTACGGTGCGAAGCCGCAAGCGGGAGTACTCATTTTTACTTCGATTAAATGACAATGAAAATGAGCAAAATCGGTCCAGCGGTTAAAAAGTTATGAGTGAAAATGTGAAGGTACCTCTGAATTTTCGATAAAAATTGGTGTATTTTAATACAATTTCATCAGTCACTTAGAATTAAATAATATTTTATATTCTCCTCAAATATTTAACACCACAAAAAATTTTTTTCACCACAAATTTTTTGTCACCACAAAAAATTTTTCACCTCAAATGTTTTTCCACCACAAAATTTATTTTCACATCCAAAAAAAAATTTTCCACCTCCATAATTTACTTCTAAAGTTTTTACATTATTTATTAGGATGTTGGTGGAGGTTATTCAAAGATTTGCCACAGCCGAATTTAAGCTTTTTTTTACTTTTTTTTTTAATTTCTACCATTATACATATAGTGAAAAAAAACTAAGTATTAGATTTTGAACGAAAAGATATGGAAATTTTCCTAACATCTCTATTATCACTGTATAGAAATTTTGTATTGTTATAAGAAAAGTGGTTTGGCCAAGGATGTACAAACTACCAAATTTTAAGCCACCCATGATGCCATGCTGTCATGATGCCAAATGGTGCGACTACAAAAAATTCTTAGCCGACATCATGAAATTCTTATCCGATTTACAGAAACATTAAGCCTCTAGCAAGGGTTATACCATAGTGGAAAAAAAACTAAGTATTAGATTTTGAACGAAAAGATATGAAAATTTTTCTAACATCTCTATTATCACTGTATAGAAATTTTGTATTGTTATAAGAGAAGTGGTTTGGCCAAGGATGTACAAACTACCAAATTTTAAGCCACCCATGATGCCATGCTGTCATGATGGCAAATGGTGCGACTACAAAAAATTCTTAGCTGACATCATGAAATTCTTATCCGATTTACAGAAATATTAAGCCTCTAGCAAGGGTTATACCAAAGGCTCCTTGGTTTGACTACGAGGTGCCGGTATTTGTGAGGGGCCGCGGTGACGACCTCTGATGATTTTGACAGTGGAATCCTTTAGGTGAATGAAAAAAATATCAAAAGCCGAAAGAAAGGTAGAGAAAAAATTGAAGAAAATGAGGAGTACCTTAACATCTTTCAATCCAGGATTTCTTGAGAAAGCTAATATGGATGTTACATTCAGCAAGAAGGCATTCAACGTTAAGAACATCGAGATGAATAGGGATGGTAAAGGTAATACCTCTGGTGCAGAGTCTAATGGAATTGAAATGCCTTTAAAATGGAGCTGGTGCAAAGAGTGTTGCCTATCGTGATAATGGTGAGACTGCTCCTGTTCCAGGATAGATAACTCTTCTATCAGAGGAGGGAGAAGATGAAGAAGACAGAAATATGTATAAGAAATAGAGGCGTCAAAAATGCTTTACTCCTCTGGGAACAAATAAGAGATATGAAGATTTCAGGCACAAGAATGATAAAGACGATGGGAGCGACTCTTTAAAAGATTGTTTTTGATAATATCGAGAATGCTAATACCTTTTTGAAAAATGATAATTTATTTTAAAAGAAATTGTGCGCTTTTGTACCTTAGCCCCCGTTGTCACATGGAAGTAATTACTTGCAAGTATTGTATACATGTTATCAACGAAAAACAATAAAATTTTTTGAGTGGCTACACTGTACAGTGCAAGTTCATTTTTAAAATGTCGTCAACAGGAGAAGTGCTATCCAAAATGGCTGTCTTAAAGGAATAACAGTATTGCCAAGTACTTAAAACTTTGCAATACGTAGAAATATACACTGAGGAGCATAACTGTATCACGAAGCAACAACTATCACTTTAACAACCTATAATTTCCATAAATTTTATTTGAAATGCAATTAAATTTTTTGTATTATGTTTGTACAAGTGTCTTTTCTCTTTCAAACAGGTTTTATTAAGATCTAATCACAACAACTACACGAAGTCATAATGCAAAATAAATCAAAATGATACAGTTTTGCACACACTACTTAATTATTTTAATTACCGTAATTTTTTTGTTATTTAACATATTGCAATGCTATTATTTAATTATTATAATAATTTAAGTGATAATAAATGGTTCAGTCGACATGAACAAGCAAAAAAAAGAGGATGCTTGCGCAATGGCGCAAGCATCAAGCAAGTGGCGAAGAAATTCGATTGGGACACAAATTTTTTCTAAAGATTAAAAAAACAGTGATGTAAGTGTTCCCACAAATAAAGGCGGTCGTCCGAAAAAAATTAGTGATCGAGATGTACGCCATCTAGCAAATTTGGCTACCAGCAGCGATGCTGTTACTCCTGCTGTAGCTTTAAATATATTACAAATTAACGCTGGTAAGTGGACAGCTCGTCGAGCTTTTAAAAAAAAAATAGGTGTTAAGGCAGCAGAAAAGAAAAATAAACCTCTGCTGACCAAACGACATGTGCTGTTACCGAAAAATTTTGTTTCAGCGCACGAGCACTTGACTGTCGCTGATTGGGATACGTTATGTTATTAAACATATGTGTCTATTACTACTTATACTTAATTTCAAGGTTATTTGCTCTGATGAGACTAAAATGAATCGTTTTCAATCCAATGGGAGTGCATGGTATTGGACTAAGGACCCTGATACAATCCAACGAAATCAGGTACGCCAAACAGTCAAAAACGGTGGTGGCTCTATCATGGTTTGGGGTTGTATATCCAAAGATGGAGTGGGACCCTTGGTGCGTATCGATGGAATTATGCGCAAGGAACAATATTTGTCCATCCTGCAGCAAAATATTGATGATGTAGTGGAAAAATGGGTCTTGCTGCTGATAAAGTTATTTTTCAACAAGGCAATGACCCCAAAACACACCGCACATCCAGTGAAAGACTGGCTCAAAAAGTAAAAATGATACTTCCATTGGTCGGTTCGGGTCCATTTATGAACAAAACGAAAGGTATAATCAAGCCCGATATTTCCTCAGAAGAAACCAAAGACGTAGCTCCAACGGGTACCCCAAAAAACTGATAAGGCCCTGCGTTGGGCGCCATATTCAATGTTGGCGTAAATTGACACTTCTAATGGTCGGATCGGGTCCATTTCTAGACCAAACGAAAGGTATAATCAAGTCCAACATTTCCTTAAAAGAGACCAAAGACGTAGCCCCAACGGGTACCCCAAAAAATAATTGTGGATCGTATTGTGTCCCAAAAACCTCCTACATGCCCAGAATGATACTTCCAGTGGTCTGATCGGGTCCATTTATGGATCAAACGAAAGGTATAATCAAGTCCGACATTTCCTTAAAAGAAACCAAAGACGTAGCTCCAACGGGTACCCCAAAAAATAATTGTGGATCGTATTGTGTCCCAAAAACCTCCTGCATGCCCAGAATGATACTTCCAACGGTCGGATCGGGTCCATTTATGGACCAAACGAAAGGTATAATCAAGCCCGACATTTCCTTAGAAGAAACGAAAGACGTAGCTCCAACGGGTACCCCAAAAAATAATTGTGGATCGTATTGTGTCCCAAAAACCTCCTACATGCCCAGAATGATACTTCCAATGGTCGGATCCATTTATGGACCAAACGAAAGGTATAATCAAGCCCGACATTTCCTCAGAAGAAACCAAAGACATAGCTCCAACGGGTACCCCAAAAAAACTGATAAGGCCCTGCGTTGGGCCTTATCAGTTTTGGTTGGAGTCACGTCAAATCGCAGCATGCAAAATATGCCAGTCCTCCAAAAGGCGTGAACGAGTTTTGGGAGCGGACGAAGGAAGTGTGGGAGGCGATTCCTCCAGAATGTGCAGAGGTACACACAAAGTCTACCTAATCGCATCCAGAAGCTTAAGAAGGCAAAGGGTTACTGGACCAGTTATTAAATATATATTATTGTTTTAAAAATATAAAAAATAGTGAGTGCAAAACTGTATCATTTTGATATATTTTGCATTATGGCTTCGTGTATTTGTTTTTGTGATCTGATCTTAATAAAACCTTTTGAAAGAGAGAAGACACTTGCACAAACACAATATAACAAATTCGATTGTATTTGAGTAAAATTTATAGAAATTATAGGTTGTTAAGGTGATAGTTGTTGGTTTGTGATACAGTTATGTTCCTCAGTGTATATCATGTTACTATATTTTTTTTATAAAAACGTAAATTTATTATTTAAACTTACCTTTAAAAGGCGACTTTATATCCTTTCTCGTTACCTTCTTATATATGCACAAAAACGTAAATTTATTATTTAAACTTACCTTTAAAAGGCGACTTTATATCCTTTCTCGTTACCTTCTTATATATGCACAAAATCCGCTATAATATTAACTCCTATTGCAACAAATAAATAAATTAATATAAAATTTAGTACTCGGCAACTCTGTTTTTCGTTTTGTGATTCTACTTGCATCAGCTGTCAAAAACTAACTTGCTTCAATATTTCATTGCAAGCTGAGTCGCAATTAGCCTAAGTGTGAGTGTGGTAGTAAAAAAGTATGAGTGTATTGAGTTTTTGGCACGAACTTTCATGTGGCAACGGGGGGTTACATATTAGGTCTGTACGAGATAATTTTGGGTAAAGTCTGATAAAATGAGAGTAAGCAAAAAATTCTCTCGCAACGACATAAAAATGACCAACATACTGCGAACGCACAAAACTATATCATATCCATCTAAAAATAAACGTCAAGTTTACTTCTATTAAGTGTGTTTGGGAACAAAAATTTGTACAAATTTGTGAAAGTGTTTACTGGAAGGTGTTTGTTTACACAAATACTCAGTAAGAGAGAGGAAAAATAGAAAGTAAAGTAACAGTTCGATGCAAGAAAACCTTTTGCCAGTAAGAATTTGTAAAGCCGGCCACTCACGTACAGTTTTAACTGTCAGTTTCAACTGTTCAGTTATAACTGACAGACTCAACTGTGAACTAAGATGTACACACACGTGCGGTCAAATACTTCAGTTTTTAACATGGATTCGAACGAGCAGGGCGGTTTGGCCGCTCTCGGTGTACTTTTCGTAACTTTACAAAAAAAAATAAATAAACAGCGTAAACAGTGGTGCAAGAAGTGGTTATTATCTTAAGCTGTTTATTTTTGACAAAACAGATTTCTTTTCCGCGTCAGATTCTACTTCTTGTAACTTCTTCGTCAGCTTGTTGTAGGCAGCTCCTTTTTTGGCGCGATCATGGTACTCGCTAGATTTAACTTGCCATAGGCAAGGTTCAGATCTATATATTGCAATAAAATCAACTATCACTTGGTTCTGTTTACGCGACATGATACGCACTCTCGCTCGACGTGAGTGACCGGCTTAAGAAAAAAAAATAGCTGATTGAAAAAAATATAATTGAAAAATTTTAAGCGTCATTCATATATGTATATAAAAAAGAAAATTTATTAAATCGAATGAAAAAATGGCTACAAAAAGTTAATTTTTTTTTAATTTTATTTGTTATGAACATGAAACGCCAAATTAATTTCGAAAATTCGAACACCCAAAACACATTTTTGCTAGTGGAAACTGTTTGAAATGTTTTCCTCAAAACATGTTATTTTGGTCAAAATGGAAACATGGTATTAACTATATTACTAATTCTTACAAATTTTCCGTTTGGGCACATTTTTGGATATTTTTGTTTTTGTGAGTAAATTTTGTCTTACTGTCTATAATTTTGTTACTGAGTAATTTTTACTAAACTTTACTGGAAAAGTAGATCAACGGACCTATTATAAAACAGCTTATTAAATAAACTTGTATTAAAAATGTGAATACATATTGAAAATAGTAAAATGTACTTGGTATAAATTGAATTAAAGGTGAATGCAAATAAAGATAAATAAATAAAATAACATAAGATAAGATAAAACAAAACAAAATAGAATAAAATGAAATGAAAATACGCTCATTGCAAGTCATGAAATTAAAGTTTTTTATATGTGCTAAAACCCGCACTTATTTTTTACAAAATAAGTGCTTTCAGGTGGGAATTCGTCACATAAAAATCATAGCATATGTAAGCAGGTTTGCAAGGGATTATTTTCATGTGTTTCATTCCAAAACTGCTTACAAGCAAGCACCATTATTCTAGTTGTAAGCGGAAGAGTTAAATCATTTCGCATTTTAAAAAGTTATTTTTTGATATCAACACTTAGTTTTTCAATATAACATAACAAAGTATTCAATTGTATGTTCTATTTTGGCAAAACCCCGGGGAACGCCTGTCGTAGTTAACCCTCTACTGCATGAGAAGCCATATATGGCTTTTCAATTTCAAATTCTCAACGAAAATTAAAAGTTACGAAAAATAATTGTTTTCGAAAAGCATAAGTAGGCCTTTATGAATATGAGACGAATGTTGTTTTTTTTCACATAGCTGCATAGAAAACCTCTGTCTTGTTATCAGTGAGCGTTCACTTCGTAGATTTAAAATACACAAAATAAAACATTTGTTTTTTAAAGTTACATGGAAGTTGGTAAGCTTTTATATATTTTTTTATGGAATATGTAGCTTTGTAAATAGTGTTTATGCGATTATTTTTCAATTCTGCATGTAGAACTCATGAAATCACGTATTTCTTAGAACAGCCATATAAATGGCTTCTAATGTATTCACAGAAAAATTCGTCTAATTTTGGTGTGCCATATTTGGCTTCTCATGCATTTACGGATAAAAATTACGGAAATTTGTTTTCATATTTTTCATAATATATACTCTTTCCATTACATCAGCGATGACTACAAAACGATTTTATTCGATTCCTTGTGATGAGTTAGAAAGTGATACAGAAATACCTGAGTCAGGCAATGAATCAGTGGCAAATCAGTTTGATGATACCTGGATGAGGATCCGCTGGTCAGTTTATTTACGAAAAAGAAAAAAGGTCAGAAGAGTGAGCAGAAAATAAGCTGGAAGGAAACTAAATTTGGTACATACAAGGAAGTCGATTTACCTTTTTTGGGAACCAAGGAATTGCCAGAGGTGATGTCTAAATTGGAAACCCCTGCTGATTTTTCCCCCGATGAATTACTTGACATGATTGCAGAAGAATCCAACAGAAATTGTTCTTTTTGTATTTTTTATTAATGTTCCTTATACTATTTTTTAGTTACTTTTAATTGCTTAAATAAAATATAAAAATTAATATACGGAAATATATTAAAAAGTTCTTTTTAAATCAATGACATTTTTCAATTTTTTGTATAAATTGATGAACAGCGAAAACTAGTTTAATAATAGTTTTATTTTTACCTTGTTATTAAGTTGATTGACAAATTCTGTTACACCTGTTAAAAATGCAAAATCCAATACAAAAATGGATCTTTTAAATGTATAAGAAGTTGGTTTGTTCCATTTGAAAAATTTTACTCAAAAAACAAGTAAAAAAGGGCTAAATTCGACTGTGCCGAATCTTTGAATACCCTCCACCATAGGGGCTGAAGATGATATACGTATATACTAAATTTTGCATGAACTGTAATATGAATATGTTTTGTCAATTTATGTAACGAACTTTTGTTATTTAGTTTTAGAAATGTTATTTACAGAGGTCTGCTCTGTTAGCGACTTTAACATTGTTGCTTTTAACGTTAACTTAGTTATTAAGAGTAACACACATATAGCTCATAGTATGTAAGACAGTAAATGTAATCGAACAAGAAGAAGACTTAATAACATTTTTACTTACTTAACAGAAAACAAAAATAGATACAGAAAAATTGTACAAATTTGTATGGAAAATTTAGAGGTACCTTCACATTTTCACTCATAACTTTTGAACCGCTTAACCGATTTTGCTCATTTTAAATACCAAACTGCTCGGGAGGATGTTCAATAATCTGGGTAAAAATAGGCACCCCCGCTTGCGTCTTCGCGTCGTGATCGCCATTTCAACAGACAGACGGACAGACAGACGGACATCGCTAAATCGACTTAAAATTGCATAAGGATCACGAATATATATATTTTATGGGGTCTTAAACCTATATTTCGACATATTACAAACGGAATGACAAACTAATATATACCCTCACCATATATGGTGGAGGGTATAACAAGTAAGAGCGGCTAAATTCGGCTATGCCGAATCTTATATACCCTTCACCATGGTTGGGAAAAAACTGAAGTTTATATATGGACATATATGAAATGGACACATTTATATACGGACGCCTTTTAGAGGAAATTAACCAATTAGTTTGGTGATAAAACTTGGACTAGGGAGGACTTATGGTTCCAGAAAATAGGTAATTAAAAAAATATATGTTTTGGGCATAACTTTTTTGTATCTGAACCGATATTTCCGAGTTTTTTTTTAGAAAATATGTTATACTAAAGATTTTCGATCTTTTGCTATATAAGACGTATCCTTGGTCATATTACAGCTCTAAAATAATATATGAGAAATAAAATAATACATGAGAAATAAAATGGTTTAAAAATCTTTTTATAAATTATTTTAAATCGGAGCAAAAAATAGAAATAAAACCGTTTGTATCAGAGGTTTTTTATAAAAATTTTGATGTTTTTAGCCCATTTATGGATTATTTAATTATTAATTTAAAATTTTATTTAAATTAATTATTTAATGTGAAAAAAACAAAAAAAAAAATCTTAAGAAAATATAAAAAAATTGTACAAAAAAAAAGATAAAAAAAGTATTTGTGACATAGCGTTTATTGAGGTCATGCGAAATCATTGTTAATAAATAAGTAAATAAACAGTTTTCGTTCATTAGAGATTTGTTTGGTTTTTATTTAAATGACAAATCTTTGTATGTGTTTGTTGTTTGTGTATAAAAGGCGAAGAGGTGAAAGAGTTTCTTTCAAATCGTTAAAAGAAATCACTAGAACTGCATGTGTTTTATTTCTACAAAAACGTTTGATTTAGCTGGCAAATTTGCATTTGGGATTTTATTTCGCTTTTTTATTAAAAAATATTTTTAATTTCTTTAGCTTAATTTTAAAAATTTGAAGGAAAATAGTTTATAATTTTTCTTTTTATAAATTATTATAAGTTATGACATAAAATAGTTGCACTTAAAGGGAAATTATGTATAAAATTTTCTTAATATATGAGAAATAAAATGGTTTAAACATGGTTTTATAAATTCTTTTAAATCGGAGCAAAAAATAGAAATAAAACCGTTCGTATTTTGTTTGTATCAGAGGGTTTTTATAAAAATTTTGATGTTTTTAGCCTATATATGGATTATTTAATTATTAATATAAAATTTTATATAAATTAATTATTAAATGTTAAAAAAAAAAACAAAAAATAAACAAAAAAAAGTCTTAAGAAAATATAAAAAAAAAATGTACAAAAAAAAGTGAATTGACCGGGATTCGAACCCGCGGCCTTAGAAAAAAAAAAGTATTTGTGACATAGCATCTAGACAACTGAGCTATTGAAGCTCACACAAAATCATCGTTAATAGAGGTACATACATAAAAAGTCTTCGTTCATTAGAGATTTGTTTGGTTTTTATTTAAATGACAAATCTTTGTATGTGTTTGTTGTTTGTGTATAAAAGGTGGAGGTGAAAGAAAAGAATTTCAACAAATGGATGTGTTTATTATGCGTAAAACTGTACATACATCTTAAACAAAGGGATTTTACGGAAAAAATTAGAGGTAGTCCTGGTATTTTTGCTAATATCTCAGCCATTTATTAACCGATCTGTCTGATTTTCAATAGCAAACAGAAATTGATCATATGTAACAGAAATAAATAACAATCAAGTCCTCATCATGACTGGGTTCTTCGAAAACCCCATTTCAACACACAGACGGACATCGTTAAACCAACTTCGCTCTTCATAAGGACCCAGAATATATCAATATTGTAGAAATTACAAACGGAATGACAAACTTATATATACCCTTCCACCTGTGGTGAAGGGTATAACAAAGTTACCTCTTCACGAAGACTAAATAGCCTTTGAAGACAACGTCCTTTGCTAAGCCACAAAACTTCTGTATACATCACCAAATCGCCATACTCAGCATTTTTCTCATTAAGGAGTGCTTTAAATTTTCTGTGGCTCAGTAAAACTTCCATATTATTTGTCAAATTCAGGCAATTTGTGAATAATGCCTGTTAATGAACTATGAAGTGAAAAAGTGAAAAACAAACACATCAAAACTATCTTTTAATACTAGTTCTACAACACCATCAGTACATACTGTTGAAAATTTGCCTCTATCGGCGAAAGAAAAAATTTCATCGTTAACAATATCGCAATTGCTTTTCCTTTTACATTACCATGCAAACCAAATATTCTTAATTTCCCTTCATGAGTGTTGATGTTGTTATCCACAGTTTTAACAAAAATTTTAAATTGTGCTATATTATTAATATCAATGCATTCATCTAAGAAAATAGAAAAATATTTTTAATTAAGTATTCTATTTTGTATATTTAAATAGATGAATGCACTAATATTTTTTGTTCTGCGTTTGATAGTGCGTGTGGACAGGGGAACATCATTAAATATTTTGCGTATCTCTTCGGCGTTTTTACCAAAGCATTTTAACACGTCATTACTTAATTTTTGTAGAAGTGCCATCCTTGAAAGGACGAGATCGTTTTGCGAGATCAGCCGCAACAACAAATGATGCTTTTTTATAAGAAATATATAGGTTTTTCTTTAACTTTAAGCACTTGAGAATAAACTATCATTTTTTCATAAACGATTTTTTTACCATAAGGTAAATTTTTATATTCATTATGACATGTGTTAAAATACCTTTCGATATATATGTATTTAGCGAAGCGTGACAACGTACGTTAACAAACTAATCATTCTCTAAAAAAATCCGCTTAACAGGAATTCCATTTCGAACACTTCATTAATCATTGTTTTTTTGAGTGTATGTAAATCAACAAGCGTCGACACAACCTCTTTCAAAGAGCATACAAAGGTATAGAGTGTCAGAACTAATCTTCGAGAAATTTAACATGCTACAGTGTTCAGCAGCATCATGTTTATGTAAATGGCAAAATCTTCAAGGTTGCTTATGTGTTGAAAAACATTAAAGTTGGTTAATGCAGTATTGTCATATAAGCAGTTTAATTGTTTATCACAGTTTTTGGAATTCTTAACAGTTTTCCAGTTTTTTTCATGAAAACAACTGTTTTTTAAATTAATACATTTTTATAGTTTTTTTTATTATACGTTGCAACAATTAATAGCATATTTGTTTTCTTTATTATATATTTTTACGACAGAAATGGGAAATAATGGATATGAATCGACAGAAATGTTCAATTTGTGTATACACCTTAATACTTTTCATGTCACATCGAGTGTTTTTTACTTAACAGTATAATACAAGAAAATCTTAAAACTATATATGGCTTGTTCTAATGCCCATATAAGTAAAAGAAAGCTACTATGCTAAAATGAGAAAGTACACATTCAAACGTACAAAAATGTTAACCTGAGTGTAAAAAAATGCTTGCTCGCAGCATCTACGATAGCTAACGGAGCAATGACTGCACAAAAAAAGTAAATTCCTAACACTTAATACTAAGTAAAAACATCTGTTCAATAAAATTTGCAAAACAGAATTTATAACAGAACGTTACAATTGAGTAAAAAAAATTTCCACGAACAAAGTAAGTTATTCCAAAAACAATTATGTATAAACAGAAATACGATATGTAAGACTCAAAATAATATTCTTATATATATGTATCAAAATTTATAAAAAATATTCTAACGGAAAATATATACCGTTATTTAAATATGTCCATACTCTTTTTTTTAATAGAAAAAATCATTTTCCTTTTCAAATAAAAATTAAATAAAAAATAAAAGTTTGTGTATATATGTCAAAAAAAAGCACAAAGACAACAGTTTTCTTTTCCAAATCCTAAGCCCCTATGAGAGCCTGGAGTAGCATGTAAATAAAAATTTGGTTGGATATTTGGATCCTTACGTCAACAATGCACTCATGCATAATTCCAATTGAGGACAGGTATGAAGAACTATTCCAATTAGTATTTTCTTCAGATTAAAAAATTTCGTTCATCAAGGTGTTATCGTGATATGGAAGTTTATCTACAAATTTACTTTGAAGTGACAAAGCATATCTACAGAATGGCACTACAGATGAGTTTTCATAGATGTAAGCATTAGAATAACGTTTCAAGAAGTTTTCAAATTTGTTTCCAATACATTTTCTCAGAATCCTTCGCTCAAAGATCTCCAATTCTTTAGGCACTATTGGTGAAATAGACTAACGCAGATTCATTCGCAACTTTGTAAAGAAGTAGCTCAGTTTCCCCAGGTAAATATCTGCTGTTTATAATACCAGAAAACATTCCACACTCGTTTAGCCTTCGTCAGGAGAATTCTACCGTTGTCATTTAACTTGAATAACTTATCAAAGTGGAGAGATACTTGACATTAGACATAAATGGAATATCAACACCATCCAAGGAGAGTTTTAAGAATTTGCTTTGGGGGACAACATATCTAGCGCATTTGCCACTCGCGTTCCTTATACAAATCGCTTTGAATTTGGCAGCGTTTATTTTTATACCCCATTTTTTATAAAATTTATTGACCGAACCAAGATGTGATGCTGCGTTGTTCAGCGCCTGAATGGGCGAACCATGCAATCATCTCCATACAAAATTGCTTTCGAATTTTCTACCATATGCGGAAAATCATGTAGAAAAAGGTTGAACAGATATGGGGCCAATAGACTCCCCTGTGGCACACAGCTCCTGACCGGTCCAAAGTTTGATGAAAAGTTGATTTGGATAGTGAATTTACGATTGAGATAATAAATTAAAAAAAATTTTAACAGAAAAGGGTCAATACCAAGTTCTATAAATTTATAGAGAATTCCTTTATGCCAATCAGAATCAAACGCTTTTTCAATATCCAAAGGTATAGCAACAGTACAGGTCCTTGTTCTCAAATTTTTCAAGACATGTGAAAATTTTAAAAGTGCATGTTGGGTTGAATTAAAGATTTTAAACCCAAATTGGAATGCTGAGACTGGGTCTACAATGAATTCATTTTCAAGTTTTTCTTTTAAAACGTGTTCAAAAACTTTACAAAGATTTGACAACAGCGATATTGGACGAAAATCTTCGAGTCTGTGGCTGTTGTTTTTCTTTTTTATCGGTATGATTTTTGCAGACTTCCAAGAGTTCGGAAAATATCCATTGTTTAAGCAATTATTAAAGATGACTAATAATTGCAGTGTTAAATCGGGAAATTTTATTATTAAAAAATTTGAAATTCCATCTATTCCACAAGATTTTTTGTTGTTTATTCTTTGAATAATTCCCTTGATAACATTAACATTTGTGAAATGGTAGGAATCACTATTTCTACAAGAGTTAAAACTGTCATCAAATGTGTAGATGCGACGAGATACATGATTTATATTATATATATTATATTTTTTCAATTTGTCATTAAACTTTTTAGCTTGTTCCAAATTAATAATTTCTTTAATGATAGTTTTTTAGCAGTTTGGTTTGCTTAGAGAGAATATTATACTCAGGACTTAATATTCCACAGAACTGTTACCAGTTCTGTGGAATATTCTTTTCAACTCTCTTTGCCATCTGTGTTTTGAAGAAAATAATTTTTTAACTTTTTCACATAACGGGATCTTGTTTCCTCTGAGAACAATTTTTTTAGAATGTAAATTGTGAATTGAATTCAGGTTTGAACTAAAATTATTTATTAAGCTAATTCATAATTTTCAATATTTCTGTTTTCAGGAGGCATCAGACACACAGAGAAAGTTTCTAAATCTCTTCGGAACTGGTTCTAATTTGTGTTTTTATAGGAGGTATAAGTACGAGGACTACGTAAGGTTTGCTCCAGATAATCTAGATGGATTTCCAGTTTGACAGGCAAATGGTCAGAAAATGTAGGAAGAGTTGTAATATGTATTATAATTCTGAGAACTATGATTTATGAACATTGGACTAAGCAAAAAATGATCTAAAAAAGAAGATCCATTTAGGTATGAAGGTTTATCATCGCAAACGCGAAAAACATCCAAATTGTGGTACAGAAGCCAATTATGAAGAATTTTGCCATTTGAATTCTCAATCTGATCCCCCCATACAGGATTCTTAGTGTTCATATCACCACCTAAGATAAAACCATTAGCCACATCTAATATATTGCTCAGCCCATCATACAGATTTACGGTAGAGTAGTTGCAGGGAATATAAACAGACCCAATTAAGACTCTATTGCAGATGTTGTGCCTTTTGAGGTAAATTTGAATAAACAACACTATTGATACTTATTTTGTTGTGTGAAGTAGTGTCTTTTATTACCACAGCGACTCCGACTGGGGAGTTATCACAAACAAAATTGTAGACGTGCAGTGACATGTTTGTATTTTTTTAAGGTGACACTCTTGAATGAAACCTACATCAACGTTGTTATGGAATAAAATTTTTTGAAGCTCGATTCCACAACTTCTATCGACTACAGATCGTAAATTAAATGATAATAACTTTATGTGATTATGGGCTATAGGTAAGTTTAACTTAATTAAGGAGACGCAAAAAATTATTTTTTACCTCAATCTTTGGCATTTTTTTGTAATCCTCCAGGAATTTGTCTAGTCCTTGATCTAAGGTTAATCCCTTTTGGATCCAAAAATAATGATGCAAGTTTCAAAAATTGTTCATTGACCGGAGATATCTTTTTCCGAGGGTTTACTGGTTGAGCCGATTTAGAATAGAAGAGACTTGCAAAAGACTCACCCGGTTTTGTTTAAGAATAATTAAAAACTTTTTGTATTTTATTGTTGACAGTAGATTTTATTTCACGTGCTTTAGACATGCGTTTAATTTTGCCTGACAAATATTTTTTGTAGTGAGAGCAACCTCTCCAGTTTGCAGGATTTGCCACAGTTTAGACAACTAGGCTCAGAGTTTTCCATCTGATTTCGCTGGGACATGCCGGGAAGATTAGATTGACAGCATTTTACACATTTAAAAATTGAATTATAAATGCGCCCCCATTGTTGGTATCTATGGCATTGGATTTTTTGTTCTTTTTTCTTTGGTTTTTCCCAAGTTATTGCCTGGTTTATCAGGTATTTAACGTAAGCTATATCGTTTAATTTCTTTCCAGGAACTAACGTTACTAAAAATGGTCCAGTGTAAATGTTGTTCTTTTTGGAGTACGAAGTACTAAATTTTGAAACTTTAGATACCATATTAGGTACCCGTTTATTTAAATTCATCCGTTTCGATTTTGAAGTATAAAGTTCTTTTGGTGTAAAAGAATAAGATTTAATTTTTTTCCCCCTTAAAAGTGTCATCATTTCTGCATGCACTGAAACGTCAGCAAGGTATAATTTACATTTGTGTTTATTTACGTTCTTAACCTTAAAAATAATTTTAGGTGATTTTGCATCTAGTTAATCACAAAGATGTTTTACATTAACCTTGTGCTGAAAAATTGGTGGGCAAAAAGAGTTGCTAACAGAGCTGGAAGGCTTTATTGACCCGGTTGGTTTATTATTTAAGTTGTTGTTGTGCCTTACATTGCCATTACTTCTATATCCAAGTCATCAAGAAGAGCAAATATGTTTTGTCGGCTAGGGTCTCGAGAAGCACACTCACCAAAAACGGTCTGTAATGGCAACTCAACATTTTGCTGTTATTACGGGAAATTCTGCTTATTTGAGCCCAGCGGTATTTTTTGCTAATATTAGCAACACATGTCTGCTGACGTGTAGTACAATGAAATTTGTAGCCGCTACTAAATTTTAGTAGACTTTTTTGTAAAGTGGAATTTCAAATCAGAAAAAAAAAATTAATTACAAAGTTTTAAATTTATTTTTTTTTATCGAGCATCAAAAATTTTGATTATATTTTTTAAAAAATACTATATACAAAATTAAAAAAAAAATCAAAGGCTTAAAAATCTTAAAAATTGTTAAAACATAAACGAATTTATCATTTTGTTTTAATTTGAATTTATTTTAGAACTGATTTTTAGAACTAAAACCCCTTTTTAGTGCTATTTTAAGTGGATGTCCTCTTTTTAGACATGAATCGGTATATTCACTTCCGATCCCTTTTTTAAACCTATGTAACATTTTAGGGCAATTTAAGTTTATATGTATAAGTTTTAATTATAAGAAATAGCATTTCCTTCAATATCCACTTTTTTAAAAAAAGTAATTTTTTGCTAATTTCAGCAAATCGGTTTTCAAAAATTTGTTAAATGATTTCTGAAATTAGCAACAAAAATTTGTAAATATTCTGTAAAAATTCTGTAATTTGTAAAATGTAAATAGCAAAAAGATTTGCTTAATAATAATTTTTTTACTAAAAAACAGTACAAAAATTGTAAAGTGGGATTGAAAACCGTTTACAAATTTTTCTACTAACTTTTTTTTCTGAGTGCAGGTGATAAAAGGCTTGTAACGTCCACAGTAGCTGGCAAGACAGATGCATATAGTGATCATCTATTGCAGATGCTTTGCTACTGCTCAACATCTGCACAGTTTGCTTTTTAGAATGTTGTGCAAAAGATAAAAATATGTCCACCTTAATAATATTAACAAATATTATTAAAAATCTTGATGGTAAAATGACAACATTTTGTTAACTTATAATAAAAAAAGAATTAAAGGAAAGATGAAACGACTTTTAATTATTAAAAATCAATCAAAACAAAAAAGAAAACTGATTTCGCACTATTGTATCAGAAACTTAAATCATGCCATAGTTGCAAAAATTTGCGGCAGCACTTTCAATTGTTTGCATAAAAAAACGTTTGACGTTAACCAGTGCTGACAAGTGATACTTTTTGAACGTTTTACTTTTATTATGCTGCAGAGTGATACGCAACTACTGTATTTACGAACGTACCCATACTTTTACTTGAGTAGTCCACTTGAAAAATCGGCTATGTTAATAGAACAAAATTTTAAAAAATCGATTAAAACTTCGAGTCTATTGACGTGTTACAGTCAACCCTGACATCTTTCAAGGCCCGTGAGAATTTTGTTGTAAAGATGTTTCATTTAAAATATTATTTAACTTCCCTTAACGTTGCTACATCTTCAACCTAATAAAGATTGAATTAACACATGATTAGTTTAATTCCTAATAATTAACAAAAATTTTATATTTATTATGTCTTATTATCTATTAAACATTTAGCGGCTAACAATATAAATATATCTATATTTAACCTACGTATACGTATTCTAACAAAAAAGTAAGTTTTTCCAATAATATGGGATATTAAAGAAATACCACATATAAACAATTTTTTCTATATGTTATTGGACTTCTTATTTAATTAGTTTTCTTTTCTTTATTATTCTTATTAATTTTATTATTTTATGATTTCTAAGTTTCCCCCATTTTCTTTATTGCCCAGAATACTTCTTTATGAGAAAAAAAAAACAAAAACAACGAAACCCCCCCCCCCCCCAAAAAAAAAAAAATAGTCGCTACCTTTGCCCGAGTGCAAAGCATCAAACAAAAAAGGCGATTTTCGAATTATTTTAGTTTAGGTATTCTTATTTTACTTATTACTGGCCAATAATTTATTATATGTTATATTGATTATTAGTTTACTTATAGTTTAGAGAAGTATTAGACCTTTGTTTTAACAGGAAATTTTTTTTAAGAAAAAACTTACACAAAATTATTGGATTCATGTAGCTTAAAAACCAGCGAAATCGTTAAAATTTTGAATATGTACTTATGATTATCTTACGCTGTTCTTACTCTAATTCTTCTTCCTTATGTAACCAAATTTATTTAAATTCAAATTATCAGATTTCTCTTAAGTATAAAATTTATTGTTGCCTCTATTTTTGTTTAAACTCTCTTCTTTTAGTTTTAAAACAAAATTTTATGTCTACTTTAGGAATTTTCTGTTATTTTGAATTTAATGAGTTTGCTTACAACTACTATAGAACATGAGTAATCTGTTAAGACTATTAAGGGTTAATGTTACGAATGAGTATATTTCTAATTTAGTGTTATTAATCTTATTATTAAATATTTGAAAGGTCAAATCAAAGGCGTAAGGGAGTCAAATCAATCTTCGCTTTGACGTTGAATGATTACAAAAAAATCAATCACTTTCAAGCGGTCTTTGCTTCACGGTCTCCCCTCTAGTATGTAACTTACCAACAAAGGTTGTATAAAATAGGGGGTTTATGTATTTACTAGGTTCTAAAGTGGTATAAAAATCATAAATTATAGAACCAACCAATTTCATCGATGTGAATCCTTAAATTACACTAGGTTATTGTCAACAATTTCGAACCACAGACCTCAAGGCAAATTATCCACAAATTAACGCTTGACGTGTTTGTTTGACTCCTATTAGTATTAGAGCAATTTTTACAAAATTTTATCAGTACCAAAGATGTTCAAAAGCAAAACAAAAACATTTCATTATTTCCTTTCCAATAAGAGAAAGAAACGTGTCTAGCACAATCATCCAGAGTCCTAAAAGAACAAAACCTTCAACTCGATTTCCAAAGCGTTGAATTTACTACCTTATCATGTCGCTATTAAGTTAATCACAGTGTGTCCTGACGCAAATTTATTGACCACGAATGTTATCCTTACGATTATAGAGCTACGGTCCCGGGTCGATGGTGGTTGTGCCCCTTTCCACAAAATCAATAAATAGTTAATTTATTTTCTTACACTTTATCTGACGGTTTGCAACTATCAAAGCCCGAGCGACGGTTTTCTCATTCTCGGGAAAAACATTCCCACATGCCTAGCTTTGATGAAATCGAATTAAGGTGACTTCTTTTTCAGGACTTTGAGACAAACCCAAAAAAATATACAAACTCATCTTACCCCTTTCTACTGCCTCCGATTTTCATAAAACTTGTTGTAATCCTGACCCAACAGAAAATTAAGCTTTGAGATCCGACTCACGATCAATTTTTTTTTTTATTAATTCAGTTAAATTTTCATTTTTAATTTTGGTAAAACTTATTTTAAGAGAAATTGCTGAAGTTTGTTTCTTTCTCTCTATTGCCAAATAAGACCGAATAAGCTATCATCTTCAACATTTCACCCCGAGTTACGCATGGTATGTACTTGTCACAATTTGCAGCTTTTCACAATAAGCTATCATTTTTGCCGACTCTATTGTGAATGGGTCGCAAAAGAAATGAACGAGTGTCACACTCGAAAACAGATTGTTGGCGTTGGCCACAAAAAAATTATTTGGTGAGCATACATACTTCACATTCTCCTCCTCAACGTGACCGTCACAATGTTAAATCTAAACAGATCACCTTAGAAAAATATTTTACTCTTGTTTCTTCTTCATCATCCATTAAAGTTTCTTCGGTATCGGTTGCTTCTCCTAATTCAGCCTCATCTTGATCTTCTTGAAGAAATCTAGAATATTTTAGACTATCGACTGTAGGCCAATCCTCTCCAAAATGTTTTATGAGTACACTCAGAAAAAAAGTTAGTAGAACAATTTGTAAACGGTTTTCAATATCACTTTACTATTTTTGAACTGATTTTTAGTAAAAAAATTATTATTTAGCAAATCTTTTTGCTATTTAGATATTACAAATTTCAGAGTTTTTACAGAATATTTACAAATTTTCGTTGCTAATTTCAGAAATCATTTTACAAATTTTTGAAAACCTAGCAAATCGGTTTTCAAAAAAATTACTAATTCTATAAACGTGGATATTGAAGGATTTGTTATATCTAATAAAAACTTACACATACAATTTTAAATTGCCTTAAAAAGTTACATATATTAAAAAAGGGATCGGAAGTTAATATACCGACTCGTGTCTGAAAATAAGACATCCACTTAAAAAGCTTTTTAGTTATAAAAATCAGCCCTAAAAACAATTAAAATTTGACCTTAAAAGTAGAAAAATATTAACTAAAATATTTTTCAAAACAGAAATTACCAAATATAAACAAAATTATTAATTCGTTTGTTTTAACAATTTTTAAGATTTTTAAGCTTTGTTTTTAATTTTGTATAAATTAATTTTTGAAAAAGTAAATAAAAAAAAAATTTAATTTTGTATTAATATTAATAATATTTAGTAATTTATTTTTGCTGATTTTAGCAAACAGATTTTAAATTCCACTTTTCAAAAAGTATACTAAAATTTAGTAGCGGCTACTAATTTTTCTACTAATTGCATTGTACTACACGTCAGCAGACATGTGTTGCTAGGATTAGCAAAAAATACCCCTGGGCTCAAATTAGCAAAATTTCCTGTAATAACAGCAAAATTTTCAGTTGCCATTCAGACTTTTTTGGGTGAGGTAGGCTCCTTACATCAATTAACTTTGCCCATTTTACAGGAACGCCTACATTGATAAAAGCAGGTTCAATGTGATCATATGTTTTAACTACCTTACAAATATTCCCGTAATTATTCAGTTCTGATACATGGGGTTCCCCTTTCATGCCAATTTTACAATTTTTATCTTTTCGCAACAAAAATCTCTTTGAGGCATTAAAATTGAAATGCCAGGATTCAGGCAATTTAAGTAAGGTTCTTGTGGTTGATTTCCAATCATAAAAATTGAAGTCTCTGCCAAGTCTATAGTAGTCCTTAAGTATACTTTTAAGAAAAGTATACTTTAGAACTCCTAAAGTATACTTTATTTTTGACTATGATTACGCGCCAATGTTTTTCAACCCTTTAGCAACTTTGAAAATGTTGCATACTTACATAAACTTGATGCCGCTGAACTCTGTAGCATTTTGAATTTTCCGAAGATTAGTTCTGACACTCTATACTAGAGTATTCCAAAACCGAAACCGAAAACCGGTCAACCGGTTTCTTTTTTTTTAACCCGATCGGCTTCGAATATTTTGTAAATTCGAAGAAAACCGAAAACCGGTCTTTTTTGTTCGGTTAACCGGTTTTTTTTAATTACATCACCAACTGGGTTACTTGGTCTCTTTTATTTTTTCTGAACACTTTTATAATCGTTTGTTGGTTATGAAGATTTAGATGTAAGTCTGATAGATTTCGATGAAGACTTAACTTTGGATATTCCAAATTCAAATAGTTTAATTTCTGATCTAAATAACACAGTATTCAATACATAGTATTCAAAATCCTAAAAAAGAGACTGTACAAAATCATTCATCATTATATGTGACCTTCTCCGAGAAAAGGGACCTAGTGTGTGAAAATGAAGTTTTGAGAAAAACGCATTTAAAGTTATCACTGTGAACACACCATCAGTTGGGGGATGCGATTTGGTATGATTAGTTATGACTTTGGTGACATCATGCCTATGTGGTGACGTATTTTTTTAGCTTTTATAGTGACAATTTAAAACCAAAAAAGTAAAATTGTAATGTTTTTCTCATTTTTATCGATTTTCCCAAGTTCGTATTGTACGTTTTTATGGGGTAAATAAATTTCTATCAGAAATCTAACTCATTTCATCTTATTCTACACCCTTTTAGGTACCAGAATCCACTCTTAAGTCCAAACACGTTTTTTGACACACTAGGTCCCTTTTCTAGGAGGATCCTGACAAATGCGACAAAAGAACTGAAAAGTTGGACAATTTATATAATTGTCTTTTGACTATTTGTCCAACATCTACTATTAGTGAAAGAGTATTTTCCACTTCCAGCTTTATTAAAAGCAAACAAAAAAATCGTCTTAAAACGAAACATTTAAATTGCATATTATTTCTAAAACATTATTTTAGAAGTTAAAAATAGATTTTCTTTTTACATATTTAAAAAATTTTGGTTTGAAGTTAATTTTTTGTTGAAATGAAATACAATAAAAAAATTAAATTTAAATGAATATGACAATAAAAATAATTAACAAATTATATAAGCTTTTTAATCAAATTAAAAAAAAACCGAAAAAACCGGTTGACCGGTTTTTTTTTTAAATTCGATTTTTCGATCAACTGCGTTATCGACATTTGTAAACTGTGAAGAACAATAATACAAAAAAAAAAAGATATCAACTTAAAACAAAATGGGACCTGATGATCCAAATGAAAAACAAGGTACGCCAAGAAATAGCCTTAGCTTATTTAGAATAAGTTAAGTACAAGAATTACAAACAGAGAATGCTAATCTTTTACAAAGTAACATTCGATTTGAGCAAATATGCAGTCAATTAAGAAGTGAAATTGCAACACTGAAAAATGAACTTGAAATGCAACGTCCTTTATCCTATCAAACGGATGAAGAGGAACTTGAAAGAGAAATTGGTAAACCTGATAGAGCAAACCAAATTGAAGTCACAATCGATAAACCCCAACCAAGTGAAAATTGGCAAAAAGTGGCCAGTAAGAAACGAAACCGTGAAAGTCCTGAACAAATAAATTCCAATAAAAGGAAATATACACTCGAGTCATATTGGCTTAGCAATAAAACCACGTCAACAAATATGTTTGCTTCACTTGATGATGATGCTGACAATCCTTTAACTACAAACCCAGTTCAGTATATCCCGAAACCACCACCTATATTTGTTGATAAAGTTACAAATATACAACCATTATTAACTCAACTAAATCAATGTGTAAAAGATCAGTTTGATTTAAAAACTACTAGAACTGATCAAGTCAAAATTCAACCCAAACTGAAGAAAGTTATAAAAAAATAGTTGAAGAACTAGAAAAAAAGAAAACGGAATTTTATACATATAAACCAAAAAGCGAAAGAGGATTTAAAGTTTTACTCAAAAACTTGCACCCATCTGTAAACACAGATGAAGTTAAAAAGGAACTACTGGCCCATGAACATGAAGTCACCAACATTTGGAACATAAAAAAACTAGCCTCTTCCCTTGTTTGATTTAGAATTAAAAACAAACTCTAACAATAAGGATATATACTCCATAAAAACATTGATGTATAGTCAAATAAAGTTTGAACCTCCTAAATCAAGAAAAACAGTTCCACAATGTTCTAACTGCCAGCAATATGTCATACAAAATCATTCTGTAGACGGAGCCCCAAATGCATTAAATGCGCTGGGGACCATCTATCCAGAGACTGTGAGCGTAAAAATTGGTCAAACCAAGTAAAATGCATTCTCTGTGGTGGGAAGCACCCTGCAAACTATAAAGGTTGTATAATTTATAAGCAATTGTCTAAAACGAACAACCCTTCTATCAGAAATAAGGATTTTATTTATCCGCTTGTAACTGAAAACATGCATAATAAAACTCAAATTGAACCCTGTCAAATGAATGTTCTTGTTGAACGTACTTCTAATATAAGAAATGGTGAACACCGTCAATCAAATACAACTGATCATAGTCTTAGAAAATTTCAACAAACACAAAATGCTCACAAACCAAATTCTTATGCTAGTGTAACAAGAACTACACTTAACCCTCTACCAAGCCAAGAAAATAAATACAAAAAAGTAACACAGTCAAACGAAATATATTTAATGTTTAACTCGCTTAAAGAAATTATGGAACAAATGTCAAATCTTGTTATTAGCATAATATCTAAAGTTACTCAATATGATTGATCTAAAAATGGCGTTCTGGAATGCTAATGGATTAGCGCAACACACGCTTGAAGTTAAATCATTCCTATTGTCACAACAAATAGATGTATTAATGATCTCAGAAACACACTTCACACAAAAAAGTAACTTTAATTTACCCCAATACAAGTTCTACCATGTCATGCACCCAGATGGAAAAGCTCATGGAGGATCTGCCATTCTCATAAGAGATAATATAAAACACCATCCGGGTCAACACTTCTGCACAGAGGAAATACAAGCAACAAATGTAATTGTCGAAAATTGGCATGGTCCTTTAACCATTTCATCCTTGTATAGCCCACCAAAGCACAAAATGATACAAGCCACATATGAAAATTTTTTCAAAACTCTAGGAAACAGATTCTTAGCCTGTGGTGACTATAATGCAAAACATACTGCATGGGGTTCTCGACTAAAAAATACAAAAGGCAACCAACTGTACTCCGCAATAAAATGTTATAATTTGAATATATTTTCACCCTATTCCCCCACATATTGGCCTACAGACTTAAACAAAAAGCCTGATTTGATAGATTTTTGTGTATCTAAGGGTATACCACCCAATTTACAAAAATGCTACCCATGTTCAGACTTATCATCCGATCATTCTCCTGTCATATTGACAATTAGTACAACTGTACATTGCGTAGAAGGACCTTGCAAATTGCATAACAAGAAAACAGATTGGAATCACTATCGCGAACTCATCAGCTCATCTCTAAATCTTAACTTACCCCTAAAAACTTATGAAGATATTACAAATGCCGTCGAAATCTTTGTTAAAATAATACAAAACGCAGCTTGGGACTCTACTCCACAAAATTGTTGTATTAATCTCCCCAAATGTTCAATTGAAGTACGGAAAAAACTATCCGACAAACGGAAAGCTAGAAAATGCTGGCAAAGAACCAAGTCTCCTACTGACAAAGCAAAGTTAAATAAACTAACTTTCGAACTCAAAAATTTATTAAAGTATGAAAACAACAAAAAATTCGAAGAAGAAATGCAAAAACTGGGTCCAACAAAAGTAACAGATTACTCACTATGGAAAATAACAAAACAAATAAAGAAACAACAAAAAATAAATAATCCTATACGGAAACCAGATGCTATTTGGGCGAGAAGTAATAGTGAAAAGGCGAAAACTTTTGCTACTCATCTTGAAAAAGTGTTTACCTCCAATGAACTAAACAATGACGACACCCCAAATCACATTGAAAATAAATATCATAAATGAAACCCACCAACTAGATTTTCCAATTAAAAAGTTTACAAAATTGGAAGTAGCTAATGCAATAAATAATTTAAATATTGAAAAAGCCCCAGGATATGACCTTATAACTGCAAAAGCATTAAAAGAATTACCACGAGAAGGTATAACTCTTTTGACCTTCATATACAACGCCTGCATGCTCCACTGTTTCGTACCACCCGAATGGAAAGTTGCGCAGATATCTATGATCCCTAAACCTGGAAAACCTGTTGAACAAGTAACGTCATATCGACCTATTAGTCTATTACCTATTCCCTCAAAAGTTCTAGAGGCTCTATTCCTCCGTAGATTGATGCCAATAATAGAATCGAAATCTCTTATTCCAAATCACCAGTTCGTTTTTCGAAAACGACATGGAACAATCGAACAAGTACATCGCTTAGTTGAAACAATCCACGAAACTTTCGAAGAAAAACAATACTGTACTGCAGCCTTCCTTGACATCTCTCAAACCTTTGATAAAGTGTGGCATAAAGGTCTGCTTTACAAAACAAAGAAAATGCTCCCCATAAACTACTATCTCTTCATTAGATCCTACCTATACAAACGCTCGTTCTATGTAAAAGAAGAAGAAGAAATGAGTGACATATGTACAATTTTGACAGGAGTACCACAGGGCAGCGTTATGGGACCCACTCTTTACTTGTTGTATACACACAAAAAACAAATTCATACTATTTATGAATATTTTATGAAAATTTGCCAATGTACTAATTTAAGAACTTTTTCATAAAATCAGGTTGTATTTATGAACAGATTATTAAAAAAAAATACTGGGAAAGTTTGTGTACTCCTTTTTATGAAATGGTTCTTAAAATATATGTAGATATACTTATTATTTATGAAAAAGTACTTAAAAAATTTGCCAATGTACAAAATCTTATTATTAAGGAACGAGTGCATAAATACATATAATACTGGGAATTTAGTTAGGAAATAATTCATATTATAAATTTGTTCTATGTACCTATTCCTATAAGCTAGGAAACTCATAAATAAAAATGATCTGTGTATTGTTTTTTTTAGAGTTTTATTATTATTTTTTCAAGAGTTTGAATTTAAAGTTAACAAAAAAAAAAAATTATTAAAATTAGGTAAAAAATATCAAAAAAATAAAATATGATATATAATATTAAGTATTTCATAATATTTCGTAATTCTGAATCCGTTCTTAAAGCATATGAACATGTTTCTATTATGTATGTCCGCCGTCATCTTTTCATAATATTTAAGAATTAAGACATATTTAATATGATTTTTTTCTTTATGAACAATGTTCATAATAATTATGATCGAATTTATAAAAAAACACTGGGAAGTTAGGAACACTTCATAAATAGTAAGTAAGCTTCATATATAATATAAACCTTCAAAATTATGAACAATTTTCATAAATAATTATGAATTTTATTTTTTTGTGTGTACATCTGATCTTCCCCAAACAGATGGTGTTATAATAGGAACTTTTGCTGACGATACAGCAGCTCTGTCTGTACACAAAAACCCAAAGACTGCAAGTGAAACTTTACAAAAATGTATAAATAATATATCTACATGGCTTACCAACTGGAGAATAAAAGCAAATGAATCGAAATCAGTGCAAATTACATTTACACTAAATAAAGAAACATGCCCTCCTACAAGGCTTAATGGAATCGAAATACCACAAGAAGAAAGTGTAAAATATCTAGGTATTTATCTGGACAAACGGTTAACCTGGAAAAAACACATACAAACCAAACGTAAAGCGCTAGATATCCAACTCAATAAAATTAACTTTCTTGTTAAACCCAATTTCCGACTGTCTCTTGGGAACAAATTATTGGTTTATAAATGTATACTTAAGCCAATTTGGACATATGGCATCCAATTATAGGGTACCGCATCCAAATCAAACATTAACAACATACAACGATTTCAATCCAAAACAATTAGGAGTATTGCAAATGCCCCCTGTTACATAACAAACAACCAACTTCATCGTGAGCTTAATATCCCTACCGTAAAAACTGAAATAGTGGCTCAACTATTGGCATACAAAACAAGAATTGAACAACACCCCAACTTATTAGCAATCAATCTGATGAGTAGCACAGCCACATTTCGTAGACTTCGAAGAAGAGCCCCGCAAGATTTACTAAATGAAACAACATTATAAAAACATAAATATGTATAATTTTCACTTTGGTGTTTAATTTAAACATTTTTACTGCCTGGGATGATCACTGGAACATCGCCATTATATAGTTTATTCTTAACTACTTCAAACCTAATGTTTAATATCATAAAGTTAGATAGATTGCATTAATAAAGTAAACTTAAAAAAAAGAAAACCGAAACCGGTTTTTTCAAAAGGCCGGTTTTTTGAATACTCTACTCTATACCTTTGTATACTATTTGAGCTGATTATTTTTGTGTTTTTGTTTAATGAATGAGCGCATGTAGGTGTTTGAGAAAAATGCCGCGTAGTAGTTTTGCCTGCCCTGATTTAAAATGGCAAATAATTACTTACTTTTTCAAATGTATTTTCCATAATTATGAAGAAAAAATTCCTTATTGTAAAATTTTTGTTAAACTTTTTTTTTCACAAATACAAAAAAGCTGATTTATTAGCAGCAGGTGTTAATTTGACAGTTTATCCAAACAAAACGTACGGCTAAGTTCTAAGAGAAACACAATTACAAGAAACGCTTTATGGTAAGATTAGGTTCCCGCGGGCACCCGCGGTAACGTACGCCGAACACATCTATTTTTGAAAATTTATGGTGTTATTCGTGATGTTCCAACTTTTTTGTCTGATGAATATATTAAAGAAAATGTTTGATTACCTTTTAAAATTAATTCCGTAACACGATTTTTTTAGACGAGTACCAGGTGATAGTAATGGAAACAATTCTAACAATATAAATGGCAGGTACAGACAAATTCCAACATAGTCGGTTAAGATTGCATTTGCTGGAAATTAATTGCCCAATGGAATATTTTTGAACTACACCATTTTTATACCCTCCACTATATATGGTTAGGGTATACTTCAGTTTGTCATTTCGTTTGTAACATGTCGAAATATAGGTCTAAGACCCCATAAAGTATGTATAATCGTGATCCTTATGCTATTTTAAGCCAATTTAGCGATGTACGTCTGTCTGTTGAAATGGCGATTACGACACGAAGACGCAAGCGGGGGTGCTCATTTTTAGCTAGATTAATGGATATTCTCCCGAGCAGCGGTTTAAAAGTTATGAGTGAAAATGTGAAAGTACCTTTACATTTTCCATACAATTTCATAGTAGCGACTGTGAAGTAAACTATTTTCACTTGTTTTTTCACAAATCGCTTAGAATTAGATAATATTTTATATTTACCTTAAATATTTTTCACCTCTGAAAAATATTTTGCAACTCTAAAATTTTTTTTTCAACACAAAAAATTTTTTCACCAAAGAATTTGTTTTCACATCCAAAAAAGTTTTTCACCATAAAAAATTTTTTCCCCTCCATAATTTTACTTCAAAAGTTTTCTACATTATTTGGTGGAGGGTTTTCAAAGATTCGGCACATCAGAATTTAAGCCTTTTTTTATACCCATAAAAAAAGGCTTAACCATATATGGTGCGAGTATACTTATATTAGTTTGTCATTTCGTTTGTAACATGTCGAAATATAGGTCTAAGGCCGCATAAAGTATATATATTCGTGATCACTATGCAATTTCAAGTCGATTTAGCAATGTCCGTCCGTCCATGTGTCTGTCTGATGTTTGTCTGTTGAAATGACGATCACACCGCGAAGACGCACACGGGGGTCTTCATTTTTACCTAGATTATTGGACATCCTCCCGAGCAGTTTGCTATTGAAAATGTGCAAAATTGGTCCAGCGGTTGAGAAGTTATGAGTGAAAATGTGAAGGTACCTCTAAATTTTCCATACAAATTAGTGTATTTTAGTACAATTTCATAGTAGGGACCGGCAAGTGAAATATTTTATCTTCTTTTTTCACCATTCGCTTAGAATTGAATAATATTTTATATTCACTTCAAAAAATTCTTTTCACCACTAAATTTTTTATCACACAAAAAATTTTTTCACCTCAAAAAATTTTTTCAGCTTAAAAATTTTTGTTCCCCACAATATTTTTTTTCACCCCAAAATTTGTTTTCACATCCAGAAAAAGTTTTTCACTTACATAATTTTACTTCTAAAGTTTTTTATCAGTTTTTTTTTTATCAAAAACAGTATAACATTATTTTTGGATATTGGTGGAGGGTATTCAAAGATTCGGCACAGCCAAATTTAAGCTGTTTTTTACTTGTTATGTGTTAAAGTTGATCAATATTATCCTCCAGTCAGACAGGTAGAAATTGCGCAGTATTGGGCACACTGTAAAGGGATGTATAAATACTCAAAGATCTCCCGTAAAGAAGTTATGGAAACTTATAGTGGACAGTACAATACTAGATTCATTCTTCTTGAAAAAGATTTTCCAGCACTAACATCGAACAATAACAATAAAGATGAGGAACTAAATAAGCTGCTTAGAACAAATTTAAAAGAATAGTATATCAACAAAACAAATTTGAGCATAATACCTCAAAATACGTATTTTAATTTTTTTCAAGTTTTCAACTTTCAATAGAAGATAAAAAAAATTTTCTTGTTTTATTCCAGAAGGGTCATATATTTTTTTTTTTTTTTTTGAGCAACGCCTGACAAAGTGCATTTCACTTAGATTTATCATCTCGCGCAATTAAAGTGTTACCATATTTGAAGTCTTTCATCTTTCACCAACTTTCATCTCTCCTCTATCCCCTTTTCAAAGAAAGCAACAGATTACGAGTAATTAATAGGAAGAACTTCTTGAGTGTTGCTTCTCTTAAAAAAAATTCATTGCCATTGAAGTCGTCAATTAATTGGCCTATCAACTAGTCCTATGTATGATTCACGATTTATGGCACCATACGAGGACGGGCCAATAAGTCCGTGGCTTTTTGAATTTTTGGATAATAAATAATTTTATTATTCAACATAGTCTCCTTTGGGCTCTATACACTTTGTCCAACGTGTCTCCAATTTTTTTATCCCTTCCAAAAAATAAGATTTGTCGAGGTCATCAAAATACATAGGTATTTGTTTGTGAGATGATTTCATCGTTGAAGTAAAATTTCTTCTCGCGGAGCCATTCTTTGGGTTTGGAAACAAGAAATAGTCATTTGGGGCTAAATCCGGAGAATAGGGCGGATGAAGGAGCAATTTGTAGCCTAATTTTAGATTTTCACAATCTCTCGCACTTTCAATGTTCGATCGGCCAATACCAAATCGTGAATTTTTTCAATTGTTTCGGGTATAGAGACCTAAACTAGGCATCCAGAACGTTCATCCGTGCTTGTACGGCCACAACGAAATTCAGTAAACCACTTATTTACCATTGAAATTGATGGTGAAAAGTTTCCATATTATTTATCAAGCTTATACTTGGTTTGAGTGATAGTTTTTTCTGCAAGATATAATGCTTAATCACGCGGTAGTCTGCAATCAATGGCTCTCAAACACAAACTAAATGATGCAGCTTGTTCAAATTTTGACAGGGGCAGTGTTGCCCTTTCAGTTGAGAAGCGGGAAATTCAAAAAGTCATAAACTTATTGACCCACCCTTATATATTACCGGCAATAAATATATTCTCAAGCGAGCGGTTCATACAGTAAATGCAGTAAATTTATGTCTACACATTTATCTTTAGTATAGTTAACAATTGGCTTTTCAAATAAAGTCTTATTTGCACATAATGAAAAAAATCTCAGTATGCTATTTGGAGGCCTAGAGTACATGGCGGATCAAGCCCTTGCTTTTTGGAGAGGATAATTTTTAGTTTTTACGCTATCAACATTTTATTTTTTTTTATTGTAAAACTTACCTTAAACTTCTATTAATATGAACTTTTTTCTTCTTTGGTTCAAAATCAATAAAAAAAAAAAAATACCAACCAGTCAAAAGAAAGTCTAACAATACAAAAATAAAATCCAATTTGTATTTAAAAAATATCTAATAAAAAACATTTTCCTTGGAATAGCAAGTTCTCAAACTAAAAACTTTGGTATGTTAATTATCTTTGCTGATTTATAATTTCACTACTAGATGACAGTCTCAGCGATTAACGCATTTCCAATCCAAATCGAAGTCTTATTAAGAGTTGTCACTATTACCATTAAGATGGTACTTAACTTTTTAAATAACTAAATTAGTTTAAAAAAACATTTCACGTCACAAAGTCTGTTGTGTAATATATTAACTTTTTTTTAATTGTTTTGGGGGGATATATCACCTTCATCCCTCTCCCTAAGATCCGCGCCTGCTAGAGTAGTTACGTTGATCCAAACTGAGCTGAGAACACTTACTGTTTTATTATATAAAAAAATATATATTGGATCTTTTTTTAAATCTAATCTTAATCCTTAATCTTGAGAGTAGATAGAGAGTAAAAAAATTTTTCCAATTTAATTATAACTCCATTGTTTTGTTTTTACTATAGAAGTAAATCTTTTGTAGTGTTGATTGTATAAGTATATCACTGTTCTCTACAAGGCTATCTAAGTGAGTCCAAAGAAACCAAAAAATTAAACCATAGAATACAAAAGTTACAAAACGATCCAAAATATACAGACGACGTAAAACTGATTTGGCATGTGGTATAGTTGATTCACTCTCTCCCAGTATATAAGTACGCATACCCATAATATAAGTGCGTATGTATGCTTCCCAATTTACTTGTGATGTGTCTGTATCAAATAAATCTTGATCTATTCGATTCAGATTTGAATGAAGTTGTTGAAAATTTTCATTTTTGAAATTCCATTCTTTTGTGGTGTAATACTGCAATAGTTGTAGACCAGATGATACTTTGTTTTGTACTTTTACTAAACTGAAAATTAGAAAATATTCTATAAACTTTACATTTGAAAAATTGTGTTTTCCATGTACTTACAATCGTTTACGTCCTATTAAAAGTAATAGAAAATCTATAAAATATGCTGGCAAATAATGAAAGAATATGACACATAACATATGAACATAATAGTTCTTTTTAATTGAACCATCTGGATACCAGAGTGCAAAACTTAATGGTGTTTCATAGAATATACGTTTGCCTGTTTCGATACATTCTCCCCAAGTATATAAAGCTTTGCTATTTATGCATAAATTACAAAATTCAACTTTTTCGGATTTTGAATTAGCACGATTATAACTAGCAACAATCATTCCATTAATGACTTTATCAACTGGTATAACTGTTGATGAATAGTCTGGATTACAATGCATCGATCGTATAACACCACGTGCAGCTCCAATCATGAGTCCTGTCGGTCCATTAACACCCTCAATCCAACCAGGTAAGGGTTCTTTTAAAGCTGCGGTAACTGAAAAAAATTGTTATTATAAATTATATCAGAAAAACATATAAAAATAATTCGAATTTATGATATTGCGATTCGAGTGTGCACACCCGTGACCGAAAACAGGTTAACCAGTTGCTTATTCTTGAAAACCCAATTGGCTTTGAATAATTTGTATTTTCGAATACTTTTTCTCACTTGTAAATCTCATGTGACCCTTTAAAATGCGTTATCTAAGCTGATTCCCCAGATGAAAATAGTTCAAAGTGTACCTTATTCGAGAACTATCATACACTCAAAGTAACAAATATTTTAATTTTCAGAGTTCCTATATTTTAAATGTCATGTTTCTAACCAAAAGAATGGTAGACAGCCAAAGGGGATACATTCCCCATCCTCTTAGAACACATTTTTAAAATGTCAGATTTTGAGTCAAAGATGTTTTGGCAGGCCGTCAAGGGAAAGACTTTTCCGCTTTTTGCCTACATACTAAATTTCAGCTCCTTAGCTCCAGTGGTTTGGACAGGACGCCCTTTGAACCACCATTTTTACCACATCCCTGGCCAAAATTCTAAAATGTCTCTTATCAATGAGTTAGCGCATGTTTCAGGGAACACATATTTCAGGTGCTTATTCAAAGGGGTTTGGGCATGACCTCAAGGGGGAGACTTTTCCCGCGTTTGGCACTTTCCGTAAAAATTTCTAAAATTCCCATCTTAGTGAATGTTGACGCCGGAAGAGGCTAAATTGCAACTGCCTAGCTCCTGTTGTTTTGGAAGGCTGATAAGTGGTGAACTTTCCTCTTTTCTGTTCCTTCCCATAAGATTTTCCAAAAATTCTGTCGTAGCTGATGTCTACACCGAAGAAGGAAACTTCATACCAAATTTCAACTTCCTGCTCTAGCGGTTTGGGAAGGTCGCCAAGAGGGGGGGCAAGAGGCCTTTTGAACTCCACATTTTTACCACGACTCTGAAAATTTTAAAATGTACCTTATTGAAATATGGTATATAAATTAGTAAACGTACTTTCGTAGTACCCTATATTTGTTAGTTTATAACATCTCCATATAAGAAAGTAATAAGTACAGGATCGTAAAATAATATGAAAAGCTACATAACTACTTTAATTAGTATATATCCATAATTAGAATTACAACAACAACAGTGAATATGTATGTATTAAGATAAAAGCTTTTTTTTTTGTATTTGCTACTTACTAGATTTCTTGCTTTCAACTAAACAACATCCAATTAAGTAATGTTTGCAAAACTATATTTGTGGATTGTTTAATTTACATAAACAGTACTTTGCTAAATTGTTTAATTAACAAACATAACATATTTTGGCGATGATAAAAAAGGAAAAAGAACCCGTATGAAAAAAACAATAAATTGCTGTGTAAAAAAAATTAAAAAAAAAAGAATTCATTTTGTGTAAACCATATTGGAAAAGTTTGAAAAATAGCGTTAATTGGTACCATCGAACAATTTGCTTTTGGCGATGACTTTGAAGAATATTTAGAAAGGATGGATCAATTGTTCAAGATTAATGGGGTGGAAAATACAACCAAAGTGGCGTTGTTTTTGACATTAGTTGGCCCGGAAACATACAAAAGAATCAAAAGCATTATTTTACCGGAAAAGCCACAAATAAAACGTATAAAGAGTTGATCGAAGTCATTATACCGCCTTTTCAACCTGAAAAGAACATCATAGCAGAACGATTTAAATTTTATAATTGTTCACAGAAACGCAATTAATCTGTTGGCGAATTTATTGTAAATTTAAAATTACTTGCAGCGCAATGTATTTTTGGAACATTTCTAAAAGAAGCTCTGAGGGATCGAATGGTCTGTGGTGTAAGTTGTAGTCGGTTACAGACTAAGCCGTTATTGAGAAATGTGTTAATAGAAGACAAGAATATTTTGATGGAATTGGATACTGGAGCGGTAGTGTCTGTAATTTCTAGTTTAGATTATGAATTTTATTTTAAAAATGTAAAATTTAATATTTTTAATTATCCACCATTACAGGTTTTGACAGGTTCCACGGTTGAGTTGATGGGTCAAATAGAAGTTATTAGTGGTAAAATCAACTCACCAATTTACTCCATTAATCGGAAGGAATTGGTTAGATGTGATATATCCTGCATGGCGTAGTTTTTTCACTGGTCAGGTCGGTAAGTCAAGATTCGAGTGTTCGAATATGTGGTAATTCTAAAGTAACTATAAATCCAGTAATGGATGTATATCCACTGCCTTTAATAGACGATAACCTTACGAGTATGAGAGGGAAAAGCATTTTTGTATTTTGGATTTAAGCGAAGCTTATTTGCAATTGTTAATAAATACTCCCTCAAGATCACTGTAAACCATTAATACCCATATGGGATTATTTGAATTTTGTCGTTTGCCTTTTGGCATTTTAACGGCCCCAATGATTTTCCAGCGGTTTATGGACCAAATAATGCAAGGTCTAGAGGACGTGGCAGTTTATCTGGATGAAATTCTGGTAGCGGGTATTAGTAGAGAAGATTGTAAGGAAAAATTGTTTAAAGTCTTGAGTAGACAACAATCGTGATTGCTTGTGATGCTTCGTCATATGGTGTGGGTGCAATTCTTAGTGTTGTTGTCAACGGGCAAGAGAGACCATGTTTTATGGACATGTTTGGCGGTTTCATAAGTTTGTTTATGGTTATAGTTTTACAGTATACACTGATCACCAACCATTGGAAAATCTTTTAGGAGACCAAAAAGCTTTACCAAATATTGTGTCTGTCCGCTTTCATAGGTGGATTCTATTTCTTTCATATAACAATTGCAATATTAAATACCATCCTGGTTCAAAACAGAAAAACGTCGATGAACTTTAACGTCTCCCCCTACCGGGTACCACAAAGATTAATAATTATGATTTAAATTTTTTTAATTTCGATAAAAATTGTATCCCATTTTCAATTGATGATATTGTAAAGTTTTCTGGAAAAGATGAGCAGGTTAAACAAATTATGCATTTCATTGAAAATGACTGTTGGCCAGAGTCTAAAAGTTTAGACGAATCGTTAATGCCGTACAAAAATGTAAAATTTTCTATTGAAGTAAAGAATAATTGTCTATTTTACGCAGATAGGTTGGTAATACCATCAATTTTGAGGGGAAGATTTTTGTCATTGTTACATGACACTCATGTTGGGATGGTACGTATGAAGCTTTTGGCTCGGGGTTGTGTATGGTGGCCGTCAATTGATGCGAACATTGAAAAATTTGTTTCAAATTGTTCGATATGTCAAAAGTCTCAAAACAAAACTAAAGATTGTCCAAATTTTACATGGCGGTCTACATTATACCCTTTCGAACGTGTCCACGTGGATCTTTTTCAATTCTAAAATACAGAATTTTTGATATTTTTTGATGATTTTTCTAAATGGGTGAGTAATTTCAATTATTTATAAAATGTAATGGCCGGACTAAACATTTGCGTTATCCAAATGTTTAGTCCAGCTTATCATCCCCCAAGAAATGGTTTGGCAGAACGTGGTGTATAGACGGTTAAGTGTAGCTTAAAGTCTTATTTTTTGTCTAATCAAGCGATGAAGTTATCCATGCAGAATATTGTGTTAAATTTTTTATTTAAATATCGAAATACGCCAAATAGTGATGCAAAATGGATCAAAGGATTTATTTGTAAAATTTTTTCCAATACTCTATATTTAACAGAAGTTAAGAAAAGACGCAGAATTGCACATAGGAATCAGTTGACAAAGATATAGATTTAACATCTCCTACAGATAATCAAAACCATCAAGTTCAGAGCGATGCTGAAGAATTCTTTGATGCTGAAGAGTTCTGTAAAAAAGAGGATGTAGTACCTCTAAAAGATCGGTTGAGAAAAAAATCTAGAATAAACTACAAAACCTAATTAATTTTTGTTATTTTTATTAAATTAAGTATATACTGTATTGTATACAAATGTAAATATTTATACATTTTAAAAGCTATCGATATGATTATTAAATACATAGATCGCAATTATTATTTTCTTGTAGATAAAATGATACACTATTTTTGAAAAATGGAAGAAATGAAATATGGTATATAAATTAGTAAACGTACTTTTGTAGTACCCTATATTTGTTAGTTTATAACATCTCCGTATTAGAAAGTATTAAGTACCAGATCGTAAGATAATATGAAAAGCTACATAACTCCTTTTTTTTGTACATATTTGATACTCACTCGCTTTCTTGCTTTCAACTAAACAACATCCAAAAAAGTATTGTTAACAAAACTATATTTATGGATTGTTTAATTTACATAAATAGTACTTTGCTAAATTGTTTAATTAACAAACATAACACTTATCAATGAGTTAACTCATGCTCCAGGGAAAACTTATATTTTTAATTTAAAACTTTTAGCCAAAGGGGTTTTGCCGCTCCCAGTATGAACTTTTAAAAGTATCAACTAAGCAGATTTCTATGCCGAGGAACCTGTGTACCAAATTTCAACTTCCAGGCTCCAGAGATTTTGGCAGGTTGTCTAGGGGGAGAATTTTCCAATTTTAGTATGATTTTCCAAAAATTACATCTTAGCCGATGTCTACGTCGGAGGAGGAACCTTCATACCAATTTTCAACTTCCTAGCTCCAAAAAAGCGCAGACTCTTTCCCCTTTCCGTAGGAATTTTCAAAAATTCCGTCTAAGTTAATGTCTATGCCGAAGGAAGACCCTATGTACCAAATTTCAATTTCCCCACTTTAGCAGTTTTGGCAGGCGTTAAGGAGAGAAAATTTCACCTTTTTTGCCCAACCACATAGGATTTTCAAAAAATCTTAGCTGATGTCTAAACCGGATGAGAAACCTTCACACCATATTTCAACTTTTCCCTTTTTTGCCCCTTCCCGTAGGGACTTTCAAAGTCCCGTCTTATCGGATGTTTTTATTGGGGGAAGAACCTACGTACCAAATTTCAGCTTCCCAGCTCTAGCGGTTTGGGCTGCGCGATATTAAGTGAGTGAGTCATCCAGTAACGTTATTCCTTCGCTTTTATGTGTTTAACAGAAGCCATGCCCCTTGTTATATTTCGCTTACTTTTCGTGTAGTGCCTAAGAAAGTTGCTATAAGGTGCCGTGCTAAATTTAATACAATCTTTTAACAGGACCCGATATAATACTTTTTAAAATTGTGGGATGTATTATTGTGCCTGTGTAATAAAGCCATAGGCAATAAAGCCATATGGCCTTATTTCACACAGCATTGAGAAATAATGCCATATTGAAACAAAGCTATTATGGCATTATTGCACCTTTGATAATTTTCTGTGCAATATTTTTGTAGTGTATTTGATTTCTTTTAATTACAAATAAAAATGCAATACAATAAGTTCAGTTAAAAAATGGAAATGTGAATCGTTTTTTAAATACTAACAATATATGAATGTGCGTGCCTCCTTGATATTGAATGGCACGACAAATTGGGCACGCTTGGGAAGAAAAACGTGCTCATGTAAACTAACGGTTCTTCAGGCATTGCCAGTCGGCAAAAAAAAAAATGCTTCAATATGTTGAAGAGCAGCAATCAAAATGCAATACGCGCCTTCGCGGCGTCTATTACAATTAATTGCATTTTACACTGTTATGGCATTATTTCCACTTCAATTGACAAACGCATATGACTTTATTTCACTCCTTCTGTGGAAATAAACCATATGGCATTATTTCCCAATGCGGTCATATGGCTTTATTGCCTATGGCTTTATTACACGGCATCATGTATTATATTTTTGATGAAAATTATAATAAAGATGTTCGTAATGAAGATAGTTATAATACCATGTTTCTATTATGACCAAAATAACACGTTTTGGGGAAAACATTTCAAACTGGTTCCACTAGCAAAAATGTGTTTTGAGTCTTCGAATTTTCGAAATTAATTTGACATTTCATGTTCATAGCAAATAAAATAAAAAAATTGAACTTTTTTGTAGCAATTTTTTTTTCGTTCGTTCGATTTATTTAATTTTCTTTTTTATATATATTTAAACTTTTTTATATTAATTACTACCACCTTGAATGACGCTTAAATTTTTTTTTCGAACATGTCAAATGCAAATGTAATTTTTTTCGAATGTATCATTCTCCATGAACGGATAGCACAGAGTTTTATAAAGACAATGCAGTGTTGATTGAACACGTTGTTTAAGATGTTTTGGACATGTTTTGCGCGCATAAAAATATATGGGAAAATATGTACCAAAACACGTATTTTGGGCAAAACATGTAATTTCGCTTAAAACACGTATATGGAAATGCAGTATAAAGAACTTGTCAAATGCAAATGTAATTTTTTTAGAATTTATTATTCTCCATGAATGGATAACACATAGTTGTATTAACACAATTCAGTGTTGATTGAAAACGTTGTTTGAGATGTTTTGTATATGTTATTTCGATCTCTATGTTTTAATTATGCATTTTAGAATTTATCAGGTTCGGGGTTCGAATTAAATGTTACTCAGTTCGCGGTCGGAAGTGTGCACTCTATATAGCGCTGTTCCTCACAATTTTTTCCATCCTCTCTTACATACATACACAGATTAGTGTTTACTTTTCCTTAGTAACATTTAACTAATTAAGATCTCGAACCTGATAAATTCGAAAACATATAATTTGTTTTTAATAAACTATGTATAGTTATTCTCCAGTGTAGACAAGAGCTACGAAGCCATTTTTGGAAAGTACAATAGGAAGGGGCAGAAAGGGGAAAAATTCTCACCCTTGACTACCTGCCAAAACCGCTGGAACTAGGAAATTCAAATTTGATGTAGTGGTTCCTCCATCGGTGTAGACATCCATCCAGGTGGGATTTTTTAAATTTCCTAAGGCCTGCCCACACAAAAATAGCTACAAACCTGAAATATGAAAAAAGTTTTCCTTTGAGTATATGCTAACTCACTGATAATGTACCTTAAAAGTTTGGCCAGAGACGTAGTAAAAAAGGGGCTCAAAGGAGAAAATTTTCCCCCTTAAGGGCTGCCCAAACCGCTGTACCTGGGAAGTTGAAATTTGGTATGCATGTAGACAACAACTAAGATGTGATCTTAAGAAAATCTAACAGGGAGGGGCAAAAAAGGGAAAATTGTTACCCTTGACGACTTGCCAAAACCGCTGGAGCTGGGAAGTTCATATCCGATACATAGGTTCCTCCTTCGGCGTAGACATCATCCCAAGTGCAATTTTGGAAATTCCTACAGGGAGGGGCAAAAAGGAAAATTCCCACTTAAAACGAGTTATATAACAACATGAAATTTGAAATATGTATTACCTGCATTATGGTCTAACTCATTGATAAGGTACATTTTAGAATTTTGGCCAGGAACGTGGTAAAATGGGAGTTTAAAGGTCGAAAAGTCTCCCCCTTAACGGCCTGCCCAAACCGCATTACCTAGGAAGTTGAAATTTGGTATGCAGACGGTATTTTTGTAAAATCCAACGGGAAGGTTTCTGCCCCTTCCCGTTGGGACATTATCCCCCTTGACGGCCTGGCAAAATCGCTAAAGGTGGGATGTTGAAATTTAGTACATAGGTTCCTTCTCTGGCGTAGACATCCACCTAGGTGGGTTTTTTGGAAATTCCTACAGGGAGTGTCAAAATGGTGAAAGTCTCTCTTAACTTCCAGCCCACAACGATTTAGCTAGAAACCTGAAATTTGAAATATGTGTTACGTGGAGTATGGGCTAACTGATTGATAACCCATATTTTAGAATTTTAACAATTTTAGAAGGGCGAAAAGTCTTCCCCTTAACGGCCTTCCCAAACTACTGGAAATTTGGTATGCAGGCCTTCCCTCCTCCAGTGTAAACGACAGCTGAGACGCAATGTTAATAAAATCAAAAGTGAGGGGTCAAGAAGGGTAAAATTTTCCCCCTCGAAGGCCTGCCAATACCTCTGGAGCAGAGAAGTTGAAATTTGGTACATAGGTTTCTCCTCCGGTTTTAAAATCCACCCAGGTGGGATTTTTGGAAATATCTTCGGGGAGGTTTAAAAAAAAAACAAATATATATTTTGTAATTTTATAATAGTGCACTAAAGTAATTTTTATAACCGGTGCATCAAAATTTGTAGAAAACTAGGCGCTATGAAATAGGGCCTCAAGAAAATATTGCCCACAAAAAAAAAAAAAGAAAAATCGTTCCAAAAGAAGGGAAACAATTTGGGGCATATTTTCATCTTCAAATGACCGAGCAATTTTGGGTCAACATTAATTTTTGTAAATGGGTTCGAATTTTATTATGAAACTTAACCCAATTTTTGGAAATGAAAATGGCCCCAATTTTGTGTGATATAAAATTTGGGGCGAAATTGCATTTTTTAGTGAAACACTAAATTTTATTACGGTATTGGTTTATGTTTGTTTTGATTTTCTTAAAGTTGTTATATTATTTATTAGAAAACAATTATGTAGTTTGCTGATGCAACACGTTAACGATAGTCGTGAAAAAGTAATTAATATAGGAAAATGGAAGAGCCATCTATTTTCGATATGCTGTTTTTGCAGCACCCAACGATCTTATAAAATTTAAAAGCAAATGGTTTTTCTTGACAATGCGATTAAGAGCTTGGCAATAATGAAACCTGCTAAGAATTATATTTGTTTTTAATGTATGAGAAATAAATATAATTCTTAAAAGGTTTAAACATTGCCTAGCTCTAATTATAAGTGTCCTTGTTGTAGAGCGGATGTTATTGATTCCATTCAAGTTTTCACCTTATCCAAAATGTATTATTCAATAAAAACATATAATGCTGTGCATAAACAATATTTCTTTGCTTGGAATATTTTGGGGCCATTTTTCATTTAATCATATTTCGGGTAATTTTTCATTTCTTTTAATTGGGGTTATTTTGCATAATTAATAAAATCCTCAAACTAATATATGAAAATGTGCCCCAAACTTAATTTTGGGGCTAATTTGCATTTGGTTTGGGTCATTTTTCATTATTTTTTTGGGGTTAATTTTCATTATGAAAATTTGCCCCAGGTAATGGTGCTTAATTGCATTTTCAAATTGGGATCATATTTCTTGGGGCCATTTTGCACAACGCCAGAAAACTAATCGCATTGCACAATGGTTGCATTAACAAATGAAGCAGAGGCGCTAATAACATTGTAAGCGGCAAAATTGAAATTGTTGAGAAATCGAAAAAAACGTTTTAGAACTATAGGTGTATTCCACTGACTGACTTCTTTAGATAGCTGACTTCTTTATATAGCATTTAGAAATCCTGCATAATTTTGCCTAGTTTCATTTTTAAGTTATAAAAGAGAGTTATTCTAACGGTTATCTGGAAAAAACAGGTTTTGTAAAAATTGTCGCTTAAAACGTTATTCGCGGCTCCGCTTTAAATGATTCTGAAAATTTATATGCGGTAAACAAACAATTGCTAAAAAAAACTGTGTAAAATAGTTGAAGAAATAGAAAAAATAAGAAAAAAAATCTTGCCAAATTGTGGAAAGGAACATTTTAGTTCAAACTTATATGAGCACTATTTCCGGACAGTACTGCAGAAACCTAAGTCTAAATAAGAAATTTTTTTCACGACTTTAAGGATTGAAACACTCTTTGTATGTTTGGTTACAGTACGGTTATTCACATTAACAATATTAAAATAGCCTTGCTTAAGGTGGTGTTTCCAATTTAAGCAAATAGTCATTCACATTATAGGCTTTTTTCACTGAGCTACATCTTTCATCAATTTGCGAGATATTAACATCTTCCCATAAGAATTATACAGGCCAAAAATTCTACATCTGTAAAAGATGATCCTTTCTCATTTAGTTCCATTTTACACCTTTCGTTATTTTAAGTGTCATCACAAAAAAAATGGCAAAAAAATCGAATTTCTTTGTGCCAGCACTAGCAAACTGACATTGCAGAATATAAACAAAACAAATTTATTCAACAAAGGAAAATGAGCGGCACATGTAAGAATTTCATATTTATGTCTACCAAAAATTCTTCTTCATCATCTTCCTTCAGAATGGCCTTTAATATTTTAATGTACTGCATTAAAATTCGGGTTTGTGCTTGCAAAGCAACAACTACTCCAATGATTAATGCTTTCTATTTTCTATAAATCCATTTTTTATTTTTAACAAAAATTATGCGTCTTTTTCTTTTATTTTTTTGACAGCTGAATAAATAACAGATGAAAGATGTTGCCAATGTATGTAATCGTTTTTTGAAGTATAACTTGTAGCTTAAAAAACAAAAGGAAGAAAGACTGGCTAGCAATAACATCGTTATTTGTCGTGGTGGCTTAAAAAACAACGAAGGAAGACAAGCCAGCAATAGATTTTCAAGTACAACTAAAAATAAAAAAGAAAACAGACACACAAAATTAAATAATCGCTTTTTTAAATGCAATGTTGTACAGTTTCATACAAGTACAGTTTCATACAAGTACGTTTTTTATGAAGATATGTTATATTGTTGATTGTTTATGTAAATCTATACACAAAGAATACAGATTCATTGTAACATTGTTTGGTTGAAGCCACTGATATATTTATTTGTCGCAACCGCAATTGGTTAATGCATCAGAATTTCGGTTGAAACAAAATATTGCAACTGTATCAGGAAAACATTTGGTTGGGACAACTACATAATTAGGTTGCTGCAAGCAAAATATTCAGTTGGGAAGAAATTCGGTTGTCACGATGTGTATGTAAAGACATAACGTTACTCATTTTCCTTGAAATTGATTTAAAATTTGGTCAAAATTTCTAAGTTATAAAAAAATTTCACTATTAAGAACTAAATTTTTATTAAAAAACAGCAAAATTTCCTCTAAGTTTTTATATCATCTTAAATTTTACATTTAGTTAGGAAATGTTTACTTGGTTTTAAGAAAAAATTTTTTTTTTTTAAGTTTTTTAGATAATTTTATTTATTTAACTCCCTAAAAATAAAAAAAAAATATTTTCTTAAGTTTGAAAAAAATTTTCTAATAAATATGAAACTGTTTCTATGGTAAAGGTAAAAGAAGTGCTATTTCTTTTAAGGGAAAATTATCCTTAATTTGGTAAGAATTTTCTTATAAATATGAAACTGTTTCTATGGTAGAGTTAATATAATTTACCATATATTTAAAAGTACTTTACACTCATGTTTCCTTGGTTTTAAGAAAAATGTTATTTTATTTAAGTTCATTAGATATTTTTTTTTACTAAAAACTAGGACTTAACTATTTAAAGATAAGAAAATATTTTCTTACATCAAGTTAAATAGTGAAAATTATCCTTAAATTTGAAAAAAATTTTCTAATAAACATGAAACTGTTTCTATGGTAAAGGTAATATATTTTACCATATATTTTAAAGTACTTTACACTCATTGTGTTAGTATTTTCCCACTTTCGGAGGACTTCCGCTTTGTGAGAACACTGCTTTTAACAAGCTTTTTGCTATACATTTTTGTCTTTAAATAAAATTGAATTATACTAAACTCATGTATTTTAAATATAAATTTAATTTCATTAGCAAACAGGTAAAACATTAAAAAAATGTACTGCAGGATATCCTGTGACAAAGTCAGATCCTTTTCGTAGTTAATTAACGGTTCTGCTTGAGAGAACTACAAAAAGGGACGCCCTAAGTGAAACACGGCATCTATGGCTAAGGAACACTGGAGTCCTTTGTCTTGTTAAATTAACTAATTTAAGGAAATGTTACAAAAATACAAAATATCAGAGTTACATTTCTTGTTATTATTTTATGGCATTTTTAGCATAAACTTAAATTGACATATATATATTTTAACTTTTTTATACCCTCCACCATATATGGTGAGGGTATATATCAGTTTGTCATTTCGTTTGTAATATGTCGAAATATAGGTTTAAGACCCCATAAAGTATATATATTCGTGATCCTTATGCAATTTTAAGTCGATTTAGCGATGTCCGTCTGTCTGTCTGTTGAAATGGCGATCACGACGCGAAGACGCAAGCGGGGGTGCCTATTTTTACCCAGATTATTGAACATCCTCCCGAGCAGTTTGGTATTTAAAATGAGCAAAATCGGTTAAGCGGTTGAAAAGTTATGAGTGAAAATGTGAAGGTACCTCTAAATTTTCCATACAAATTTGTACAATTTTTCTGTATCTATTTTTGTTTTCTGTTAAGTAAGTAAAATGTTATTAAGTCTTCTTCTTGTTCGATTACATTTACTGTCTTACATACTATGAGAATAATATCATTTTAGAGCTATATGTGTGTTACTCTTAATAACTAAGTTAACGTTGAAAGCAACAATGTTAAAGTCGCTAACAGAGCAGACCTCTGTAATAACATTACTAAAACTAAATAACAAAAGTTCGTTACATAAATTGACAAAACATATTCATATTACAGTTCATGAAAAATTTAGTATATACGTATATCATCTTCAGCCCCTATGGTGGAGGGTATTCAAAGATTCGGCACAGCCGAATTTAGCCCTTTTTACTTGTTTATTATTAAGTGAAAAAAAAAAATAGTTTTAGTGCGTTCGATAAATATAAAGTTTAATATGCGCAACATCAATTATAGGAAAGCCTTAATGTATAAAATGTGCTTGCGATATTTTATATTGTAATCAGCAAACAAAATTATTATTTTTTTAATTAATTTGTTTCCGTTAGTAATATTTTTTCTTGAAAATTAGGAAAACTAACTAGTTTGTTTTTAATTGATTGTTTTTTTTTTTGTTTGGAAAAAAAATTGATGAATAAATAAAATTTTATTACAATTTTTAAAATTTAAATTTTTAAATGTTGCGGCAACCGAAAATACTAAATACTCTATCCTGCTGGATCTGTGGAATTTTTTTAATTTTTATTCTCTATAAATTACTAATAAAATTTTCATGTTTCTTTGCAATAAAACAATTTATAAAAAAGAATGTGATTATATGATCTAAAATCATATTAATACCATTCATTTACCAAAATAACAGATCAACAATACATAAAAAGTTTTTATTATTACATAGGTAAAAATTTATTAAATTTGGTTTTTATTTGCCTGACTAATTTTTAGAAAACAATTCTTAAATATTAAAAAGTCGTAGACTCAAAAACTGAATTTATAAATGACTTTCTAAAATTTGTTTAGTTTTACTACTGGCGAGAAAAAAAAAATGAACCCAAATTAAGACACATTTTTTTAACTAAATAGAAGTAAATTATGTTCTAAATTTTTTTTGAACTAAACATAGTTTTATTACAAATTTCTTAAAACTGAGATGTTTTTCTTAAAAATTGACAAATTTTTATTTAATATATTTTTTTTCTCCTAAAATCAAGAAATATTACTTAGGAAAGATATGAACTGTTTCTGAGTATGTAAACTATTTCGTTTTTACCCAAACATAGGAATTTTTATTCATTTTAAGAAACTTTAATAAAATTTTACTTAAATTGAGGAAAATTTTTAAACAATTTTAAATTAATTTTTTGTTTATGTCTTTTTTTTAGTGAAAGTCAGATCCTTTTCTCGGTTAATTAATGGTTTTCCTCGGAAGAACTACAAGAAGGGACGCCCTAAGCGACATACGGCATCTGTTGCTAAGGAACACTTTGAGTCGATTTTTGACTCGCGCTCAAGCACGATCACGAACCAAAAATTACAATCGTGCACAATATTTTTTTTAATGGATACTTTAATTTGTTTCCTGAAATAATATTTTTTTCTTTAAAATTAGGAAAGTTAACTAGTTTGTTTTTAATTTATTATATTTTTTCTTGACAAAAATATTGAAAATAAGTTAAACGTTTTCCCATAAAAACTAAATTTTTCCTCGATTTATTAATTTATCTAAAGAAATTTTTATACCTAAGTTTATTATTTCCCAAAAATTAGAAAACTTAGTTGAATCAAAATATTTAATTTAAATTAAGTTGCATGAAAATTTTCCCTAGATATAGTTCATCAGTTTCTGTTAAGTAATGTAACACTTGGAGTTTGATTAACAACTTTATTAAAGAAGTAGAACTATGCTTAACACAAGAATTAATAAAAGCTTTGTGCTTAACATAATTATAGCTTAAATTACGATAATGTTCTGTTATTAAAATATGTGCATACACGAACAATGTTAAATTTTTTTGATCTGGGTCTTAATACGGTATATGCGCTAGACAAGTCTAGTTTTGAAAACATTTGACCTTCTTGAAGTAATGCAAATATTTCATTAATCAACGGCAGTGGATATTTAAAATCAGCCAAGTGTTTGTTTATAGTGATTTTATAGTCACCACAAATTCGAATATTACCATTGGCTTCAAAATTGGAACAAGTGGTGTACCCTATTCTGAGTGATCTACCTGTTCTAAAATATCCTAAGCAATTAATTCCCTTAAATTATTTTCAATTTTACTTTTCCAAGCCAATGGTAGTGGGATTTTCATAGGATTTTCACCCCTGACCATAGCTAGAGAAATTTTCCCTACTTATAACTTCCAAGCCCACTGCTAAAACTTCATGAAACTCATATTTAATTTGCTCAATCATGATTGAAGATTGATCCGAGCTAATTGTGCGTACTTGAACAAGTTTAAAATAAAAATTCTCAAAAAATTTCTACCAAACAAAGGACTGTTATTACTATTCGTTACTACGAGTTTCACTTTTCTATTTGTTCCATTAAATTTAATTATCTCATCATACTCTCCTAAAATTTTGATTTGATTACCATTATAGTCAACAAATGGATCATTACAATACTTGAGACTAACTTTTTTATTCAAACTGTTAACAAATGATTTCGATACCAAATTGCATGGAGCACCACAATTACAAACCACATCAATTGGAATTCCGTCTATTTAGCTGAAAACTTGTAGAGCTCAGTTGAATTGCCACAAGTTTTTTAATTATTTATACTGTAAATAGAAAAATCATTTAAATTAATTTTATTAAAATCTTCACTATCTAAATCTGATTCAGATACACAAATTACAAATGTTTCCTTTTCTCTACAAACAGATGCCAAATGCCTAATTCTACCACAGAAATGACATTTACTCTACTTAAATCGGCAATCATTTGCCTTATGATTTCGCCAACCACAATGAAAACAGGCCTCATCTGCTTTTGTTTGATCGGCTGTTGTTTGTTGTTTCCTTTTGTTAACACTATTATGATTTTTTTTCACAGGTGTTTTTGCTGCTGTTGTTATAGTAGTTGCCGGTGTTATTCCTTTTATACTTGCTGCTCTTTATGTTTCCAACTTGCATATCGTTATTTACTTTTCATACTACCTTCATTTCCATAACGAGAGCTTTTGCTTGTAAGTTTTCACCAAATTTACATGTTAGAGCTAATTTTTTGCTCATGCATGCCAGTGTGCTACGGATTCATCTTCAGCTTGCACTGCAGTATGAAAGATTTTATGCTTACAAAAAATAGCGTAGTTTGCAAAGCTCTTCGTAAGTCTTAGACATAGGAATAGCTGAACTACATAAATTTTGCAGTGTTTTATATTCTCTTTATTACAATTTATTTCAGTAAAATGAATATAGAGTTTCTCCTTCCATAGAATCCATGAAAATTGCGGAATATTGTTTGGATGGTAAATAACTGAACCACTTTGTAGATTCATTTGACCTTTAGACATGATGATTTATTGAATAATAAATATGTTTTTTTTAACGATTTTGTCAACATTTTAAATAACACTTTGTTTTAGTTTGAACTTCCAATTTTACTTTAATATATGTTTCGTTGTTAATGTTCTTTATGGCGAAATACGCCCGAACGAAAACTACAATATTAACTTTTTATTTTACTTAAAATTTTGCACACTTTGTGTGTATACAATTATTTACATATAATAGTATTTACGCTTTTGTTTTACAATCGTGGCCACTGTTAAGAAATTAAAAACTTGGAGTTTGGTTAACAACTCACTTTAACTTTATTAAAGAAGTAGAACTATGCTTAACACAATAATTAATAAAAGCTTTGTGCTCAACATAAATATAGCTTAAATTAAAATAATGTTATGTTATTAAAAGATACATAATAGTTTCAAAAACCAAATAAATTTTTATTATTACATAGGAAAAAATTTATTACTTTTTGATTTTAATTGCCTGAACTAATTTTTATAAAACAATTCTTAAAAATCGAAAAGTGGTAGACTTAAAAACTGAATTTAGCCTGTATTAAACTGGCGTAAACGCTGTCTCTATGTTGCGTCTGACAGGAGAATGCGTTTGAGTCTGGGTAATCCAAGCTTCAATCCACATCCTGTTAAGGTGCCTCTGATTGACCCAGAGGAAGCGCAGCGGCTTTGTCAGATACCGATGCGCGAAGCCAGAAAGAGGTCAACGAGCTCATACCTAGCAGAAAGAGAGAGCTTTTGCATGGCTCAACACTACCTGACACCAGGCATCCTGCAAAGCGCATAGCTTATATGGCTGCAGACTGCCACACCTTGGTGGTTACCAAAAAAAGAAAAATACCGAAGCCCCTTAGGTGCTTACAGGTGAACCTTCACTATGCTAAAGCGGCATCGGACACTGCCAACAGAAGGTTCACAACAGATGCCCTGGATGTTGTTTTTATTCAGGAGCCATGGGTGCACGATGGAGTCATAAAAGCGCTCAATGCAAATCAAGGTAGTTTAGTTTACAATTCCCATCACTTTTCTTCCAATTTCAGAATTCGTCTTGGGAGAATTAGTGACAATCTGTGCGAACATGAGGTAATACTTGCCTCAGCTTACTTACCTGGGGACACGTACACGGCACTAAGTACTGAGGTCTCGTCCCTGGTGGAATATTGCCGAAGGGTGAGTTTGAGTTGGATCCTCTGTTGTGACACCAACGCTCATCATACTACATGGATAAGTACCGATGTGAACAAACGTGGTGAGTACTTGTTAAAATTTATTTGCGGTAATAATATAAACATAGCGAGTGGGGGCGACGAACTGACTTTTATTAACGCCATTAGGTCAGAAGTCTTGGATCTTACGATTACCAATCTTGCTTTTGCCATCCCTAACTGATATATCTCCAATGAACTATCAATATATGACCATCAGCATCTGGTTTTCGATATTATTGGATTCAAGTCAGGTTTACCGTAATCCCTGATGTACGAACTGTGAAAGCTTGCGTTATCATTTGGAAAGCTATGTCAACCTTACCAAGGGCTCATCCTGAGCTCGTGTGGGATTGATTATGAGGCGTCGGAGATTCAATCAAATTTAATGAAATTAGTAGAAAAATTAGTAGTCGCTACTAAATTTTAGTAGACTTTTTGTAAAGTGGAATTTAAAATCCGTTTGCTAAAATCAGCAAAAAAAATTACTACATACTATTAATATTAGTACAAAGTTTTAGATTTATTTTTTTTATCGAGCATCAAAAATTTTAATTATATTTTTTAAAAGATGTTTTATACAAAATGAAAAAAAATCAAAAGCTTAAAAATCTTAAAAATTCTTAAAACATAAACGAATTTATCATTTTGTTTTAATTGTGTAATTTCTGTTTTGAAAAATATTTTAGTCAATTTTTTTTACTTTTAAGGTGAAATTTAAATTGTTGTTAGGGCTGATTTTTAGAAATAAAAAAACTTTAGTGCTATTTTAAGTGGATGTCCTATTTTTAGACATGAGTCGGTATCTTCAATTCCGATCCCTTTTTTAATCCTATGAAACATTTTAGGGCAATTTAAGTTTGTATGTATAAGTTTAAATTATTAGAAATAACATTTCCATAACATCCACTTTTTTAAAATTAGTATTTTTTTTTTTTTGCTAATTTTAGCAAATCGGTAGATATTCTGTAAAAACTCTGTAATTTGTAAAATTTAAATAGCAAAAAGATTTTCTAAATAATAATTTTTTTACTAAAAATCAGTACAAAAATAGTAGTGGGATTGAAAACCGTTTACAAATTTTTCTACTAATTTTTTTTTTCTGAGTGTACTCTGTAGAAGTTCCATGTTTTAACGATGGTCTGGAGAGGCTCATAAGGGAACCCAAAAGATTATTCAATAAGGCCAAGCAAACATGTGACTGGATCACCTATAGGGCTGCGCTTAGTGAAAACAAAAGGATCTCGGATCTTCCAGAAAATGAGCGACTTCAAAAGGCCCTATCGTAGAATCACACGAACAGTCTCTGCACTTTTAAGAGACCGGACAGTTCCTACACTGAATCTCACAACGAAACCTACAAAGCAAGCAGGAGGCACTTTGCAGGCTGCATAGCCTCTGGTGGGAATGTTGCTATTCAGAGAGTACCAATCCTGACGAGGAGGAATGTACGTCTAACGGGTGCTATTTTTCAGGAGAACAGGGTAAGGTGGGCGATAGAGAAGTTTTCATCCTTTAAATATCCAGGTCCGGAAGGGGTCTATCACCATGCTATTGCATGGTGGCCAAAGGTGGAACAATTAAAGGGATACTCTCAAAAAGATATATCTGCTGGCATGTATTAGTATTACGGGACGTGTCCTACGGATATCATCAAGGCTATACTATGTATCCCACGATTGATATCTCCGTAAGTACTAGACTTCACATGAGGATCGCCAAGATCTCTATGTACGAACTGATTTCAATGGTAGCTGATAGAATGTTACCCGAACAAGTTCTCATCAGAAATTTCAACATGATATTGTTTGATAGGAGCATGCGGTCCAACCGATCTTGGGAGCCTGAACTGGGAGCCCAGGTATGGTGCACGGATGGCTCGAAGCAGGCAAACATGGGCACTAGTGCGGGCTTTTTTGGCCCGGGTTCCAGCGTGCTCTTTATATGGGCAAATATCCCTCCATTTTTCAGGCTGCAATGTTCGCCATTTATGTTTGTGCTGCGGAGTGCCTGTGGAGGCACTCCGGGCACTTATTGCCTACGAGGTGTCTTCTGGACTGGTAATTGATTGGGGCTCTCGATAGACTTGGTTGGAACAACTCCCTCATTCTGGGTTGATTCCTGGCCATGAAGGGCATGACGCAACGAAAGGGCGGACTATCTGGCCAACTGTTGGGCCCTTCGGCCCTTCATAGGTCCTGAACCTTTCTGTGAGGTGCCCATGGGTTACATTGGGGGGAGAACCAGGTTGTAGAGAGAGTCAGAATTTTCTGTCTATTGAAGAAATTCTCGTGGCCAACGCCACGTTTGGAATATTTCACCTGGTAGGATTCTTAGCATTATCGGTAGCTACGAATGATATGAACTGTTTCAGAGTATATAAACTATTTCGTTTTTAACAAAACATAGGAACTTTTTTCATTAAAAAAATTCTAAGCTTTAATAAAATAAATTGAGAAAAATTTTTAAACTATTTTAAAGGTAGGGTAGTAATTTTTTTTGATAGGACAGTAAATCTAGAGCAACACTTGGGGTTACTCCGAAACTCTATTCGAAAAATATTTCGAATTTTCTATTTGTTGATGCTTACTTTTGTAAAGCTAAATTCATAATTTCTTGATAATGCTATACTAGAGATCGATATTTGTACAGAAGATAAATCATGAAATATTAAATACATATTTAAGTTCCTAAATTATTAAAATTAAAAAATAAAAAAATTATCATATAAAAAAAAAAATATTAAGAAAATGTAAAATAAATTTATGCTATAAAATTTATATTTCATTTGAATCGTTTGAATATTAATTGGAAATAAACTAATAATAAAATATAATAATATATGTATGTTTCTTGAACTCAATTTATTCTACAAAAGATTTTTTTTAAATACCCAGATAATAGTTTATTTTAATCTTTAACTAAGTATATTGACATCCAGCCTTTTATATATTTCTGTCCTGTTTTTTGCATATGCACACATATAACCTGTCTGGTTTAAATTTAATGTTAAGTGTTTCGTCTTTGATTTGACAGAGTTGTATTTTTCGATGCGAAAACTTCTCACATTAAATACAGAAATCAGGCACAGGAGATAATTGAAAAGCTATTTTATTAATAAGGCAGAAAAATTTACTTGATGCTTAAACTGTATAGGCAGCATTATGTTTATTTTTGTAATTCAAGTTAAATCATATAAAGAAAACAAAAACTTCTGGCTGTTTTTGAATAACTAAAAGTTATTTAATGACTAGTTAAATTATTGAAAGTTATAGTTAAAGTTAATAGAAAAACTTTTTAACGAATGACACTATTTTAACCCCTGCTTAAAGGCCAATCATTCGTCCATTTGTTTTTTATAATTAACTTTGTTTGCTGCGTACACAAATAAATTATTAAATAACGTTAAAGGTTATTGTGATTTGTTCGTCTTTTGTAGATAAATAGTACGCGAACAAATCACATGCACAGAATTTTGTATGATTAAATTTAAACATTGCTTAGAAGAAAATTTTGATAACCCATCCAAAAATCGAAATATATATGAGCATACATGATCATACATGGGCCTGTATATGATCATACATGGGCATACATGGTCATATACGTCCATACATTGTTCAATATATGACCATACATGATATCATATGTATATGATCATATATCTTCGGATCCGAAATTTGAGGGTATATGGACGTATATGATCATATACGAGCATACAAGAATAATATATGAGCATGTATGATAATATATGCACATATATCACCATATACCCTCAAATTTCGGATCCGAAGATATATGGTCATATATGAGATCATGTATGGACGTATATGACCATGTATGCACGTTTACCAGTGGTTAAGGCTAGTTTAAGCCATAGCCAGGATATAAGTTTAGAGCGTTAAATAGTCTCTGCAAGAGTTCCTCATGCTGAGTGAAATATGCCACTTCAATGAGTGACTCGAAACATACATCGAACTTAGTGAAAGAAAACAATGGAGTTCAAGTCCTTGATTGGTCGGCACAATCAGTCTACTTGAACCTCTTTGGATATAATTTAACCTCTTCGGTCCCCATGTGCGGCCTACTGGTCATTTTTCAAACGTCTGCAGATGTGTTTTAAAAAATAATTTTTCATCTTATGACCATTTATACAGCTAAAAGGCCTTTTCCACTGACCTACATCTTACATCTTTCATCAATTTGCAAAGATGCTTACATCTTCCCATATGAATTATAATGGCCAAAAATTCTTAATCTCTATACATCTGTAAAAGATGATCCTTTCTCATTTAGTTCCATCTTACATCTTTTGTTATTTTAAATGCCATCACTAAAAAAATGACAAAAAAATAGATTTTTTTGTGCAATCACTAGCAAACTGACATTGCAGAAAATGAAATGAAACAAATGGCCTTCAGTATTTCAATGTGCTGAATTAAAATTCGAGTTTGTTTTTGCAATGCGTCTTTTTCTTTTATATTTTTGACAGCAGAATAATGAAATATGTTGCCAATGTAAATTCATGTTTCACGTTTTCAACATCTTCCATGCGTTTCACAAAGTTGTTGTTCAGTGTAAAAAGCCTATAGGGCTAAAAATATTATACTTTTGCTAACATAAGCTACTGTCAAAAATTAACGAAAAAATTGCTTAATCACGAAATCGTTAACGAAAAAATTGCTTATTGACGATTTTTGGGTGGCTACTATGTAGTTTTTAAACTAAAATACTTACTACACTTAGTTGCAAATATTTGTACTTTTGCAAAAACTGTTTTCTTCTTATATTTCCTAAATATTTGTATTTTTTCGAAAAATATTATTTAATATGTACAACTTTTAAATATTTTACAATTAACGAATAAATCTATATTTATTTTAAATAATTTAAAGAAACGATTTAAAACATAAATAAAAAGTACTAAAAAATTCAGCAGTGCCTGCATCTCAATCAAAAAAAAAAAAAAAATAACAAAAACCATACCTTTTATCATACATGCGTGTTTGTTTTTTATAATTTTCAATTAAATTTTCTATAAAATTATTTTCTGCGTACATTGTAACTTGTTTTTTTTTTCATTAAGAGTTTTTCTAAAAACAGTTGATTACTTAAGTAAAGTGCGGTCAGTTTCGCTGTTTGCTTAAGCAAACGACACTTGCCAAAACTTAACAAAAAGTTTGTTAAGTACAATATAGTTATACACATTTGATTACATGTATTCGCACATTTGCTTAAGCTAGCAAAAGTATAATATAGTTAGCTCTTATAACTGGACATGTTTTTGTACTAAAAACTAGGAATTTTTTAATTAAATTTTTTAAAGTTGTGAAATACAAAAGCTAAAAGAAATATATAATTTTATCTTATGACAGAAGAATTAATGGAAAGCGATAAAATTATTTTCATAAATTTTAAAATGAAAATACATAAAAAATAAAGTTTTTTGTTTCACTTGGCTAAAAATGTCTAGCCGCCTGCACCTGCAATATCTTAAAATCTTTTCGTCCTTTATGTCCTTAATTAATATTTGTTTTCTATTGTTTCTTTCAGAAGCATAAAAAAATATTTTTGAAGACTTCTAACGCTGGGTTTTTCTTTGGGATTGACGAGGCTTTTACAACTATAAAAAATATTATAATGCACAAAAGACGTGAAATATTTTCAAACTAATTTAGTTATTTAAAATTTTAAGTGCCATCTTAATGGTAATAGTGACAACTCTTAATAAGATTACGATTTGGTTTAGGAATGCGTTATCCTCTTATTGTCATCTATTAGAGAAATTCTAAAGCAGCAAATATAATTAATGTGTCAATGCTTTTGGTTTGAGAACTTACTGTTCGGAGGAAAATGTTTTCTTATTGGATATTTTTTTAAAATAAAAATAGGATTTATTTTTTTTGTATTGTTAGACTTTCTTTCTGCGCTTGTTATTGACATTTATTCCCGAAAATAAAAAATAGTGAAAATGATTTGGAAATAAATTGTTTTTTTTTTTTTTAATTTCGAACCAAAAAAGCAAAAAGTTTAAATTAATAGAAATTAATAGGGGCGGATCAATAAGTCCGTGACTTTTTGAATGAAACACAATTTTTTTTGCAAAAAAAAATATATATATTTTTCAACATAATCTCCTTTTAGCTCAATTCACTTAGCCCAACGTTTCTCAAATTTTTGTATCCCTTCTAAAAAATAGGATTTTTCGTGGTCCATAAAATAGGCACTTGTTTGATCAATAATTTAATCGTTATTTCTTTTCACCGAGCCATTTCTTTAGGTTTGGAATTAGGAAATAGTCACTGAGGGCTAAATCCGGAGAATAAGGCGGATGAGGTACCAATTCGTAGCCAATTCATGCAATTTTGCCTTAAGATTACACACGTGTTCACCCATGCATTATGGTCAATTGAAAGCAAATGCGGCACCCATCTTTTTCGATATTTTCGGGTGTATTGATCGCGATCGGCCGTCAAGAACGTTCAGCGTCATTTGTACTTGTGCGACCACAACGAAAGTCAGTAAACCACTTTTTTACCAATGAAATCGATGGTGCAGAGTCCCCATATTATTTATCAAGCTTTTCCTTGGTTTGATTGACGGTTTTTTTCGCAAAAAATAATGTTTCACTTGTTTCCATTTTTAAAAAAATCCACGAGGTTGTAAAGTAAATAAAAAGTAAATAAAGGAACTTGCTCAAAATTTGACAGTAGTCTATTAACAGGTGGTACTTGATGGGAGCAGTGTTGCATTTCATATAACTACGAAGGAAGTTTGAAAAGTCACGAACTTATTGATCCGCCCTCGTAGACTTTGTATTTAATCGCAATTTTCCTTAACCGCTGTTACGGTAAAAATAGATGTTAATCGCTCTCACTATAAAATATTTTTTACCCCAATTGTTTTTCACAAAATTAATAAGAAATTTTCAATTCTAACGTTTAAAAGGGCAAAGTATACTTCTATGCAGGCGTGGAATCAGGAGGGGGGGGGGATAACGGGATATATTCCCCAACTCGGTTACGAATCCCAAAAAAACTAAATGATTTACGTTTTGCAACTACTAAAAAATTCATTAACATTTCTATAAATAATATATTGTTGCCTTTCGTAGTTTTAAGGTATTCTTGTAGACCACTCTTAAAACCATCTCTGCCTCAACAAATTTTGCAAGTAGAAATGATAAATTTGTTTTTTGTCTTGAATAAAAATTGCATTAAAACAGTTTTTGTATCATGTTTTTTAATTTTATTTAGTTTTTTCCTTGTCCTATAAAGTATCGAAAAATCTACATACACCTTTTCTATATTAAGCCATCGATATGTATTTTTATTTTTTTTTTACTAAAATACTTTAATTTTTATTTAAAGATTAGCTTTCTTAATTTTATGTATTGCATTGTTTTTTTTTATTTTTTTTTTTTGAGTTTTTGTTTTTGTATATTATTTTTTAAATTTAAACAAATTGAATTTAAATTATTTATCTACATATATATATAAAAAATTGTTGCAAGTGTGTTGTGACTCACGAACAGTCAAACCGAATTCGATTAAATTTAGGGTTTGTTCGTATGGTCGTGTAGATGGTTTATCTAAAGTTTGCACGAAATCGGTCCACGCGTTCGTGAATTATGTCTTTTCATGTCAATATGTGATTTTGTCCATATAAAAAAAAACAACAGCAAATACGTAGGCGCCCATGAGCGTCTGCGGTATGGTATGTATACTGTGTGCTGACTTCGTACACACGGTAAATACACGTTGTAGCGCATAGACATTGACAGCTGTCAGTGAGTGATTATTTTAAGGTTCTTTATACACTATTGTATTGAATTGATTTACTTTTTTTCATTATATTAAAAAAAAAACAATAAATTTGATTCAATGTTAATATTCATGCTCAGCGAAGCACGCCGCGATCCGCTAGTTTATTATAAAATTTTATTTTGAACATATGTCTTATTGGGGAAAAATGTTCCAAATCAGTTAAAAATATAAGTTTAAAAATCTGTTAATAGGTTTTGCACCGCAAAGGATTAATATTTTTGGAATGTTTAAGAATTTTAAATTTGTTTTAAAATAGTTTAAATTATTGACGATTATGAAACGAAATAGATCTGTCAATCGGATTTTTAGATATAGCATATCAAGTTTTTGTGAATTTAGCACTTTTTACTTTTTTTATTTAACACTTATTTCTTTACAGAATTTGAAAAAAAAAATCTTAAAATGGTTTAACACAGTCATAAGTTAAATTAGTTAAGCTTTAATTTATAAAAGGTGGTTAAATTTTAAGGGCCGATGTTGATTTTGAATAAAACACAAATTATATTAGGAAATTATTGTCATTTCTTTTTATTATAATAATATGGTATGGTCTAATTATGTATGGAATAAAATATCGGCCAAAAGGCATACCTCCATCCGATGGTCCAAATTTTCGATGACGCTGATGCATAATTGAGGTTATATGCCGTTAATGTGCCGAATTATCTCATCCCTTAGCTCTTGAATTGTTGCTGGCTTATCGACGTACACATTTTCTTTCAAATAACCCCAAAGAAAGAAGTCCAAAAGTGTCAAATCACATGATCTTGGCGGTCAACATCGGCCCTTAAAATGTAACCACCCTATATAATAACGTTGATAATGATGGATAATGTACAAAATTTACGTGTTAAAAAAAGGATTTTGAGATTTTTAATAAAAATCGTAATACTTCATCTAAAATTCGCTTGACCGGTAAGAAATTTATTTTCAGAATGGAAACTAAAATTAGTTAAAAAACGATGTATCTTTTAATCTTAATCAATTATGACAATTTTATTTCTTTTTATTTTTTAAACTTTTATTTTATACTAATTTGGAATATTTTTTCAAAACTTTTATGCAACTTCTTTATTTAAAAACTAATATATTTAAATTATTGTGTTTTTGTTTTTCATATTAATTTATTGTTGAACAATTCAAATTAAAATAATTTGAATTAAATTATTAATGTAATAATTCTTGTTTTTGCAATATATGAATTTTCAATTTTTATGAAATGAATGATTATTTTGTTTTTTAAATTTTTTTGTAAATACTAATTAATTAATTTTTAGACTTGTATTTTATGTTATTATACCCTCCACCATATATGGTGAGCGTATATATTTTGTCATTCCGTTTGATACATGTCAAAATA